>JARFXV010000423.1:0-375875 GCA_031761425.1 Cosmopolites sordidus | reverse complement strand
GTTCAGAAGAAAAATTATTTATTACGGCTTTGTAGACAAAGTTTAATTTTGCAAGCCAGCAACTTCTAAAAGCGTCGTCTTCAATAGAAAACTCTCCTGGTCCAGAGTTTGATGAGCAAAGTGATTGCCAAGTAAAATTTTAAAAACTTTTTTGTTTTGTGCTTCATTAATTGTTTGATTATTGTATTGGTGTTAGATGGGTTTTACTTGTGCTTTTTAGTATTAATTAACAAATTTAATATATAAAAAACTATAAATTAGCAACTTTTTAAAATTATATATTTTTTTCTATTTTCTATAAGATTAATCAAACACCTATAAAGTCGTTTTTTGCATTATTTATATTTCATATTATGAAAATAAAATGTTTTCAGAGACTTGTTTATTGTGGTCCTATATCAAAAGACAAAATGAAAATGTGTTATTATATATTTGATAGTTTACCCCAAAAATTTTGGGAAAAAAAATGAACCACTTGTAAAGGGTTCTTGTAAAGGTTCATCGAGAGCTACTTTTTTTCAATATATATTTTTTTAAAGATCGCGCGTGAGTCGTGTCAACCCGTCACTGCAGTTTAACTCAGTATTTAATATAATCGCATCATGGAAAGATTTACACCGGAATTTTCAGAGAATGGGCTCTGGAATAGCTCAATGAAGATCCGCTGTTGTCTCGCAGAACTTTGTTTAGCGATGAAGCCCATTTCTGGTTCAATGAATACGTTAATAAACAAAACTGCCGGGTTGGGGGTAATGAGCAGCTGAAAGCAATTCAACAACGGCCGATGCATCCAGCAAAATGCATTGATTGGTGCGGTTTATGGGCTGGTGGAATTATCGGGCCATATTTTATCAAAGTAAAAGTTTTCAAAAAGTGATGTCGGTGATATCTGGTTCCAACAAGATGGCGCTACTTGCCATACAATGGGTGGAATGAAGGACTTATTGAAGAACTTCGGTGAGCAGCTGATTTCACGTTTGGATTGGTCAAATTTGCCGTGTAATATCACCCCTCTGGATTATTTCCTTTGGAGTTACGTGATGTCTCAAGTCTACGCGGATAAGCCAGCTTCGATTGAGACTGTTCTTTGTTGAAGATTGTTCTTTCCGTTCATAATAAAATTTTCACCATCACATTCCATTTTGTGTTTTATTTTAAAATATTTTTCTGAACCTCACGATGAATCACCCTTTATATAGCAAAGTATTGAATGCGATTAAGTACTATTAACAGTCTTTGAATGCATGATCAATACTATATAAGATCAGTGGCAAAAATGTTTAAAGATCAAAACGCTGATTTTGTAGATAGCTTTAAATCAGTTAATTGAGCGTCATGAAAAGTAATCATTTTCAAAATCGATAATTTCCAACAGTTATCCAAGTGTCCGTTAAGGGGTTATAAATAATGGATTTGAGGTTTCGTGAAAAAAAACCTTTAAACAAATCTACCACAATAATATATAAAGAAATTATAATTTAGCTAACTTAATATTTACCAATAATACTGCCGCACTGATGGTGCCACTATGACTCCTATGAGTATCAGCCTGGCCGTTACAAACGGGTGAGAAGCTGGCATCTCAAACACGTGCTTCAGGAAGAACGTATTCAGCTCTGAAATCTGCCAAAATAAGACCAATTCGCAGCATGCAAAAATTCTCATATATGAACATTTTGGATCCAGCCATCTAACTGACGTCCAGCTTTCTGGTGTAAATTGTAAAACAGCGCGTTTTAATTTTCCTGAAAATGTGATGTAGCTGAATAAATTGCAAAATATTTAATGTAAGCATTAAAAGTTGTGTATAAAAGAGAATGTTAATAACGTTCTATATATTTCGTACAATTCTTTATTAGAAATAGTACTCTTTATTTCAATGTATACTTATTGTCTATTTAGCTTGTTTTGAAAATAATTTATAGAGGGTATTTTTTCACAGGAATAATGGCGGGGATTATACAGAGTCGCTATTATGTATGGAAATGATCAAATATCTTGAGAACGCTTTGAGATTTCTTAATGAAATTTTGTACACAATCAGGAAAATGTTTATCACTTTTTGGGTAATTATCATTTTTTTCTCTTACCGCATATTTTAAATCCACGGCTAACTTGATTTTTTTTAATAACAACAGTACTTGAATTTGGCATTGTTGGAAAGAGCATTTTTTTCTGAATTCAACGAGGTAAATATTGTATGGTTTTTTTTTTCAAAATAAGATTTAAAAAATGGCTAAAAGGTGTTTCGGTCTGTTTTAGGGTAAATATATTTCTCATTTAGTAAGCTATGAAACAATGGATGACAGATGAAGTATTTGATTACACTTGACAACTGTTAACGTCAATTTGTGAATTTCAAATTTCTTTTAATTTTTATATGGAATTAATATGTATTTAATTAAAAGAGAAATAATTGAAATACTAACAATTATTGGATATGGTGACAGAAAACGCACGTATGTTGAACTTTGTCGAGTATTTAGTGTCTCAAGACAGACCCCTGCGGTACGCCGGACCGAATCAGCTGAAATTCAGAACGGTGCCCCCCCAACTCCGTACATTGACTCCTACCATGCAAGTATGATTGAAAGAAATGCTGAACATTAGTGGAAAAACCAAAATAATTCAATTTCGCACACAAAAGTGCATGATTTATCTTATCAAAAGTTTTTGAGTAATCTATAGAAACCAAAGCTACTGCCATTCCCCTGTCCAAACTGTTCATCAAAGTATCAGTCAAATTTAACAAAGCTGGCTCGAAACCCTGACAGTCCAGCGGGGAGTATTTCTTAACGTTATCCAGAAAACTGGTCATTTGACATTATGGGCAATAGGCTTATTGGTCTTAAGTCTGAGGGGGCAAGTGGGCGAGTAACTTTGGAAATCGGAACGACAGCCTGGCGCCATTTTATTTGAAAGTAATTACTTTCCAAACACCTATTAACTATATGTACTATATGTAGTAAGATAACCGGCAAACATATTTTTATTATAGACAATGTAATGCCATCAACCCCAGAAGCGTTTGCTTTAATACCTTTTATTATATCTCAAATGGTCACAGGCCCAACAGTGTAAAATCAAAGGTAGGCTTATCTACATCCAACCTATTACTGTAATAGAAGTTTAAAATGTCTTGGTTAACATTTGCAGTATGAAAAACAGACATAAAGTAGTCGTTAATCAAAGATGGATCGCGAATGCCTGATGGAAGTTCAGACGTAGTCGACTTCTTAATATTCAGTGTTGCAATCTCGGACCAAAGTTTTCTTGAATCTTTATTTTGTTCAAGATAAGCCAGATAAGCTTTTTTATCTCTTCGAATCGAAGAGAGAGTGAAATTACGAATATCCTGATAGCATCTATATTTCTCCGGTGACGGACTTAGCCTGTAATTAGTATATGATCTCCTTCTTTCCTTAATCATCTCTTTAATAGGGTAAGTCAGCCAAGGCGCCCTGGGCTTACTTACACTTACTGACTTAAAAGGAGCATGAATATTGAACAACGAAATTATTTTATTTGAAAGGTATTCCACTTTATCGTCTATAGAATTAATATATCTGATCTAAATTACTTGATAATAACTCCGACAGGAACAGATCTACATCAAAATCGGCAAAATTTCGAAAAGTTATTACTTTCTGCTTAAATATACGATTTAGAATCTCCAATTTACAAGTGATCATTTTATGATCAGTAATATTTGGAGCATCCAACACAAGCATTTCACTAAACAGCTCAGCGGTATTTGTAAAAATAGGATCCAACAGAGTTGATGAAGTACTAGTAATCCTAGTAGGCTGTCTAACGATTTCACTAAGGCCGTAAAACTCTAAACAACGCGCCAGTAAATTATTTTCTAATAGAAGACTGACATTTACATCACCAAGAATGACAACGTTTTTATGTTCACTTAAAATCAACGGAAGAATATTTTCTAAAACCTTAATCCCCTCAGGCAGACTCTACGAAGGCGGTCGATATAAAACCCCTAAAATAAATCGAAAACCATGTAATGTCAATTTAAGCCATAAGAACTCCAAAACCGGTGAACTAAATTGAGTTCTGCCAAGTGAAAGAACTTTATATAAAATCCAACCCTTCCCCCCTTAGATCGTCTATCCGCACGAAAAAATGAGTAATTATTAATGTGAATAAGTTCACTGGAAACATCATCGGCAAGCCAAGTCTCAGTCAACCCAAAAACATCAGCAGAATCAGCCCGCAACATGTTAACAAATCCATCAAAATCACTCATCAAAGAACGAACATTTAAAGAGCATATTCTAATAGAATTCCTCTAGAATTTAGCCATAATCAATTCTGCTTTGTAAGTTAGTTAAAAAAGTTTGACATACAGGACAATTTCGATCTCTGACGCTATGGTTTGCTGGAAGTTTAGTTTTAGCTTTATTATTATTAATAACACAATTGTTGCATAAATAAACATCCGAATTACAATTTTTAGAATCGTGTTTTTGAGAACACTTAAAACAAATAGCATCGTTTTTACAATCCTTCTGGAAATGACCAAATCAGGCACATTTAAAACATTGGTAACATTTAAATAATCACATAGTTCGTATTTTTTCCAACCTAACGAAACATAACCCACTTGAATTAAATATTTTCTAACTTCTGGATAAACTTCAATTATAACATTATACACATTTCTTATAGGTAATTTGGCTATTAATTTAATGTAATTTATAGAAGAGAAACTGTTCCAGTCGTTAAGAGCAAATAATCCCTCGACAATAGCACTATTGTCAGAAAATTCATCATCGAGAATAACATTTTTTATTTTTAATCTCGGATTATGTTTTCGCGCAGGATTAACATTTAGTTTACTGCCAAACTTAGTATATAACGCATTTTTCAACTTATTCAAATTATCCGAATCCTTACAGTAAACAGCAACACCATTCTTGATTTTTTTCGTCCCATCCACACAGATGTTTTGTCGTATCAAGCTTACTGAACTCGTTATAGTTTTCACGACGTCTTCATCGGAATTAACACTAGTAGATTCAACAATCAAAACAGGTGAATTATTTAAATTCTTTCTCAGCGATTCACTGTACGTTACGGCACTTTTATTAACGGCATGTGCAGGCTAACTTGCCGATTGATTTTTTACAACCGAACAGTTCTCCAAATCACGCACTTTATATTTTAGAAGATTATTCGAACAGTCCATTTCGTCGATCAACTTCTCTATTAATTTTTTTTTCGCGATGCAGACACTCTATTTCTTTTCGGAGGACTATGATATCAGTTTTATTGCCTTGGAAATGCACAACACATTCTGAAGCACTAGCTTTACATAAATAGCAAAACCAATAAACATTATCACACTTTGCAATCAGTCTATTAAGCTCATCCTTCAAATTAACACAGAAAGGGTGGATTTTTTTTGACAAAGTTCACACTGTATGCTTTTAGAATTAACAATAAAGTTACCGGAGGAACGCTCACATACGTTCATGTCGCACGACATACTGACGAAAATTTGTTGAATGTTTAATTGATATAGTGATAAGTAAGGTTTCCGTGCAACAATTAGCTTTAAATCATAACATATGTAGACGCTCAGTCCAAAAAATAATAATAAAAAAAAATGTTCCCTTACATAATACAATTCCTACAAGAATTAAGAGAAGATGATTTTGATCAGAGTTGAGTTTTGCGAAGTTATGATGGAAAAAATATGCACGGTAACCATAGGGGTTGCCTACTACATCAATTAAAACATTTAACGAATTTTCATCATTCGTTTTTGTTTTTTTGTCTTCCTAATTTTGGACGACTTAATACTGCCTGTATCATTGAATCTTTTCACCGTTTTTAAAACTGTTGATTTAATTTATTCGGACGTACTTCATTAAATACTGACAAACTTATCCAATAATTGTTGTATTTCAATTATTTTCCTTTCAGTTAAATACATATTAAATCCACATAAAAATTGAAAGAAATTTGAAATTCACAAATTGACCTTAACAAGTGTTACCAAAAACTTCATCTGTCATTCATAGTTTTATAGCCTACTAAATGAAAACAAACCAAACAATATTTACCTCGTCGATTTCAGAAAAAATGCTCTTTCCAACAATGCCAAATTCAAGTAATGTCATTTAAAAATAAAACCAAGTTAGCGTTGTAAAGGTTGCTGAGAGGAGAAGTGATCATAAAGAGAGGTAGAGGCAGGCCAAGAACAAGATGACAAGATAACAGGTGTGGCGATTAATAATTTTTATTTTTTTAAGAGATGGCGCTGGAAACAAGGGTCGATTCACCCTCCAATCTCTTATGTTACTTTGTTGATACGACAGTACCTTCAGAAACGCTACTGATGTTTAAATTATTTCAAGTTAGCATCATATTTTTTTTGTGTGGTAAAGAGAACAAATTCAAAGTTCAATCAAAAGAAAAACGTGAGTAAAAGCCGTCGTATACTTGTAGAAATTTTCGGTGACAATGTCCCAACGCAAGAAGCTTGTGAGCATTGGTTTAGATGATTAAAAAGAGGTGGTTTCGATTTGAAAGACAAAGAACGCCAAGGTTAGCCAAAAAGAATTGAAGATGCGGAATTGCGAACATTGTTAGAATAAGCTGATATGTAAACTCAACAACAAATGGCAAATACGTTAAATGTTGGTGGATGAACCATTTGTGACCATCTACATATCATGGGAAAGATCCAGAAGGCAGGAAACTGGGTACAACATCAGCAGAATGACAGCCAGATGGAAAAGCGAAAAACGGTGTGCGAAGTTTTGCTTTCTCGGCATGAAAGAAAGATTTTTTTGCATCAGATCGTGACTGGAGACGAAAAATGGAAAATTTCGGGAACCCAAAACGTAGAAAGTCGTGGATTGACCCAAGACAACCATCAACATCGATCTCAAGACCGAATCGCTTTGGAAAGAAGACAATGTTGTGCAATATGGTGGGATCACAAGGGTGTCGTGTTCGCTACCGTCAACAAATGATCAATTTGAACCATGCGTTGATTGAAAAGCGACCAGAATGAGCTACAAGATACGGAAAAGTGATTTTGTAGCACGACAATGCTCCATTACACACAGTGAAAGAGGTCAGAGATACCATTCATCAGAGACAATGCTCCATTACACACAGTGAACGAGGTCAGAGATCTGCCCTTGTCTGGCCCCACACACCATACTCAGCAAAAGATGTATGGTTTTTTTTGGAAGGGCATTCACAAAAAGCCAAAGAGATGCGGAAAATGTGCAGCTAGCGATGGCGCACACTTTGAATAAACTATTTTTTACTTTTCTCCCAAATTGGCGTGTTTTTTTTTTAAGAATTATTAACAGCTACACCTGGTAATGTCTGGAAAGATGCACGAGAATTGTTAAAGATAAGATGCTGACATACAGAAGCAAGAAACGGCTCTAGGTGGAGACGAAAATCAAGGGAGGTATGGTCTAAGGGATGTCGACCGACTAGAAGAATATAAAAATATTATATACATGATACAAGATCAATTTAGAGTACGTTGCGAACGCCTTAATAGAATGTTTTACATACTCAACATTCACGAGATATGGTTGAAAGGTACTCTAGGAAAGCATCACTTTAATTTATCTCTTTATTTTACGTTCACGTAAGCCTCATGAGTTGTTGGGTCATCCAGGCCTATAACCGCACATGTGGGTCTAGATATATACCTAGTTTTCAATTGTTTGAGGATGGACCTGGCTGCAAAACTTTTATGAACACCTTCTCCCACCTGGGATACCCTATTATGCGATGTTCAATCATTGGTTTTTGTTTTTTTTTTATTTGAGTATCCATAATGATTTTTTTCGTTTGTAATGAGATCACTCAAATACGTTTGCAAACTATATGTACTAAGCTGTCGTATAAGCTTAGTATGAAAAGTATTATTGTGCCAAGGCACAGATCAAAACTACCTAACCAATGGAAAAAAATATCAGACATAGTGTATACATGCATAATTATTACTCAAGTATTCCATTATCAGAAGAGCTCCTGGGGCAGCGTACTTACAGTAACCGTACAGGCAGAAAGAGTATGCCCAAGAAATACTTCAAAAGAAATTGTAACAGCAAAGCATCTCATGGTATACAAAGAGCGGAGTGTGCGTAACGAAATAGAACTATTAAACAGATGTCCTTGCTTTATGTTCGGAGTTCACGGAGAAGATGAACAACTATTACACTCAAATTTCAGTTTTGAAACGCAAGTAAGTGGATATGATTTTAGACTGAATATCTGTGAGATGTTGCTGCCTTACAGCCCCCTACGCAAAATCCTTCATTTTTTTGCGTGTTTGCGTACGGAAAGACTTGAAGGTGTAAAAAGAAAAATGGCACAATGGAAATGCTGTTATAAGCAAGAGACTCGGAAAAAGCTCATAATTCTTTTTCTGTCCTGATAGTCTTGAGTTATACCTGAAGCCATATTTTAAATTAAATCATCAAAAAGTATAACTTTTTCTAGTAATGCTGCATTCACTTATTAGCTATTTTGAATGTTTTGTATAATATTGATTGACATATATTGCCTTTTTCCTAATTTGAAATACATTTTATATATAAGTTTTTTTAATAATAAAATAATAATTCAGATATGTTCATCTTGTCTAGGTTGATAAATTATTTTTCCCGTGTGCATCACGAGCCTTGTGGCACCGGAAGAACTGCAAATCTATTCTACTAAAAATACAAAAAATACTTGCGTATTTTTCCTTTTTGTATAAATAAACGATTATACTTGACCCCTCAGAGGTTTCATTCGATGTTAACTTCTTGCTCCGACGAATAAAGGGATTCCACTGCGATATATTCAGTCAACGGTTTTTAACAAAAAAGTTGAAATGAGTGAAATAAGTCGAGAAATTAAGGCAATTTTAAGAAAGGTTTCAAAGCAACTGACACCAGTTGTGAGATTTGCGAGGAAAAGGGGGATGCTGTGTCAATCCGCACCGCTCAGCTCTAATTGAAAAAGTTCCAGGAGTGAGACATGATTCTTGAAAAAAGGGGAAGATAAAGTCGTCGACGGGCTTTCGATACCTGCGATGAAAAATCAGTTTATTTCGACAATCCTAATGATGGAAAACAGTGGATCATGCTAGGCTAACAAGTTCTTCAAACCAAGCTCTTCCCATATGTTTAGTGGAATTTTGAAGGAATAAATCGCTTTCAGTTAGTTTCTGATAGTAGAGTGATATATTCGGAACTCTACTCAACTCAACTTGAGAGAGTACAAGCAGTTCTTGCTAAAGAATATCCAGCTTTAGTCAACCGTAAAAAAGTCCTCTTTCATACACACTTCCCATCTGACTAACTCAAAAAATTAACAAACTGAACACTGAATTTCTCCCTCACCTAGCATATAGCCAAGACCTCCCTCAGGGTTATATGCTCAAACTGAAAAAGGAGTAACAATTCTCTGTGTAGAGACTCTCAATCGTGGTACTAAAGAGGTATTGTGTTAGTGGTTCAAAGGTTCAAGGTTCAATCATCAAAAACATTTTGCAGCATTTTGAATAATATATTTACCCAAACATATTCAAGTTTATTCTATAGTTACCTTTTTCTGATTATTAGTTCTTTATCATAATTTCAAAGCTGTGCATCCATTTGTTTGAAATGGATGAGTGAACAAATTTATTCAAAAGAACAGTATATTTTATTTGCGTTGTCAACAAATATACCAATCAATACATAACAATCAAAATTTCTTACCTGTAGTGGAGTGAATATCTTTGATGCATTCCCATTTATATTCCCTCATTTCCAGAGCTTGACATATTTTTAGTCCGCACCATATACCAAAACCATTGCATATTATGACATCTAATAGTAAAGCATCCCACCAGCATTCAATGAAATTTGGAAGAAGGTGAGCAAAAGCCAATTCCGTAATTTCCCACATAATACTAAAAAAATTGTTCACATTTATTCATCCACATATATGTACACTTTATAAATGGCAGTTACTCCGTTTCTCAAATATCAAAACTAAAAAAATGAAGCTGTCAAGGTGCAGTGGCAAATCCCATTTTTAATCCACTTAAATCCTCATAGGTGAACTGTTACCTTTTATTTCTCTCGATTTGTTCGATACTACTGCCCAATTTATTTCACTTTTTAATTCTATTATTCGATTATTGTCCATGTGTGTATCCACATTTATCCCTTTTGATATTTCTTGATACTTATAAGCTTAAACTCCAAGATCATATTCTTCTATTGCAACCTTCTGTGTGAAATACTAAAGTCGAAGAGATTTACAACTAAACACCAAATTATCCTTTTTAAACGTCTCGACGCGTCTTTCGCTAAGTATGTTAGCTTCATCAGGAGATGATTCAGTCCATGATGACGAAGCGTGTGACGTGAAGTTTAAAAAAAGTGATTTAGAGTATAGTGCTAAATTTCTTGAAGTTTAGCTAAACTTCAAGTTAGGTACAACATGCTTGTCTGAATTGCAGGCTCGAGGGCAGTATCGTATCTTTTATAAAGTTTCTTCCCTTTAAGCTAGTTGAAGCTAGTGAACAGTATAGACAGACATTTTACATTCACAATTTAATGTAAAAAAGATTCTTACACCGGAGGTCTAGAAAATCTGCTGTGTTAGGATGTGTAACTTGCTCAACTTACTTGGAGAAATTCTACTGATTCATTTATGGTATATGTTAAAGATGGAAATAGTTTTTCTAATGAAATTTAGTATACTTTTGTTATTAATAAACATAAATATAGGTTAGGCATTCAGTAACAAAACATTCTTTTAATTATGTATAGTTACATAAATGAAATAAAATTTTCTTACCTCATAGCCCAAAGGATGCCCATATGTCTGATTAGAATAGCTTTGAACATCCAACCAAGGTAATGTCCTAGAGCAAATACATCGACATGACTCCATATTCTTTCTGCCGTAATATCAGAACAGTTTACACCATATTCTTTATCCATATCAATATGGAAATCCTAAAAAACAATAAATATTTAAAATTCATATGTTAGCATAACATTATTTAAATATGATTATTATAAGTTATAGGAAATATATTTTTAGTATATATATATATATATATATATATATATATATATATATATATATATATATATATATATATATATATATATATATATATATATATCAATTTTTATATTAATGATTCATTAAGCTTTTAATTTCTGGTATATTTATTTACCTGTAACTGTGGATCTAACCAATAAAGAATGTTTTTTACAGTATCTAGATTTTGGAATAAAACAAAAAGACATCCTAATAGATATAGCACACTCAGACCAAACACAATTCGCCATACTGCAGGATGTGGCCTAGTAAATGGTCCATTAGGGAAGGCCAAAACTGATATAATTAAAAAGAAAAAACAGCAGCAGAGCAACCCTGCCCATATATTTTTTTCAACATCATCAGTATCTCTAAAAAAATATGATATATATAAAATATTAAACATTATATATAATAAAAATTAAATTTAGATTAATGTATGAAAATATCATGTAGTATAATTTTTACACTGTTACATAAATAGTATTATTGAATAATATAAAATTATACCTTATTAAAAAAACAATTGAATATTTATTAAAATATTAATAAAACTTTATTACTAGAAACTGATTTATATTGGTAACATAAATAAAATGTGTAATAAGACATTAAAATGTTGTATGATACAAATATAAAATACATATTTATGGAAGTTTTGAAATTAAATAAGCAATAACAACTCATTTAAATAATTGCTATTTTGACCCTATATTTTGATAAGAAAATTAAGGTTGAGTAATATTTTGAATAGATAGATTCTCTTGCATGATATAAACCGGATAATATTAGATATCAGTATATTATGAAATAATTTGAAATTTTTACACGAAGTTCTAAACTTTTTAGTGATAATTTTTATAATAATGCTTACCTTACAAAAGCAAAATAAATCACTGTTCCAATAGAGATTAGTAATAATGTTATAGTATGAGGTTTATAAAAGAATTCCAATGAAATATCATCAACTGCCTTTTCATTAATTGTGCTGAAACTTTCAGCTCGTATTCTTGCTATATTCTTACTATTGCTGCTTTTCATGTTTAAAACTTTACAATTTTAACTATTGTAAAACATATTACATTCATTCAATTTTCTGGAATATTAATCGTGTGAATATAACTAAACCTTTAACAAAACTAAGCGAGACAAATATTAGCCCGGTACTAATTAAAAAACCGCTTCAATTGACCTAATTTTTATATACCACATGCCTGCTGACAACTATGATTAATAATTTGACAGGCAATGTTCCCAATATAAATTTTATTTTGTTGTGAAAAATTTAACAATAAATAATACTAAATATATCCTTTATAAATATATTATATATTTTATAATTTAAAAAAAGCAAATAATTATTTTGTTCTCTGAATTTAATTAGTTTACTTCTAAATATGATATTTTTCCATAGTTATATATGATGGAATGATGAGATATTTCTGCCACCATATACATGTATGTAGGTGGTGGATACGTCAATTCCTTTCAATAAATATCCGGATTTAGACAACAATTGACTTAAAAGGAGTAAACATTTATAAAACGGTGGTTATAAATTGATCTGCTAGCGTATCAAATAGAGCGTATATGGTTCAGTAATTTTTTAAATATCTGTAATACAGACATACAAAAGTTCTGATTTTGATATTATTATATAGTTGCATAGTTTGTAGTAAAAACACCTTAAATTCTGTGTTTTGAGGTTATTTTAAGTTCATATATTTAATTCTAATAAGTTTTGAATTTGTTTAAAAAAGTGGTTGAAAGTTAAATTTGTGTGTAAAATGAATATATCTGCGCTAAAACGCTCTCGAACTCTTCATTTATGTTTTGCAATGACATTTTTTACTTCTGGAATTATTGTAAATTTAGTTCAAGCTCTGTTTTATTTCACATTAAGACCCTTCAACAAACGGCTTTATAGAAAGATAAATTGGTATTTGTGCTATACTATTTATTCACGTAAGTAGACTTTCTTAATGTTTGATTAAGATTTGATAGTTTATTCTATGTTTATAATATTTTTAGAACTTGTTTCGGTAGCAGAATGGTGGGCAAATGTGACATTAAAACTTTACATAGATAAAGGGGACTGGGAAAAATATTTTGGAAAAGAACATGGTTACTGTATTATGAATCACTCTTATGAGATTGATTGGCTTATGGGATGGATGGCCTGTGAAAAAATGACTGTTCTTGGGGTAAGTCTTAAGAAAATAAGTTAAGTATTTTTACATCTAACTAAATAAAACATGTAACTAAATAAAAATAAATAAAAAATAAGATGACATATTATTAGGGCACAGTTGTAGTTATTTGAATTTAAATGACTGAAGTTACTGAAATTAGTTTTTTAATATTATAAAGAAATAATAAACATTTCGAGTTTTTTGATCGTATATACTATTAGAAATATGCCTTATAAATATAGGAAAAGCCAAGGGCCATATCGTATTGAACAGTTTTAGATAATTGAAGTTAAGCGACGATAATTGAAGTTATTTACCAATACAGGAATTTTTCCGTCCATAATCCAATTTCCATCTATAACAAACTTTTGATTAGTTCTCCAATTAATTGGCTAATTGCTAATTGTTAAAGTAACAAATAAATTACAAAAACTATAAACTAGGATAGATTTACAACTAAACACCAAATCACTTTATTGTGCGAAACACCCGACGCGCGTTTCGCTGACCATGTTAATATCATCAGGAGATGATTCCATTTAGATTGAATTAGGAGAAGTTAAACAAAGAGTACACTCGAAGAGATTTATCACTAAACACCAAATCACTTTCTTAAACTTCTCGACGCAAGTTTTGCTAACCATATTAGCATCATTAGGAGATGACTTAATCTCCTTTAGATTAAATCATCTCCTGATGATGCTTACATGGTTAGCCAAACGTGCCTCGAGAAGTTTAAAAAAATTATTTGGTGTTTAGTGATAAATCACTTCGAGTTTAGTGTTCACACATTGAAGATTCCAATAGAAGAATTCATTTAAATAAAGAGATTGAATCATCTTCTGATGCTGCTAACATGATTATCGAAATCAGCGTCGACAAATTAAATAAAAGGATGTTTCGTGGTAAAGTATTTATTGGTAAATTTCTTCGAGTTTAGTGTTTCACACTGAAGGTTCCAATAGAAGAATTAATCATTCAGTATTAGTTACACATATTTGTTCATAGTTCACGGTGCGAAGGTGGTCTTTGCACTACAGTCTGTAATATAGCAGATAAGTTAAATATTCATAAATCGAGAATTGTTGATCATCTGAAAAAAAAGAGTACGTCTGCCGATACGATGTAAAGAACAACGGTGAGAATTAGCAAACAGGAAAGGCATCGTGTTTCATCATGACACTGCACGCCACGTTTAAATCTGGACCCGGCTTAAGTTGTTGAGCTTCAATTGGTATGTTTTACCCATCCACCTTACTCACTGGACATCACATCTTCGGACTACCATGTATTCCGCCCCTTCCAAAATTTTTTAAATGGAAAATCTTTTAAACGGAAGAAGAGGTGAAAAACAACCTGTTAGTATAGAAAAATTGAACAAAATGATGCTGAAATCAGAAATAAAATTGAACAAGAAATAAGGCTGTTTAAATATTTAAATATACCGAAAACAATTAAATCAGATACGTTTCTCAATTTACTTTTCTAAATCTCTCAGACACGTTTCGAAATCAAACGTTTATGTACGGAAATATATTTTTAAGGAAAATGAAAGGGAGATCAGTGGTGGTTAAGATAAGGAATTAAATATTCAGGAAAAACTTATAGGTTGCACAATTGCAATATTCATTGAACAAAGACACGTTTATCAACATATTTTTTGGGACTGGTATGATAGAAAATAGTTAGGGTACGTTCACATCAGACGCGCTTCGCTTAGAGCCATACGAGCGCGCATGACGCTAAGCTGTATGCATAGCGGTATGACATGCGAAGCCAGGAAAACGCGTTGTGACGGTTTTGTTTCGCTTGCATGTTTTAAAACTCCCGAACCCTATCTGCGTGTTGTTTTTGTATTTATAATGGAAAAACCAGTTATCGCAGAAGTTTTTAAAAGAGAAGCTATCTGGAATCCAAGGTATTCGTTGCATAAAAATGTACATGCATTGCAAAAAATGTGGAAAGAAATACGAAATAAAGTTGGAAAGGATGGATTTTGTGCTTACCTAAATGTTAAAACTAAACGTTTTTGCTGAAATCCTTTCTCGGACATTTCCAGAATCTACCGGTTCCAATTCCAGAATAGATAGATAGATAGAGGTTCTAAGTGGCTAAGAATGAAATCAAGAGATTCCTTTGACATCCTTAGAAATTCGTAATTTTTTTTTGGATATTTTCTAGCATCTCGACAGAGATGAGAGAATTCTCCGATCGATTGTCTACATACGTTGATTTCATGAACTCAATCTCGTTTGCGTCTCAATGCGTTTTGGGCGTCTTTTTCTAATCATTTTCAATGCAAAACTTTCGAGTACTAACATTTTTCTTATAATTCGTGACGGAGCCATTGTGCACTGTTTCTGAAAAGCGGTTTCGAAAAAGTCCCTGATCTGAACAGATGGAGGTTCGCTTGAAGCTGAGTAAGGTGCTTGTCTCCAAGCGAAACGCGTCTGATGTGAACGTACCCTAAGACTGAAAAAGATAAGGAAAAAATAAGGACCGGGATTTTCAGCAAACTAATGGTGAAGTGAGAACTTTTGCAAATAATGCGACAATATGAAAAAATATTTTTCAGAATCCAAATTCTATGTAATATACTGGAAGGTAGTAAGAGTTGGGATTATGAACGAATGTAAGTTTTATTTTCTGCAAAACAACATGCTACAAGAAAAAAAACAGGAGGAAATTGCTACTTCGCTATCAAATTATCATTAGATTAAATGCAGATGCAGGACAAGTTAATATTCTGCTAGTCTCATTTTTTGCGTCATGGATAATACATTGTAAACCTTTATTTACATGTGATGTATAATTAAAGCAATACCACATTTTTCAGAGGCACTATTACATTCGCAAACGATCATAATTATGCATTATTATATTAGACCAAGATCCTACTGCCGCCAGACCTACGTTATCGTATCAAACCTTTTTCTGTAGGTGTGTTCTCTAGTAGGTTAGAATGAATAAGTATTAGCTAGGTTGAGTCAGGGTAGCTTTGGCAGGTAACAGGTACCTGAGAGTTGAAAAAATGTTGCTCAATTACGTTAAAGTATCAAAGTTTAGTTTATAGTTTTTGTAATATGTCTCACAGAACAGTAATAGCGACCTACAATACCTATTGCCAGACGCTTTCCGCAAGTTCTAGCTTTTGCTAGACACTTTAAAGCTCGATAAATAATCGGTGCAACTACGTCATAGTCAAGGCTGAATTTTATATATGTTACTCAGGTGACTATTCTATAAGCAGCCGGACCGATCCGAATGGTTTATCATCCTCCCAGAGACGATAATAGGTCCGCTGTGAGTGCGAACGTGAAGGCTTTATCGGTACAAGTGAGAGCAGTAGATGTGTTTATCGGGACAACTCAATAAAACAGACATTGTTTATTCATTCTAATGAACCATTTTTAATAAGTATTTAATAATATTTTGATGATAAAGTATAAAATTAATTTTAATTTAATAAATTTGATTTAATGTAATTTAAATAAATTTGATGGTGTATTACATTTTGGTTTCTATTATAATTATGAAAAAATTATACATATGAAAATGAACATTTTTAAACAATTTTAATCCTCTAAAGGTAAGGTGGATTTCTGCGACATAAGTAGTAAGGTGGGGTCGGATCCGACCCCGCTCTAAAAAACACATTTTTATGAGTTAAAAAGGAAAAGGAAATTGTTTATAACGTTTCTATTAATAAGTTAGTTTATTTGTTTTTAAAGTACCTCTCAATATATTTTCTAAATACATATTACAATATGGCGGTTTTCATTTAATAAAATAATTTTTTAGTTACTACTGACTATTTTTATCACATCGTGGAAAATATTTTCCAACGTAAAGACAAAATTTTAGAAGGAAAAAATTCAAAGGAAACAATAATCTTTTTAGAGATAAAAATTAACGATTTTTTTCAACTACAATGTAATATTCAAATTTTACTGAACGTAAAAAATAGGAAAAAGTAATTAGTAAATGAAATCATAGAGTAAAAAAGTAAATAAATCTTATAAGACTAGTGATAATAATCACATTTCGCTTTCATCATTGGAATTACAATTAGGACATAAAATAATTTTATGATTTCCTCAAAGGCAACGGTTACATTTCACACAAAACTCGCTTCCCATTCTATCCTGTGATCTATCACAAAACTCACATCTTCGTCTTTTTTTAGTGACTTCCACTGGTATGGCAGTTTTTTGTAATTCCTTGCCCAAAAGCTTGCATATTGACATACAAAGTTCTTTTGGAAGACAATTGTTTTGCATTCGTTTCTCCATTCGGGGTTTCGTCAATAAAAGGGAAAGCTTTTTTAGAAATGAGGATGTCGCGTTATTAGGGAAACTATCCAGTTTTTGAGTTTCATTTGTAAATAATAAAACTATTCACTGCAGCGATATCTAGGATCCCATAAAAATTTCTCATCGGCCATCTTCGACATTTTCTCTTTGTCGTATTGTGTTGGCAAAGCATGTCCAGAGCGTCAACCCCTCCTTGGGTTAACTTATAAAACTCGATGATTTGGAGTTTATTGGAGTTTTCGTTTATAGATCCGCTGAAATGCATCGACGATATGAGCAAAATCTTTCGGTTTTTTTTCGGAGTGAATGAAATGAATGTTTTATCATCTTGGTAGCTGAATTTTGAGACCCCGAGAGGAGGCATCTGAATTTTATTTTTTCTCAAAGTACCCACAAAGGTGAGGGTTTTTTTTCAAGGAGTGCTTCGATCAATTTATAAGCTGAGAACCAGTTGTCTACAGTTACGTTTCTACTGGTTCCGATTATAGACTCAGTGAGCTGTAAGACATACTGGGCTGGCAAAGATAAATCTCCCTTGTGTTTTTTTACCAATATATGATATGCCTTTTATAAAATAAAAAGTTATATATCGGGTTTATCGTAATATCGTATTTATCGGGTTTCGATGGAATATAGGTTTTAAATGGACAGTGACCCCGAAAACTGAGTAAAGTTTTGTCTACTGTAACATATTCCGAAGAGCTATAGTTTTTTAAGCAATTGTTTAAACCTCCCTTGTCCGGACTCCCTTGTTCTTTTGTCATCGAATTGCAAATTTTTGAGAAGAAAGGCAAATCTTTTCTTCGACATAGTGCAATGAAATATAGGAGACCCATATGTTGCAGAGAACATATCCCAAAGGCTTAGCGTTGCGTTTTTTTAGTACAACACTCATGTATAAGAGTGCAATCAGAGCTTTGATCTCAATTGCATCTGTTGATAAAAACCACTTGACAGTTTGATATCGAAGTCTAAATCTTTCAATTTCAATATTTGTATGAGAAACAATTTTATTTATTATCCCATCATTTATAAACAATGAACATATTTTACATTATTTATTGTTATTGTTCTGGAAAATTTTAAAAGAACCGATATGTCCCTCCACACAGTTTCTTGCCCTGTTCGTAATTTTCATTATTATTTTCAATTATTTCTAAATCGAAAGTTTTATAATCATCTGCAAAGCAAATAAAATCGTCTTCATCGTCACTATTCCGTGTCGTATTACCGTCGCTTTCCAATTCAACTTCTGTTCTCTCCACATCATTTCTTTTAGCATCTGATTCTTGTTGCCTGCATAATTCAGCCAACTTCAGGAGTGTGAAACATCCTATAATGACTCATTGCTCTTAGGAACTGAAAAAAATATGTTTAATAGCAAAATTGTAACGTAACTGGTAAGATGGAGTCGGATACTGTCATTTCGTGGCTATTGGAAGGGGTAGAGGAGAGAAGTAAGCAAGTTGGTTACGCTGGGGTCGCATCCGATCCCAACCTTAATTTACCGTTTGAGGGTTAAATTACACGAAGAGTAATTTATTGATACAATACTCCGTAAACTATATCTTCACAGTAAGATGGGACTTTGCGTACACTTTTAGGACTGTTTTTTTGTTAAAACCCCCGATATGAGTATAATAAAAGTTTAGTCAATTTTGTGGATTGTTTCTTCTCCTTCCTTCAAATTTTGCGTGGTAATATAATAAAGTAATAGTAAAGCAACTTTTTGTAAAATATCTTCGTTCTTTAAGTTCTCAAATGATGCATCATCTACTACAGTAATGTATTTTGGTGCTAGTAATTTTTTATTATGAATGAAAAAAAAAATAACATCTTAATTGAATATTTTAATTATTTTTTGCTATAAATGCTGTGGTGTATATATATTGCGTTGACTTTTTCAGAATTTTCTTCTGCGATTCTCTCGAATAAGTCGATATGATGAATATAAGAAAAAAAAAAAACAACCTCCTTTCTCGATCACATTCTCTTATTGAAATGAAATTACTCACATCATTAAATACAATTTTATGGTATTGGCGATAGTCAACCCAAGCATTTTTAGGAATTTATTTACTAAGTGATGCTATTTTATTATTGAAATCAAGTCTACAAATATTATGATAATGTATTTTTAAATGACCGATATTTTCTATTTTTTTTTTAATAATTCCTCATATTCTCTATCTTTTGCCGTAGTTCTAGTGGATTGACATTTATATTTTTCAAATTCATGTAAAGGCTGTATTTTGGATTTGTTTTTTCTTTTTTGATTATAAAATAAACAACCTCTTGTTAATTTTTACATCACTTATGCCCGGCATATTATTTTCTGACGTTTATTGATCATTTTGTAATTGTACAATTGCTATTTTTTTCGGAACTTGATGGTATTGGTTCAATTGATTCAGATATTGTATTTGGCTCAGGTATTGTAATCGGATCGGGTATTAAAATAGTTGTTTGGCATGGAAACTGTAAAAAGATGACTGTGGTTCAACTGCTTATGTACTTAACTCAGGTATCAATGGGACAGCTGCAGATAAATCTTCTGTTGTACTTATTGATTTATTCTTTGTAGTAGGCTCTCTCATGTTTGCCAATTCGGATGTAAAATACTTTTTCATTAAACCTGTAAGTAATTTGTAACACTCTATGTAATAACTAACCACTTTCTAACTGTTCAAGTGGCAAAACATCTTTATATTTGAGGTTATGTTCTTTTCCAAGTTTAAATATTTTTTCACACTTTTTCAATGTGTATTCAGAAAATAATATGTTTTCATTCTACTTTTTACAAAAACAAACACAATTTTATTGATCTGCCATGATAATGGTCAAACATAGCAAATATTTACATTTTTATTTCACTCGCGTAGTAAAAAGTACGCTGAACGATCAGAGACTGAATATAAACTGTGAGAACATGAATTCATAAGTATAGTACATAATACCCACCACTAAAGACTATACGAAATTCATCTACTGCTTTCACTCGCACTCGCATATACCGATAATACCCCCACGCTCGCACTCACAGCGGACCTTTAATAGTATCTGAGGGGGATGATAGACCCTTCGGATCGGTCCGGCTGCTTACAAAATGGTCTCCTTGGTAACATATACAATTCAGCATTGATCCTATGACGTAGTTACACCGATTATTTATCGAGCTTTAAACCGTTTAGCAAAAGCTAGGATTCGCGGAAAGCATCCGGCAATAGTAATTGTAGGTCGCTATTACTGTTCCGTAGATACATACACATACTATACACATATAACATATGTGACATATTAAAAAACTAACTTTGATACTTTAACGTAATTGAGCAACATTTTTTCAACTCTCAGGTACCTGTTACCTGCCAAAGCTACCCTAAGTTTTGATTTTAAAATGACTTTCATCAAAAATGGGACTGTGACCACCTCATCCTTCTCCACCTCTGCAAATCTCTCATCAGGCCAAAAGTACCCCTTCAGCCATATTGGCTGATGGGGCACATCGCCTAGAATATAGCTGCATCGCCTACATGTCTGCCCCTGCAAGCTATCTCCGTCGAATAGAAGTGGTGGAAAACTCGGCCCTTAGGTTAGCTCTAGGGGTGTTCAGAATCGGTCCCATCCCCAGTTTTCATTGTATTTCTGAAATTACACCACTTAATATAAGAAGGTTGAACCTTCTTTTGAGATATGCAGTAAGTCTTAGATGTAAACCCTTCATTCCCTCTTATCAATCTTTCTTTGGCCGTCTTGATTTCTCCAACTCTGTTTTTTCTCATCGATTAAAGAGTTCGGACACTGCTCTTTCCAGTTTTCTGCTTTACTCTGGTATTTCCTTACCACCTGTCACCCAATAACTTTACCCTAAAAAACCGCCATGGTTACTTCAGCGCTGTGTCCCTAATTTCAGCCTCCTTCCATATAATAAACTTTTTTTTGGTCTCCCTCCTCCTGCTACCATTTTCTAAAAAATCATTGAAGACTTCCGACCTGATAACGTCATTTACACTGATGGCTTCAAGTTGATGTATGGAGTGAGTTCAGCCTTCATTCACGATAATTTTATCTGTTTTTCATCTTCACACTTGGAATAGTATCCTTTTAGCCATTAGAGAGGCCATTTCTTATACACTCTCCTATCCAACATCCAATTGGCTTATTTGCTCCGATTTTTTAAGTTCTCTCCAATCTCTTGTTTCTCTCGTATCTTCGCCTCTAGTTGTTAACATTTTTTCCCTCATCCAGGAATCGCATTCTAGAGGGTCGATAGTAAAATTCGTTTTGATCCCTGGCCATACAGGCATATTGGGCAATGAACGAGCAGACTACTGCGCCAAAATTGTTCTAAAAGAAAATCTTCATCTTGCTCCTTTTCAACACCGGGATGCTTTCTCCTCCATCGCACTAATTGTTCAAGATATTGTTCAATTCGTCTAGGATACTTTCGATTACTCCTCCAAGTTGAACGTGAACCTAAACTCCTCGAATGTAGTCCTCTTCCAACTCTTGAGTGTCATCTTTTTGTAAAGTGAAATAGGCTTAGAATTGGGCACACAGTCTTCTCACATGGTCATCTAATAAGTGGTTACCCTTCGTCAGTATGTATCTTATGTGGAGCTTCTCTTTCTGTTCGTCACGTCGTACTAGAGTGCCCTCGCTATCTCCTCTTGCGCAAATCTATGGACTTCCGAGAGACCTTCCGTCTATTTTGTCTCCGCATTGCTCCAGTTCTCTTTTTGAATTCCTGCGTTCCTCTTTCTACTTCCCTTTCATATGCCCATTTCTATTATCTTGAAACTCCTTTTTCCCTTAAAATTTTCACCTATTCCTCCACTTTTAATATACATTAACCTCTATTCCATGCATTACACCCGAAGATTTGTAGCAGTTGCTTTATTTATTGTCTACTCCTATCAACGTTTGAGTTCCATTGGAATATAACCATGTACTCTTTAATCCATATTACTTTTGTAAAGTACGACGACAAAAATGTAACATAAAATGAAAGGATTATTTTTTTGAATAATCATATATATATATATATATATATATATATATATATATATATATATATATATATACATATATATACATATATATATATATATATATATATATATATATATATATATATATATATATATATATATATATATATATATATATATATATATATATACATATATATACATATATATATATATATATATATATAATATATATATATATATATATATATATATATATATATATATATATATATATATATATATATATATATATATATATACATATATATATACATATATATATATATATATATATATATATATATATATATATATATATATATATATATATACATATATATATATATATATATATATATATATATATATATATATATATATATATATATATATATATATATATATATATATATATATATATAAATATATACATATACATACATATATATATATATATATATATATATATATATATATATATATATATATATATATATATATAAATATATATATATATATATATATATATATATATATATATATATATATATATATATATATATATAGAAATAATATAGAAATATATATACATATCTCCCTAATATTAAGTGGGGTGGCTTAACGGTAATTGCTCTAACTGCATGCTCTAACATGAGTTTGACGAACATGGTGGTGGCTTCCAAGCATTGCAGCTTTAACTACCTGGAAATAAAAGTAACCCTGAACACTCCGAATCCATTAAACTATTATCTGTTTATTCTCTGTTACTTTAGATTTATCAGATCGATACCAATCATATTTTACCACGGGGCTATTCACATACTCATAGCACATCAGTCATACTAGCCCTGATAGCAATCAGCACAAATTCAAATAGATATTCTCTTCATAACTGAAACGATGATACTATTATCGGCCAATAATCAAATATCAAATTGGGTACTCTTCCTGACACTGAGAGACAAACACCCAACAATGCCAGCTTTTGGTATGAACGGGATATCAAGAGAAAACCGTTCGAGATAACCACCCAAAGAGCTAAACAAAACATAATGGATATCCAACCACACCCTACGGTGTAACCTCTGGTACTGAGTTGTGCAATGTAGAAAAGCAAAACAGCATTTACCCACCTCATGGTACTGAAAGGAAAACCGCGCGACAATACCATGGATCTCTCTCTCAATTAAATCATAAGTCATATCAATATGCTGATGCCACTACTAAAACAATGTTTGGATATTCACTTAAATAGAAATCATTTAGTATTGATCGAAATATTAATTATGAAGCACTGTTTTAAATATTATTTAAGACGAACAGTGACAAAAACTGAAACCAAAACTATCAAAATTACTAAAATACTAGAAGACAAAACGTTCAGTGAAAAACTCTCTTACATAGTTATCATTTACTAGCTTTGATACTTTAACGTAGTTGAGCAACATTTTTTTAACTCTCAGGTACCTGTTACCTGCCAAAGCCATACTGACTCAACCTATCTAATACCAAAAAAAAAGATAAAACGTTCAGTGAAAAACTCTCTTACATAGTAATCATTTACTAGCTTTGATACTTTAACGTAGTTGAGCAACATTTTTTCAACTCTCAGGTACCTGTTACCTGCCAAACCCACACTGACTCAACCTAGCTAATAACCATACATTCTATCATACTATAATAAACACCTATAGAAAAATCTGGGGTTTGACACTAGAACGTCGGTCCCGCGGCACTGGGATCTTACTCTGTATGGTTTTGTTTTTGTTTATTATATTTTGTTCCAGTAATAATGAACTTTAAAAACTTATTTTTTTGGGACCGTCTAAATATGTTTACGTTAATTTAATTTTATATAACGCATTCATGACAACAAAATATAAATGTGTCCTTTCATAATATAATGACGTAGTGAAGATAATTTAAATTAATTTATTGCTGTTTTATAATTTAAAAAATATGTATTATCATTTACTTATATATTTTTATCGTGTTATGATAATATATCATAAAAATTTTTCAATGTGTACTTTTTATAAATGCAGTATGTGTTAACATTATAAAGGGATTTTAATTTTTCTTAATATATATATATATATATATATATATATATATATATATATATATATATATATATATATATATATATATATATATATATATATATATATATATATATATATATAATCATGTCATAAGTTATGTGCTTTATAAATAAGTGTATAGTTTATAGAAAATAAATAAGTGGAAAGGTTAAGAAAAATCAAAGTGGAATTAAGTTTAGAGTATTTTATTTCTTAGGATAGAATTCGAAACGTACCACTTCCAGGGTTATTGAAGCTTCAACTTTTTCCAAATCAGCTTTTAGGGCCTCAATATTATGGTCTGCAGCAGGTTTTCTCTTTTAAGTGCTTTGGCAGCCATTAACTCAGGCAAATCGGCCTCCAAGCAACGATGTAACGTACGTAAACCTTTCTGGAAGATCTAATGTTTTCCTATATATAAGGTGTTAAGTGGCTTTATTACTTTCTCTAAAACATCGCTTTGGTAGTTTGTTGTACGCGTTTTGTCCCCATGCTTCGCTCAGAAATGCAGTTGAGCGGTGTCGTCGAAGGACACATGCCGAAGGATGAACTCTTTCCACTTTCATAATTTTTTCTGCAGCTTTTCAGGAGCTGTGTACGTAAACTCTGTCATTTTGTCTGTTGAATTTCTCTTTAACAGTAAAAATCTTTTCTTCCGTGAAAATAATTGTCCTGGACCACCTATTCGCATGTCACTGAAGTATTACCTTCGCTTTCGTGCCTCTAATGTTACATAAAGCTGCCGTCAATCGCTGGTCGGAAGGTTGGTAATCTCAAAGCACTAGGTCATGTTTAAAACCTTCAAGAGAAGCACTTCTGTGCTTCCCGATTCAGGAGCACATGGGTATGTCTGTCACAATCATATGTCTTTGATTATTAATATCTGTTGATTAAATTATCCAATTTAATATATATTTTTTTAATTTAAACCTCAATCAGTATAGAAAAATATTGTATCTATAGAATGTTCCAAAAAATAATAGTATTCCTAATACCATCGAAAAAATCAGCATAAATAAAAAAGAAATGTTAAAATGAGGTGTTCTATTCAAACTATCATATCTAGGCGAAATTAATAGATAAAAACTTCCTTTCAACGGCATTTAAACGGGGACTTAATGTACTTTCAGATACTTATTACATAATTTAGCTTTATTTTATAAAATATATTTATTTAGTTAGGTAAAGTTCACTGGTATGATGCTCTTCAAAAACCGATTCAGTCTCGCTTTCACTCTCTTTGTCGTCGAAAATATCAGCTGCCTCATATAATGCTTCTATTTCAGATACACAGCGAGTACGAGAACGCGTGTTCATTTTGAGCTAAATAGAAAATGAAAGAAACCGATAAGTAAATGTTAAAAAATTGAAAATCAAAGTTTTCAATAAAAATACTATAGAAAATATAATATTTTTGATTTACTTACCATAAACTGTGTCAAGATCGAATAAAAAACACACTATTTGTGCAAAAAGGTTATTTAACGGTTTTTATTTATTGACAAAACACTAACACAACAGGACTGGATGGCGTGTAAAAACGGTAAAAATGCTTAGTTAGGTTTCTGTTTGTTGAAGTGTCTCCCCGAAGTAATTGAAATTCATAACTTATTAGATTATTTTGTCATACACTTTTAATTTTCATCTAATTGGGCCTTTTAATACCGTTGATTTTGTTGCGTTTGTTCGATACCTAATAAGTGTTTCGGTTAATAATGTATATTTTGCTACGAGATGGCGTTACTAATACATTTGTTGGTATAGACTAATGACGTCTATGGCGGTATAGAGGGTAAACATTGTCATAGCTTTGAATATGTCGAATTATGTACCAGAAAATACATTTGCGGGGATGTTTAATAACGTTCTTTCATTGGAAGAAAAGGGCTGTTGAAAGTTATAGATTGTTGTTTGAAGCTTATGGTGAACATGCTCTACCCAATAAACTTGTCAACGATGGTTTAAATGCTTTAAAAGTGGTGATTTTGATATAAAAGACAAGGAGCGTCCAGTCCTGCCGAAAAAGTTTGAAGGTGCAGATTTGCAAGCAGTATTGGATGAACACTCAACTCATACATTCAAATAATTGGCAGAAGCATTGAATGTTGCCCAATCCACCATTTCTGACTGTCTACACGTGTTGGGAAAGATTCGGAGGGAAGGAAAATTGGTTCCATGTGAATTGAAATAAAAAGACATTGAAATGCAAAAAACCACTTGTGAAATTTTGCTTGCCATCGACTTGTGTACAGGTCATGAAAAGTGGATCTATTTTGACGCCCCAAAGCGCAAAAAATCGTGGGTAGACCCAGGCTAACTTTCAACATCACAACCAGTGCCCAATATACGAGGTGTACCTATTAAATAACGAAACTGGCGCTGTAAAACATTTTCTTTTGATTTCATACATATTTATTTATTGTCAACTTCAATATATTCCTACATCATCCTCTATTCCTACAATGCTCTATGCGAATCTTCCATTGTTCGAAATAGTGCTGGAGGTCTTCTGTCAGCTGCTTCAGAACGCGTACCACTTTCTCTTTCACAGCTTCAACGGACTGAAATCTTGATCTTTTGAATGCATATTTCGCCTTATGAAACAGATAGAAGTTGCACGGCGCAAGATCCGGCGAATAAGGCGGATGGTCTAACACTGGGATGCTGTACGTGGCTAGAAACCCCTTGACAGACAATGCGGAAGGAGCAGGTGCATTGTCTTGGTGGAGAACCCATGACTTGTCCTTTCACAATTCGGGTCGTTTTTTCCTTATTCTTTCACGGAGTTCAGCAAGAACGTGAAGGTAGTAATGTTGATTAATAGTTTGACCTTCAGGAACCCACTGAAAGTACCCAATCCCATGAAAATCGAAAAAAAAAACAAACATCATTGCTTTGAATTTTGATTTGCTCATTCGAGCTTTTTTGGCTTTCGGTAATTTGGGCTCTTCCAGTGCATGGATTGGCGCTTTGTTTCAGAATCATAAGTAAAAAACCACGGTTTGTCACATGTTATTATGCTTTCCAATAAGTTTGGATTATTTTCAGTGGTATTCAAAGTGCCACTACAAAACATTTTTGCGAGCTTTTTGTTATGTCTGAATGATTGTGGCGTGTTCATATATATATATATATATATATATATATATATATATATATATATATATATATATATATTTTTCCCTTTATTTGGGTTTTTCGCCACTATCTAAAACTAAAAAAATTTCAAAAATACCTGTTCTTATTTAAAGAAAAAATCACTGGGTAAAAACAAAAAACCAAACGGAGACAAATTTCTCAGTGATTCTTTTTTGTAATACATTTGCCTAACGAACAAAATTTTAAAGATATAAAAATGTTATAAAAATTTTTACAAACTTTTAACGTTAACGTTTCGGAGGGTACTCTCCCCCCGTTTTCAAAACTAAACTAAAAAATAAATTTTATTAATTTGCAATATATAAAGTAATTTTAAAGATATAAAAATGTTATACAAAATTTTACAAACTTTTAACGTTAACGTTTCGGAGGGTACTCTCCCCCCGTTTTCAAAACTAAACTAAAAAATAAATTATATTAATTTGTAATATATAAAGTAACGAGTGAAAGTAAATATATTTTTTTGTATATGTCAACGATACTTACATTGACAACAATAGATTTTCATGACAGTGACATACTAGCAAAAAATATATATATAGGTAATGTTTACTGTGTGATTGTTTATTGTACTGATTGTGTATTCAAATATTTAAATGTGTTTAATTGTATTCTTTAGAATCGGGAACCATATTGAATTTAAATCTACCGAAGGCATAGCAATACAGTTATTTTTATTTAAATTTATTATAGCGGTTTCTTTTAATCTTCTGTATTTTGTTACCGATTCTTTTAATACCGTTTTGGAATTATTCCAATTGATTTTATGACCCGATTCCCATGCGTGTTGACAAATTCTAGATTTATTAAAATCGCCCTTTCTAAGAAGGTTTTTATGCTCTTTTACTCTAACATCTAACATCTTTAAAGAAGAATAGGTATTTTTGATATTTTTTGAGTTTTAGATAATGGCGAAAAACCCAAATAGAGCTTTTTGTTGTTCAAACGTAAGAATTTTAGGTATAATTTTGGCACACACTTTTTGCGTGTTTAAATTGTTATGTAAAATTTGCCGTACGCATTCTTTGTCAATTCCTATAGTTTCAGCAATCGCACGAATACTTAATCGACGATCAAATCGAACCAGATTACCGATTTTTTTCGATATTGTCATCAGTTTTTGACGTGGAAGGGCGACCCGGGATCATTTTCAACGTCATCTCGGCCATCTTGAAAACACTTAAACCGCTCAAAAACACGTATATGCGATAAACATTCATAACCATACACATCATTCAATAAATTATAAGTTTTAGTAGCGGTTTTTCCAAGTTTCAAGTGAAATTTCACAACAATTCGTTGCCCTATTGTTACACTTAACATTTTTCCGGCGAAACAAAAAAACAATTCCAATTCGAACGAAGGCTACGATTATACGGATCTGCTAACAGAGGCGAGAGGTACTGCATTTGAAAGAGAATGCTTCACGCTAAACAACTGTTGGTCGCTGGAGTTTGGCGCATGCGTACTTTTTCTGTTGCAGCGTCAGTTTCGTTTAATAGCCACACCTCGTACATGGAAAGAAGGCTTTACTATGTATTTGGTGGGAGCGTAGGGAAGCTGTGTATTGCGAACTGCTGAAACCTGATGAAATGATTACTCGCGATCGATACCAGCAACATTTGATAAAATTGAACCGAGCATTGAAAGAATAACGACCAGAATACATCCAAAGATACGATAAAGTAATTTTTCAGCACGACAGTGCTTGGCCCCATGTTGCAAAATGCGTAAAAAACTTTGGAAAACGTTAAATGGGAAGTCCTACTCCACCAGCCGTATTCATCGGACTTAGTCCCTTCGGACTACCACTTATTTCGATCTATGCAGCACGGACTTTCAGAACAACACTTACATTCTTTCGATCAAGTGAAAATTTGGCTTTAAAAAAACAAAACGTTCTTTTTGCGCGGAATCAATTATTTGATGGAAAGATGGGAAAAATTAATAGCTAACGATGGTTAGTACTTTTATTATGGTAATTTATTAACATCATCAGCTAACGTTTCATAACGTCATCAGCGTAGCATAGGATTCGCATAGATCTATCTTCCATGCAGAATCCGACATAACCTGATTTACACATCATCAATTACAAATCATCTATAGATGACTTCATTCATAATGAGATAGAATAATGTTGGATTTGGACTATCATCTTGTCTGATGCCTTTTGATATTAATATTTTTTCGGTAAGGTTATTATTGGTTTTTATTCCAGTTTTGTCCCCACTGTTAAATTCTCTAACAGCCTGATATATTTTTCATCTACATTATTCTTAGGATATTTATTATATCGGTTAGGTTTATTCGGTAAAACGCCTGATTTAGGGGAGGGAAACAAAGAAACATATATTTAATGAATTCAATAGGTTTTTCTGCCAAAATGGGCTGCTAAAACTGGGACAACCAAAAGTTCAACCAAATAAAAAGATAAGTTGGTCAGAGCGCTGTTTAAACAAAATCGACCTGTAACTGTCACTTAAAGGGTCTCTCAGAATGTTTTTCGTTTTTGATACTTAAAAAATAAAATATCAGAATCAGTTCAAACTTGTTTAATTGCTATGAAATTACAGAGTAGTTTTTGAATTTTTATTTATGAAAAACAACCATCCGTAAATGCGCATCATCCGCTTCTTCACACTCATTTAGATTGTAACTGAAGTTTTGAATAACTCGCTGGAGCATGACTTTTCGAATCGCATCGATTTCGTCTGTTATTCTTTGCTTTAAAACATTTAAGTTGGGTGGTAATAGATTGAAAACCTTATTTTTTAACTAGCCCCATAGGAAGAAATCAGCATTGTCCTGCAGAATTGGACTCGTTTATCTGGATCATTGAGCTTCATCACAATTTTGCACAATAACAATATTGTAGGGGTGGAAATGTAATTATTTGCGAATAATGCGGTGAATCCGGGATCTGTGCAAATTTAGAGCAGGTGCGGAGTCGGAGTCGTAGGGACTGTCGTGAATCGTTTCTAACAGACTGGCGAACACGGTCAATATTCTTGCTCGTTCTTGATGTCCTTTTGCGCCCAGTTGATTTATCCGGCATTATGTTTCCAGTCACTTCAAACTTGCGAACCCAATGCTTGATTAAATTCGAATTAAATTCTCATGGTCAATAAATTAAAATGTGTCCTATACAGACGTCGAACAATAGTGTAGGAAACGTTGTTTTTATAAAACGCTCGCACGCAAAATGCGCGCTGTGGTCACGTGAAACGATCCATCGGTATTAAACTTAAAAAGCCTATCAAGCATTTGACACCACTCCCCTCCCTGCGCTATATGTGTTTGGCGCGTAACCGTCCAAACAAAAACGAAAAACATTCTGAGACACCCATTATATCACTGCGGTTTTAAATGAAACACGTTCAAATTCATAGTTGATTACTACTATTTAAAAGATGTTTACTAGTTGTTATCTTAAGGTTATAGTTAACCGCCAAAAGGCAAGGTGGTTACCTATAACCACCTCTATAAAACAACTATAGGTGTTAAGTTCAAGCGAAGCGGATTAAAGACTAAAAGTACAAACACACAATCTGTAGATCAGTAAAATACAATTCTTTGGGCAGGTGGATTAAAATTTGAAATATTTATAATCAATAGGAGAGTAAAGGATTTACCACTAGGAATGATCGAACTTTAACAGCTCATGGCAGCCATATTTGTTTGTCGAGTTTTGACATGTCTTGTAGGTTGCTTTCCGAAAGGTTTGCAATTAAATCATGGTTCGTTTTACGTTAGAAGAACGTTTGGAAATTGTCTAGTTTTATTACGCAAATTCGCGGTCTCCTCGTGGTGGTTTTTCTGAACAGGCTATTGATCGTGTTATTGGAAAATTTGAAAGTGAGTTTACTCTCCACGATAGTATGGTGCTTGTACGACAAAAAAAGCCAGAAGTGTTAAGAATATTGCCGCCGTTCAAGCAAGTGTAGTCCAAAATGACAACGTTTTGGTTGCTCGCCGCTCGCAAGAGTTAGGCCTCTCGCCAATCATTCAACAATCTGGCGAATTTAGAGGTTGGACTTAGGTTTGCATCTATATAGGGTCATACTGACACAAGAATTGAAGCCAATCGACCATCATATTCGTCATGAATTTGCCAATTTGGCCCTAGAAATGATGGAAGCCGACAACGAATTTCGTCGCAAAATTATCTTTTCCGATGAGGCTCATTTTTGGCTCAATGGCTTTGTCAATAAACAAAATTGTCAGTATTGGTGCGAATCTAATCCAGGCGTGATACATGAGAGTATCCACACATGAGAGTACCCTTTTGTATTCACAAAAGATCACAGTTTGGTGTGGATTTTGGCATGCAGGTGTCATCGGTCCTTATTTCTTTAAAAATGGGGAAGGAGCCACCGTTACCATCAATACCAGGCACTACAAGGCAATGCTGGAATTTTTTTTTCCTGGAATTTGATGGAATCGATGCGCATGACCTTTATTTTGAACAACGAACCAAGTTGAGCAACTCGTTAATTTCACGTAATGGCCCCATCGCTTGGCCGCCGAGATCATGCAATTTACTCCTTTATATTATTTTCTCTGAGGATATATGAAAACACAGGTTTGTAGCAATAAACCCGCAACTATTGGCGACTTGGACTAACATTCGTCAAGCCCGACGTACAGTCATACAGCCCGAAATATGCGCCAGGGTCATTGAAAATTGAGCCGAGCAGATCCGTGTCTGCAAAAAGAGCCGTGGTGGCTATTTGGCTGAAATCTTGTTCAAATCATAAGTTATCTGAATCTCTTAAATAAAGCAGTCGGGACCGATTTTGAGCAAAAAATGTGTGTTTTAATTCACCTTGAAGTTCCATCATTTTTATTGGTAGACAGTTTATATATGCTATGCTAACAGATGAAAAACCTCTAGAAATCTGTATTGTGTAAACCGTTAAGCTTGAAGCTTTGAAGGTGTCACGTTGGCAATAAATCTATACCAAATAGAGGGAACCCAAAATCAAGGATATTTAAAAAATCTTCGGAAGAATTCTGAAAATTATAAAAGATTTAAAATACTCATCTAATCTACGTCAAGGGTTTCTTCAAAAAAAAATTAAGCAGACAAAAATTAATCGAATTATTGTCGGACAAACTAAAAATAGAAATATATGCAATCTTCAAGTTCTACACAATTATGTGATTATTTACGAAGTGAATCGAAAAAATGAAATTTATCAGTGTATCAATAAATAATGTAGTTTTATATCACTAAACTTGTACCACTTGTAAACATTTTGATACAGATTCATCGACTTAACATTTTTAATGCATTAGCACAACAAATTTTGTTTTTAGACAAACTTTAATGCAAATTCTTTGCTCAATAAATATATCCTGTTTAAAAAATCGCCGACAAACATGTTTAGCAGTTACCAAAGACGCTATTTCTAACTTAACCAGCGAAATGATATGAAACTTCTGTGAGATCTCAAGGTCATACCAACTTAAAAAACATGCCAGTATCGATACGTAAAGCGCACGAATTTTTAAAACAAAAGTCATCGTGCTTTTTGATCATTGTTGTATATATGTTTTTAATTCGTGTTTTTGACTTTAATTGTGGCATAATTATAAGCTTTTCCGAAGCAATTTTGTAAATGAATTAAATAATTATCAGAATGTATAATGTTAATGTTTTTATAAGGTTACCGAATAATGACGACTTTTTAATTATTTTGAAATTTCATTTATTGCTGAGGGTTTACACAAATTATATCAAAATTATGTTTATGATTATGAAGTGTAAATAAATGTAATATAATTACATTTAAGAGTCTACGCTTCTGTGTTACTTGCAGTAGGCAGTGAATGTGTTTATACATTAAAACTACCTCAATTATTTATGTATACCGTGGTGCTGAATAATTAAAAAGTATTTTATGTTAAAGGAAATGGGCATACGAAATTGTTTACGTCATAAAAACACATTTTATTTTTATTATTAATAACATTAGTTTATTTCTGAATTTCAATTAATACACCTACAACAATGCAATACAAATATAATAGAAAAATAAAATAAACCTTATATTCACCATAATTGTTTTAAAATTTGTAGTAAAATTAAATACTTTAATATTAATAAAACATTAGCCTATCACTGTTATATTGAGAATTCGCTTACAGGCAGAAACTTTAAATTAATTACACAGGTCGACATGATTTTTGTAACATTGACGAGAATGCTTTTTTGGCGTTTCGTTTAGGAAGCTATTAAAACACTTTTTCACAGAAATGGCCTAGCACGCCCCATTTTCACATAAGTTGTCACGTAAATTTAGTGCAGTGGATGCATCGCAAGAAAAATGCTATGCCGTTTGATGTTCCTATGGTGTGGAGAGAATCTACTGACCATGTAAGTGGTTGCTAGTTTTGTATTACTAAAACAGAAGATATTTCAAAAAAGCAAAGGGACAAAATACAGTATCCAAATTTGCCTTCTGCACTGAAGCCAGTTCCTCATAGTCAAGAACTACCGGTTTCCCGATGATTCTAATTCTTCATCAGGATTCATAATTTCCTGAGAATACCATTTGTGACCGAACATTTTTAACAACTACCAGTGAACCTCACTTATTAACTCAGAACTCAGGATTATTATTAATAACTCAGAATTAAATGTTTTGGTACGTGATCTGGGATTGTCAAAACAAAAATCGAAATTTATTGGTTCCAGACTTCAACAGCGGAACTTGTTAGGTAAAAATGCAAGTGTTTCACTTTACCGAAAACGGAATGTAGCATTTTCATGTTTTTATAAAATGGAATTGCATTGTGTCTGTTGTGATATTGATGTTTTAATGAATGAGCCTAACATGGAACATGTACCTTCTGAGTGGCGTATTTTTATAGATTCGTCGAAATACAGCCTAAAAGAAGTTTTGCTTCATAATGGAAACAAAAACCCATCTGTTCCTTTAGCCCATTCAGTGACAATGAAAGAAACCTATGACAACTTAGCAACCAGACTAAATCGCGTTAAATATGAAGAGTATCAGTGGTATGGGAATTTAAAAGTTATAGGTAGCTAGGACTTCAAGGGGGTTTTACAAAGTATTGCTGTTTTTTTTTGTGTCTATGATACAGTAGGGTAACAAAAGAACATTACAGTAAGAAAGATTGGACTCAGAACTTCTTTTAAACCTGGTAATTTAAACATAAAATATGCCCCCCTGTTAATCCAAAAAAGTGCATATTAAGCTTGGACTAATGAAAATTTTGCCAAAGTCAAAGCCATGTACAAAGAAGGTAATGATTTCAAGCACCTAAAAGAAATATTTCCTCAATTAAGTGATGCAAAACTAAAAGAGGGCATATTTATTGGACCTCAAATAAGGAAGCTTCTAGGCGATTTCCGTTTTCAAGAAAAAATAAATGAAAAGGAATTGGCAGTGTTTTGTGTGAAAAGGAAGTGTTTTGTAAGTGTAGTGAAAGGATTTCTGGGCAACAAGAAAGATGAAAACAATTAAAACCTCGTAGATGAACTCTTGAAACCCTATGAAATACTAGTGTGTCGCATGTCCTTAAAAATGCATTTTTTACACTCCCATTTGGATTTTTTCCGGAAAATTTGAATGCAATAAGCGACGAACAAGAAAAGAGGTTTCACCAGTACATCACGACGATGGAAGGAAGATACCTATTGCATCATTGAACATGAAGAATGCTTCTTTTTCATGATTTCTTCGAGTGAGTTCTTTCCAGGCACTCACGCATGTTCCAGGCACTCCAGCAATAATTAGCCAACATGTGTTCATCCTAGCGACCCCGGTACCTTTCTTCCATATATTTTAGGTCCTGAAGAAATCGCTCTCTTTGTTCCTCGCTGTAAGAACCAAGGTTGTTCTGAAATTTGCCCAAATGATTGTGGAGATAGTGAACTTTGATACCCATGTTACATCCGAGCTTTCTGAAATTGTCCAGCATGTTTTGCAGCAATTCGCGATAATTTTCGGACTTATAATTCGCTAGAAAAAAAAAACAGGCTAATGATTTTATATTCATTGAATGCTCGAAATTGTTATCTTTCATCAACAGCCTAATTTGCGATCGAAAATGCCTTAAGTTTCTCCTTGCTCAAACCAGGAAATTTCCTCGATATATAATTAAACAGGAAGCATTTTTATCCAATACTTTGACATACTATTTCACTAGTCCCAATTTTATGTACAATAGAGTCAAAATTATTTATTCTGTGGTAAATAACGCTGTATTTATGATATTTTGGTTCCCAACTATCAAGTCTTTTCTTTTAGGTCAGTTTGTTTTAATCCAATGCTTGCTTTTAGCTCTGCTGTCCCACAAACACAGAAAACATGAAAATTTCGTATAGCCGACGCATATAACCCACTTATGATCATAGTACTTAAGTTTTGCCAATACAAGATATATGGTTTCATAATTCTCCTTTAATTTAGTGGAATGAACAATGGGAATTGCACCATGCTTATTGCCATTATGTAGTAAAACACATTTCAAACTCCCTTTGTAACTGTCTATAAAAAGTATCCATTAGCTGGTAGTTAAAGAAACCCATTTTTGATAAAAGACTACTGACATCAGTACAAAAGCAATATAATTTTCTAAGCAAAAAAAATGGAAGCAGTTCTTTTTCTAGAGTACGATAACATGTAATTTTAATACTTGGAGAAAGTAAATTCCTCTCTTTGAGTCTGGATGCCAACAGTTCTGATTTTTCTTTTGAAATCCAGAATTGGAGATCTCTGATAAGCTCACTTAAAGCGTGTTGAATAAAACGTAGTTTCAACATTCTCATTTTCTTGGCTAGTACAATCTTGCGTATGTTCGGATGTCACGAGAGGCCACGAATAGTTGAAACAGGGACGTCCTCTGAATGCCTCCTGAAACAGGTCCTTTAGACCAGATCGAAATAGGTAATTTTTTTCCACCTCATACATCGGACTGAACAACTCAATATTTGACCGGTCAAAACATTGAATTGATGGATCATTCGCCGTACAGTTCTGATTTGGCACCCAATGATTTCTTTTTGTTCTCGCCCGTGAAGAAAAAATCATGAAAAAAGTGCTGTGAAAATTGGTTCATACGTGTGCAAGAGTGTGTCGATCATCGCGGAGAATATTTTAAAAAACAGTAAAACCATTTTCAATGATAAATATTTGTTTTTATTTATTATTCCGGATACATAAATAGCAACCCTCGTATTCACACTATTTTGCATCCATTACCGATTCAATTTCATCATATTTTTAATTAATCTTCTGACAATCAATTCAATTGGAGTACTTTTTTGACCACAATTTTACAAAGAAAAAAAAATGTACGAGTTTTCGTACTATCCCTTCAAAATTTGTATTCAACAAAATGTTTCAAAATAATGCTACTCATCACTATCTCTTGCTGGGGTCTATCTCACCAATGATATATCGGATGTTATCCTTTCTTTTCTATGAGAGTGTTACAAAAGTATTTACATTTTTGAGATATTTAGTTATTCACTGTTTGACATCATTCCTATGCTTCGTAAATACCGGTTAACGGTACTGTGGGATACTCCTTATTCTATTGAAAGTTCCCTATTGCTTGTTCTAAGATCTCCAACCCCAGCTACTTTTAACTGTTTGAGACTATTAACTATAAACTGACTGAGTAAACTATTAACTGTTGAGATTTTTTTTAAAGCGCGATAAAAAATATTTCTATGTAAATAATTGATTAATTTGTGTCTATAAAGACTCTAGTTAGTATATTTATTTCGTTTAATTTTTTTTTGAAAAAAAATCGTGCATAATTATGTACAATGTTTTAATAGACATAAAAAATATTACATAGGTATTAAAAATACTTAAATAGGAAACAGTTTATTTATTTTTTTTATACATAAATGTACCCTACACTTATCACAAAAGAAATGCGTTTTTTTTGTAACATCATTTTTGCACCGCTTTCCTTCCTTACTACCATCAAGATATGGCAGATGATTTATGGAATCGTATTGTACTTCTGAATATGGCCTAGTGGCCATAACAGGTTTTACGCTGCTTGGCCTTCCTATTTTTTCCTTAACCTTGAACTATTTTACCAACTTTTACTAAACACTGCCAAACGTAAAAGTCTTAAAGTCTAAAACACCCATTTGAGATTCTTTTGGGATCTGTAGTCGATTGCAGTCTTGTCTATATTCAAACCAACTGTTGACAACGCCCAAGTCAACTGCATGAAATATTAGGCGAAGTATCCACTTTCTAGAACGAATATAAATTCTATATAATCCGATCATTTGATCGAGTAAATCAACGCCACCCATTGAGTGATTATATAATTTTACAATTTCAGGCCTTTTCATTCTACCTAAAAATCAAGTCTTTGTGCCCAACATCCACAAAATTCGAAGCAAATACTACTGTACGATTGTCCATCCATTTTACTAATGCAATATCTCTATTTTCGGTTGTCAATTCATCATGGGACCTCCTACCTCTTTGTTTAAATTGTTTATCATCCAATAGTGGAGTCTTGCTAAATCTGTTCACTCTTATTCTATTCACTTTAGGACTTGCAGAAGTTGAAACGATGAAAAATAATTGTCAAAATACAATTTGTGACCCTTTTGTATTCGTTCTGAAAGATAAATGACCACTGATGCTCCAAGGCCAAATATTTTTAGGTTGTCTACGTCCAAACCAGTAGAAGTCCCTTAGTAAATCGTATGCTATTCCAGATCTTCCACATAAAATACATATTTTTTGAACATATTTGGTGAACCTTTTGTGTATTGTTTGATTGATAAGTGTCCCCTGAACGGTACGATCTGCTCGTCAATGCATACATTTTCTTCCAAATCTAAGAGACCTTGTACAATTTATCATTGCAATTTTCTGGATTCTCCAAATTATTGACACAGTGTAAATACGTTCGAAGTTGGAAAAATCTGTCTCTACTCATTGTACATCTAAAGAGATTTATACATAAGACCTTATCCCAAAAACAGCCGAACTTTTGGAAATTTTTGGCAGCCAACCGCAATGTGTAATCCAAATAGACTTTTTAGTTCGAGTTCTTTTTTGATGGGCATATATATTAGTAAAGTTTGTCATTTTTTCAAACTCAGCATCATTTATATATTTTTTAAAATATTCTAACGGGCTTAGTACTTCGGGCTCATTATTGCTTCGGTCTAATTCATTCTAGGCAATATGAAAATTTACTAGGATTATGAAAATTACGTTTACACCATTTTATATAATCCTTTTGAGTAATAATGAAGTTTGGCTCATTCACTGTCCCTTCAAATAACGCCAAAGGCCATTTTCATCATTCCAATGGGAATTTCAAAACTTTTTGGACCAACTTTGTAGGCTCCTACACGAACAGTATCAAATGAAGGAGTTTGAAAATGATTTTCCTCTTCCCCTTGTTCATCGTCGCTCAAATCCAAATTGGATGAATTTTCTAGAAAATCCAGTAAAATAGCTGCATGTGCTTCATTTTCTGGATCATATCTAATTTCTAAAACATAATAAATAGGTGCTATTTGGACCAACTGTGCAGAATTATGACCACTATAAACAGTAGCATTGTTTTATGCAAACAAATGCTATAAAAAAGCTTAAAAAAGACCGCCTTTTCATTTCAGGTTGATAAAAGATCTTGGCAAAATGTACAGGTATATGTATAAGTATTGTCTAAATGATTGAGGTGTGTTCATTTATTTTTTTTTTGGGTTTTTTCGCCACGATCTAAAACTCAAAAAATATCACAAATATCTGTTCTTATGTAAATAAAGAATCACTGGGTAAAAAACAAAAAACCAATAAAGAGGCAAATTTCTCAGTAATTCTTTTTTTGTCCTCCCGTTTTCTTTCTCCTCCCGTTTTCAAAACTAATCTAAAAAATAAATAATAATTTATATATGTACTGAAAAGGTAGGAAGTAAATATATTTTGTGTACATGTCAATAATACTACTTACATTGACAATAATAGTTTTTAATGACAGTGACATATTACCAAAAAAATATATAGGTGATGTTAGTAAAACACAGTAGTGTGATCATTGTGTATTGAAATACTGAAATACTACTAAACGTTTTTGACTATATTCTTTAGAATCGAGAACCATATTGAATGTAAATCTATCGAAGGCATATCAATAGTTATTTTTATTTAAATTATAGGGGTTTCTTTTAATCTTCTATAGTGTGTTACCGATTCTTTTAATACAGTTTTGGAATTATACATTCCCATGTGTGTTGACAAATTCTAGATTATAGAACCTTCTTAGAAAGGGCGAGTTTATTAAATCTAAAAAATCTAATAAATCTAAATTATTATGTACTTTTCGTCTAAACGCTACAGAATTAGTTTTTGAAGCAGAAAAGAATGATGGAAAAATGTATATATAATAATGTATATGGGGTCTCAAAGGGTTTAAACGTCGGCATTAAGAGATCATGCCATGTCATCATGTCTTTCTCCCTCTACTTCGTAAGTCTCTCGAGCGGCGTCAGTCGCTGTCAATCTCTTTTTAAAATATTGTCGTAAAATTGCCCTAATTTCGCGACTTTGTTTTAACATTTTTGTTAAAAACTGTCCACTGAATATTTCGCAATGGAATCACTTAAATACTGAAGAAAGAGTATTTATTTCTCGGAGCAAAAAATGGAAATCGGATTATAACTTTGATGAGTGAAGTATAATCCTTGACAGTCCTTCATTCACAAAGGAAAAAAACAAAAAAGCTTTTGTTACACTCTAATATTATTGATTAATAGATTATTCTTTAAACTCCTTTAATATAGCCCTAAAGAAAATAGCCTAAATGTATTAAATCACAGAAAACCAGTGAGCAATTTTCAACGTCATTTAACAAGAGAACACGTTGAGAAAATTTGGGGTGTAGCAAATCAAATGCTTTAATACGTCTGGATGGTATAACGTCATACTATTGAATTGCCAGAACCAAAGGCTTCAATTTGAATTACCATAAATTGGAAACTGGACCACAAACCACACTAAACAGTAACTTTCTTGTTAATTTTTTAATTCTTGAGAATTATTTTTAGTTTGATAATCTCTTTTGTATTTTCTTCACTCCATATGCGACAGTAATATTTTCTACGTTAAATAAACATGTACTTTCCTGCTAAAGACAAAAACCATTTTTCATAGAACTTAGAGACTATTTTTATAATATAGTTAAATATATTGTACACGCTATTTCATATTATATGACTATATTTATTTTATTTTTTGATGTTCCCTATTCAGCTTCTTAAATACCAAGACAAAAAAATACATCCAATATTACTTAGATTAGCAGTGAAAAGAAATTTTGAAAAAGTCGTGATACTAACAATAATTATTTATTGCGTTTGTCTGCATCACATGATGTTTATTAAAAATGTGAAATAGCACAAAAACAATAAAAATAAGAAAAAAATTATCTGGTACAGATTAAAATCATCATTCTCTTTTTTTCTGTTTGCTAAGATTGCTTTTTTTCATGTTAAAATCATTTTTTATGTATTATATAAATAAATAATTTTTAAACAGAAATAAATATGTACACATTTTGACTGAGGCATAGTGAGCATGCAATCATAAATGGATGATGGTCTTCAACTGCACTTTTTTAATAATTTCGGTTGTCAAAGTACCTTTGTAAATCAAACACTTCATACTTTTGGTTATTAGTCTTCCACGCGTTTTTCTTTGCAGTTTGTCCAGATGAAATTATGACTGTTTCGAAAAGAAACTTGCCTGTTTTTTCCCAGCTTGCCTTAAAGAAGTATTCTGTAATCTGGATTGGGTACAGTGTGTACAATAAAGTTTAATGGTGCATACTTAAGTCATATTAGATTCGCAAATTATATCATTCTCCTTTCTCTTCATTCTCCCTTTCATTACACTACGTCAGAGAAGCAGCAGAATTATATGCAAGAGCTGCAGAGGGCTGGAAAAGCATTTAGCTTGAATATAAACTTGAAAAATAATGAATTATGTTCAATAAATTTGCCGAGGACAAAATAATTTCTATTTTAGGAAGAGAGTTGGAGGTTGTGGACCACTACATATTTCTTGACAGAGGATTTCAATTGATAAGAATACCTTTATTTTATTTTATTTTTTTTATTTATTTTTTTTGGGTTTTTCGCCACGATCTAAAACTTTAAAAATATCAAAAGTATCTGTTCTTATGTAAATAAAGAATCACTGGGTAAAAGCAAAAAATCAGTTATTCTTTATTTACATAAGAACAGATATTTTTAATATTTTTTTGAGTTTTAGATCGTGGCGAAAAACCCAAAAAATGAAAAAAAATGAACATGCTACAATCATTCAGACGTTACTTTGATGAAAATACCGCCTGGGAAATGGATCGGCGGTTTAAATGTGGTTGGCAGGCATTTGGCAGACTCAATGTAGTGTTGAGAGAAGAACAAACTCCCACTTTGCCTGAAAAGAAAAGTCTTTGATCAGTGCGTCCTGCCTGTTTTGACATACGGAAGTGAAACCTGCACACTCACATCGCAATCAATTCAAACTTCGGTTAACAGAGAGGGGAATGGAAAAATGTGGACTTGGTATTACATGACGGAACAGAAAGCCCTGCACATGGATTAGAGAACAATCGAAAGTATGTGACATAATTGGAAGAAGGTAGAGGAATTAAAATGGAAGTGGGCAGTCCATAATCGCAAAGGTCCAGGTATATATATATATATATATATATATATATATATATATATATATATATATATATATATATATATATATATATATATATATATATATATATATACCAGGTGTCCCATTAAGGATGGATCGCGGCCGTATCTTGAAAACTATTTATCCCACAGCTTTGGGGAAAAAAAATTGTACTGATCATGAGAAATTCACCAAAAATATTTTTAAGCTTCTAAAACGACCGCAAGAGGGCGCGACGAGCTAAACATTTTTAAAAATCATTTTTTGTGTGTATTTTCAAGTGTTAACCGAGTAAGAAAAATTCTCAGTTATAATTAGCAAACTATCTCCTACAACTTTGTTTTATGACATTTTGTCGTAATTTCACGAATAGAGGGGTGGGGGGAGTTTTACCCATTGAGATAAAAAGTTGTCTAATGTCCGTTTGCCTTAACCGATTTTCCTCAATTTGGATTCAGTTCACACTCAAAATAGATGGAGTGTGAACGTATGGTGCGGTGTTTTGGGAAACAAAATTATTGGTCCCTTTATTTATAATGGACATTTGAATAGTGAAACATATTTAAGTTTTTTACAAAATGGACTGCCAGAACTAATGGAAGATGTTTCGTTGGATACAAGAAGACAAATGTGGTACCAGCATGATGGATGCCCTGCCCACTTCTCGCAGGTGGTTCGAAACTTTTTGGATGCTTCGTTTCCAAATCGTTGGATAGGACGGGGTAGTTTATATTCGTGGCCGGCGCGCTCACCGGATTTGACAGTCCTCGATTTTTACTTGTGGGGAAGACTAAAAGACCTTGTTTTTCAAACTCGTCCTACCACACGAGAAAACATGATTGAAAGAATTCAAAATTCAATAACCAGCATTTCAAGAGCGGAAATTGAAGTTGCCGTTTTTAATACTTGTCGAAAAATAAATCTTTGCATTTCTAAGGATGGAAGGCATTTTGAACATTTAGAAAGGCGTTAAAGTTCAGATTCTGTTAATTATTAAACTGTTGTGCTGTTAATTTTATTTGACTGTTGTTATTATTATTATCTTCGTTGTTGGCCCGTTGGCCTAACTAAACATGCTCCAAATTAATATGGCACGAAGAATTTGGACCAGTCCTAAGCCTGGGTAAAGTGTGAAGGAAGGCAAACATTAGGTTAATATTTTTTTAACTTAATGCAGGTAGTAGTGAAATAATAACTGATTTTTTCAGAAAAATCGAAATATCTCTTGACATGTCAGATATATCGATTTCGGGTTTTCACTGGATGATTCCTCTTTAAATTACCTTTCTAGCCATGTAATAAAACCTGTACCATTCCATTTGAAAAAACTGAACAAAACTTCAAAAAAGCTATTGTTGAATGTAACGGCACCTCGCGGTTTCATCTATAAACTAAATAATTTATCTTTCAGATTATCTGATTGTCCCAGCAATTGCCTTTTAAATGAATCCAAATTGAGGAAAATCGGTTAAGGCAAACGGACATTAGACGGCTTTTTATCTCAATAGGTAAAACTCCCCTCCACCCCTCTATTCGTGAAATTACGACAAAATGTCATAAAACAGAGTTGTAGGAGACAGTTTGCTAATTATAACTGAGAATTTTTCTTACTCGGTTAACACTTGAAAATACAAAAAAAAAATTATTTTTAAAAATGTTTAGCTCGTCACGCCCTCTTGCGGTCCTTTTAGAAGCTTAAAAATATTTTTGGTGAATTTCTCATGATCAGTACAATTTTTTTTCCCCAAAGCTGTGGGATAAATAGTTTTCAAGATACGGCCGCGATCCATCCTTAATGGGACACCTGGTATATATAGACACATATATTTGCTCTCTTGGTAGACATATATTTCTCGCTTTGAATTCTACCAATTCTTGAAATGTTTATCATTGAATTGAATATATATCACAGTACCGTTGATTGTATCGCACTAGGCAGACCTGCATAACATGGACGATTTTGAATTCTGATTTCTAAATGCAATGTACAAATATTGCTTTATATTTCAAAAATATGCTTTATATTTGAACCGTTTTTTTTAATTATTTCAAACAATGTTTTAATAATGTTAAAGAATAATTTTTAAATAATAAATGGAAAATTTTGTAGTAGTTCTGGCAATAGTGAATATAATTATTTACTACAACAATTTAAAGAACAGCTTATACCTCGGCGATGAAAGATTAGATATTGGCAAATACTTATTTTATCAAGATAACGATTCAACACATTTTCTGAAAATAATACAATAATTGAACTTAGAACTTTGATAATTGTTCGTAATATATATATATATATATATATATATATATATATATATATATATATATATATATATATATATATATATATATATATATATATATATATAGGGCTGGCCAATAAAGAAGTGTTCAATTCATGTATGCCAATAAAGAAAGTTCATTGTTCATTTTCCAAATTGAATTTACCGATCATTTCAAAGGCATACAACGTATTAGTTTAAATATATATACACTTACACTTACACTTACATATATATATATATATATATATATATATATATATATATATATATATATATATATATATATATATCTATATATATATATATATAAACACACACACACACGCACACGCACAGACGCACACGCACACCCACACACGCACACCCACACACGCACACCCACACTATATATATATATATATATATATATATATATATATATATATATATATATATATATATATATATATATATATATATATATATATATATATATATATATATATATATATAGGGGTGGCCAATAAAGAAGTGTTCAATTCATGTATGCCAATAAAGAAAGTTCATTGTTCATTTTCCAAATTGAATTTACCGATCATTTCAAAGGCATACAACGTATTAGTTTAAATATATATACACTTACACTTACACTTACATATATATATATATATATATATATATATATATATATATATAAACACACACACGCACACGCACAGACGCACACGCACACCCACACACGCACACCCACACACGCACACCCACACACGCACACCCACACACGCACACCCACACACGCACACCCACACACGCACACCCACACACGCACACCCACACACGCACACCCACACACGCACACCCACACACGCACACCCACACACGCACACCCACACACGCACACCCACACACGCACACCCACACACGCACACCCACACACACGCACACCCACACACGCCACCACACACACGCACACCCACACACGCACAGACGCACACACACCAACGCACACGCACACACCACACGCACACCCACACACGACACACCCACACACACACCCACACACGCACACACACACACGCACACCCACACACACACACCACACACACACACACACACACACACACACACACACACACACACACCACACACACACACACACACACACACACACACACACACACACACACACACACACACACACACACACACACACACACACACACACACACACACACACACACACACACACACACACACACACACACACACACACACACACACACACACACACACACACACACACACACACACACACACACACACACACACACACACACACACACACACACACACACACACACACACACACACACACACACACACACACACACACACACACACACACACACACACACACACACACACACACACACACACACACACACACACACACACACACACACACACACACACACACACACACACACACACACACACACACACACACACACACACCACACACACACACACACACACACACACACACACACACACACACACACACACACACACACACACACACACACACACACACACACACACACACACACACACACACACACACACACACACACACACACACACACACACACACACACACACACACACACACACACACACACACACACACACACACACACACACACACACACACACACACACACACACACACACACACACACACACACACACACACACACACACACACACACACACACACACACACACACACACACACACACACACACACACACACACACACACACACACACACACACACACACACACACACACACACACACACACACACACACACACACACACACACACACACACACACACACACACACACACACACACACACACACACACACACACACACACACACACACACACACACACACACACACACACACACACACACACACACACACACACACACACACACACACACACACACACACACACACACACACACACACACACACACACACACACACACACACACACACACACACACACACACACACACACACACACACACACACACACACGTACTTACTTACTTACTTACTTACTTACTTACTTTATTCATAATTATACGTTGATGAAATATTTTAGGAAAAATTACGTGGTCAAAAAATGATAATAATTTTTATTATAAATCATAAAAAAACTAAAAGGTTTTATTCTCTAAAACTGTTTAGTCTTTATAATTACTGCAGCTTAGTACTTTGTAGCATGACCCTTATTTTTAATTACTGCTTGACTTTTTCTTAGCATGGCGTGGATTAGATGTCGGAATCCTTCTACTGGAAAGTAAACCTGCCTGAATTTCTTGCAACAATGTCTTCTTGTTTGCCATTTTTTACCACCAAGATGTCGTTTTAACTGCTTCGAACAACTGTTTCCTCTGGAACCACTACTTCACCTCATGAGTCGAATGTTTGGTATCATTGTTTTGTTTGTAGACTCACTGTAGACTCACCTACTCCGATATTTGAAAAGCACCTCCTTTCTTTGGTGTTACCATCACCACGCTTTACTATACCCAAAGGGTTACGTGGATTCAATTCTTTATTAATATGTCTTTTCATATACAATTTGGCATCAGAATAAAAATAAATTAATCTTGGTTTCATCGCTAAAAAGAATATTCTTCCAGTTACGTTGGAAATCTTCACTTCAGTTTCTTTTTGCAAATTTTAGCCGCTGATTTATGTTCTGTTTACTTAAAAACGAAACTTTTCTGACTACTCTACCGTATAGGTTCTGAAATCTTCACTTCAGTTTCTTTTTGCAAATTTTAGCCGCTGATTTATGTTCTGTTTACTTAAAAACGAAACTTTTCTGACTACTCTACCGTATAGGTTCTTCTGATGTAAATGTGGTCTTATGGTTCTGGTGCTGATACTTTTCCTCTCTTTTATAATTGTTTTTGGGTCACTTATAATTCTTTTAAAACTTTAGCATCACACAAGGTGGCTGTTTGATTGTATTCGTAATAAATGCATAATATTGGTTTTAGGTTCTCAACTGCAAAATTTAACGCCCCTCTTCAGTAGTCTATTGTCTGGCGCTGTCCATGTTTACGGGAGTATAATGGGAAACGGACTAACTTTTGCTTTATCAATAATATAAATATATATTTAATCAAAATTGGTAGGCGATAACGTGAATAAAATTAGTACACTCTTAACATTTTCAATACTGAAGTATGAACCATTAGAAAAAAATTAATTATTTAATAAGATAAACAACAATAAAATGCGCTGGTTATCTTGTAAACATAATGTTTAAAAGGCAGTTAATATTAGCATCTTACTTATTATGGTAAAAAATTGGAAAATAAAACTTAAAAAAAAAAAATTCTAGTAGCAGTCTTTGGCAACCATATATATATATATATATATATATATATATATATATATATATATATATATATATATATATATATATATATATATATATATATATACATACATCTAATATTTTCACAGATGGTAGATGTTTCTAAATCATTCTGGATGTATAACGTCATTCTGGGTGTATAAATGTCGGAAAACAGGACTCTCAAAAAAAACAAATATTAACTTTTTCGGCAAAAATCGTTATTGTTAATCAAAATAGTCGCCTTGCCTGCCAAATCAACGTTTTGCACGGTCAATTAGGTTGACGAATTCATTTTTGAGTTCGGCCAAAGATATGTCCTTCAGGATGGCGGTCGACGCTTTTTGAATTTCTTCAATGTCGACATAACACTGTCTTTTCATAACCAGATGAAATTTTTCGAAGAGGCAGAAGTCGCAGGGAGCCAAATCAGACAAGTATGGTGAATGATTGATGGTTAAAATGCCATCTAGTCAAAAAATTGGTGATGAACGTTGAGCGATGGAACGGCGCATTATCATGCAGCAAGCGCCACCTGTCTTGTTGGCGGTATTGTGGCCGCACACGACATAGATAAAACACAGCATTGATCGTTTGACCAGGCGGAACGAACTCCTTGTGCACAATTCCATTCGAATCATAAAAACAAATCAACATTGTTTTGATTTTTGATTTCTCCAGACGGCTTTTCTTCCGATTTGACTCGCTCAGATGCTTCCATTCGGAACTTTAACGCTGGATTTCTGGATCATATTAAAAACACCACACCTCGTCTCATCACCAATAACAATGCTGTACTTGAGGTTTTCTTTCTTTTTCGACTCTTTAATCAAGTCATTAATGTTGTCATGTTGGATTCGGAGCAATTTTTGGTTGTCAGTTAATTTGTGTGGAACAAAGCGTCAATCTTCCGAAGTCCCAAATGATCGATCAAAATGTGATGAATTGAATATTTGGACTTATTCAATTCCATTTCCATGGATCGCAACGAAGAGTTTGACTGATTTCTTATAAATTCAAGCACAATTTCAATGTTACTTTGAATAACCACGGAATTTTTTGGACTAGGATGTTCGTCGTCCTTGATGTCCGTACGACCTCCTTTGAATCATTTAAACCTTTAATCCATGAAACGTTTCGGTGAATGTTTTACCAAGTTTGAAATAAAACTTAATATCCGCTCTTTGTTTGATGTTCATTTTTCAACCGATGGTATAAACACACGGACACATTAACTTGGTGAAGAGTCACGACCTTTCGCCAAAATCAAATCTCATCTCTTTGGCAAGTGTTGTCGGCTTCGAATGAAGAGTCCAACTGACGTGCACTGGTCGTTGCGATTGCTCTTATAGGCGGCCGTTGACTGCGAAGAGTTGCGCAAAAGTTGACAGTAGCGTTAAACAGACGGACAAAAATGTTCGATAAACCAATTCTGGAAAATTTTCATAGTGATCCAACATTTTTTATTGGACCCCCAAATTAATAGTAAAGATTATTTTGAAATTCCTTTCATTGCTCTTGGAGTTTTGGAATGATAAACAAGTAGGCGGTTTTAATTTAAAGTCTCCATTAGCTTTACCACCGCTGAATTAAACGATCTTTTGTAACTTTAAATCCTTGTGCGCGCTTTTCTTCCCGGGATAAAAATGTTCGTTTTGGCATTCTCTTCCATAGAAGGCCCGTTTCGTCAACATTGAAAACTAATTCAGCAGGATAATTCTCTGGTTCAACGATTGATTAAATATGTGCTGCAAATTCAGCAGCTGTTTTTATATCTCAATTTGCCGCTTCTCCAGTAATCTGTATGTTATGAAGATTCTTTCTGTTTCTAAATCGATGGAACCACTCTCGACTAGCTACGAAATTTTCACTTGTGGCTTAATCCATATTGCGTTCAAGTTCATCGTCAATCCAGATGTAAAGTCGTTTATCCATATCCTCAATTACATTGCTTCTAGAACGAGTAATTCTTGTTGCAGTCGTGGTTGTAGTTGCTGATGATACGATCATTTCTTTATTTTTAAAAATTGTCCATATTGTTGAAGTTGTCAAATTTAATGAAGTACCGATATCAGATTGCCGTTCACTTGCATTTAATCATCTGAGCACCGGCATTTTAGTTTCCAGCAAAATGCTATTTCTTGTCGCTTTACTTTCTTTTTCTTTGCAATCGTCCTTTGTAAAAACTAAAAATTGTCGTATTTATCACAATAAAACGAAATATTAGTTTATACCTTTATACACACAAGGACATTGATGACCGATAATAAATCAACTGTGATGCAACAAACATGCGTTTGTACTGCAACAAAATCGTTCACAATTTCTGGAAGTCCCAATACTACCATATCATATTATATATACAGGGTGTCCCGAAACTCAACGTCAAGCAGGTGCCGAGCGAAAGGCCAGGTTATATAAGTTCTGGCAAAAATAAGAAAAAAAAGTCCATGTCACCCTGTTAAGTGATAATAGGCATATTTTTGAAAATCTTGAAATTCGACACCCTAGACTATATCTTTAGGTACTGTGATTACAAATTTCCCAATTTTTCAGTGTTATTTTTAATATGTTTATAACGTGATCCTAAATAACCATGATATTAATCGAAGCCACAAATCAAATAATGAACGTTGTTAATTTAGTAAAAACAATTTTTATTGCGTCGTGGTTTAAATAATTATCTCAGCTAATTTTGACACTTCTTTAAAAAAAATGTATTACATTATCTTTGGGCAAGTTATTTCAAAAGATGGTCCATTTAGTCAAGATTTCAAAATCGTACAATTGACACTTCTTTTCACAAAAAAAATGGTTATTTTTTTTGCAAAAGGGCCACATTAAAAAAAAAATAGAAAACTCATACCGTGATAAAAAATACTTTTGTTTGCTCAAAAATGGACTTCACTAGTATGAGATGGACAGATGTGATAGAGTGAGATAGATAATGACTACCTCGTTACCGTGACTACCTTTTTACTACCTCATGACTACACTCCCAGAATCGATTTTTGCAGAACAATGTTAACGAGAAAATGTGAAGATCCGCAAATTTCTAAACAAAATTTTATGGACAGACGAAACGACGTTTAAAAAAGACGGTTGTTTAAACTTGCATAACTTACATAGTTGGCACACGAAAAATCCGCATTTAACGTGTGAAGATCGGCTCCAGTATCAATTTAAAGTTAACATGTGTACCCGAATTTTAAACGGACAAATAATTGGACCATTTGAGCTGCTTGAAACTTTCAAGAGCGCTAACTACTTGGATTTTTTCCAAAACGATTTGCAGACTTTGTTAGAAGATGTACCACTCAATATTTACCACTCAATATTTACAATAAATGTGGTTTTAAAAAGGATGGTTGTCCAGCACATTATGCTCGTCCTGTACAGGATTATTTGGATTGTGCGCCGTGGTTCAATTGAGTGGCCTCCTCGTTCTCCAAACCTAAACCCCCTTGATTTATTTTACTGGGGCTGCATAAAAGAAAATGTGTATTCAAAACCAATACAAAATCTAGCTGAGTTTCGGGACCCCCATATATATATATATATATAGTGTTAGATTTTCTTCTAATGAGACAATAGTAGATGAGTGTTAACATACACCCACAAGGTCATGTGGAACACACAACAACCTGCGTCTCCGCTTTAATAAACATTTTTGTTAGTTGCTTGACTGGAGACGAGCCCCACCCTTCCCTTCAACTGGAGGGCATATGTTTCGTCTCTTGATGTGTAAACTCTTCAGGGTACCGACACATGCTCCTCATCAAGAATAAGGATACCCTATCCACAGCCAATAACAAATGTTTTCGCCGACTTCCCGTCAGATGGCCTATATATGCAGTGTTAGATTTTCTTGGACTGCGTCCAATGAGACAATTAGATAAAAATGAGTCCATTGGACGCAGTCTCACCAGCTAGAATTCTCTTCATAATGGCTTCAAAGTAGAAGCCGAAACGTCAAGACTTTACAAATGTAAAACGCGGTTCTACCCGAGAACCTAGTAATTATAATATTACCGACTGCGGAAGCCTTTCCGAATATATATATATATATATATATATATATATATATATATATATATATATATATATATATATATATATATATATATATATATATATATATTATAGAATTAATAAAATAAAAAATTAAACCGTGAATAATAAAGTTTAAGTTAAAAAAAACTTCAGTTAATAATAAAAATTATTGTTTTCTATTGGAGTTTTTAAAATCCATGATGATGCATTTATTATTTTACCACAGACATCGCTTATTTATTTATTCTTTTTGAGATTACTATTGAGGTACTCCAATTCAAGTCATGTTCTGTCTGCGTCAGTCCATTAACCTCGATAATAATTTAAAAATATTATATGATAAAGAATGACTTATCTTTATAATGCTTGTATCTATTTTTAACGCTATCATTTTAATTATTTATAATTTTTTTAAGAGAAAAGGCAATTTTTTTTTCTCTGTTTACTTAATCTTAAATTCTGTGTTAATTTTTGAAAATGATGTCAATCAAATGTGAGTTATTCGCAGCAATGTAATTTTGTACCATTTTTAACACACTTTCCATAACTTATTTTATCTGGTGTTAATGCAGCGATTTCAGAAGAAATGTTGTTCGTGAGTTGCTGTATGATTTGGGGCCTTTTTTATGTAAACTTTTTTTCAGTCGTCCTAAAAATAATCCGAAACCGTCAAATTAGGAGATCTGATAGCATTATAGTATTTTACCAGGTCTGTAAATCTGAGACTGGTATTCCCATATATGGCCCTAGTCAATGTAGGTGTCAAACCGCGTCATTGGCGCCATTTCCTTTTTGATATCTGACAAAGATTTTCAACTCAATAATACAAGTTTTATACAATATCATAGTTTGTAATAGCATTGAACATGTGAACTTTTGTGCTTAAAACCTACTATTTGCGGACAACATTGATTTTCTGTTACCATTTGAAGAAATTCTCTGAACTTGAGTCTGATCGGTTGCGCGCTTATTTTATTAATGTTTCAGTAAGGTTTTTGTTGTCATTGTGTCGGAGTGGTTTTTATATGAGTGTCACTAATCAAGTACTATAGTTCATAGTGCACAAAAGATTGTTACGAGCCGGGTTTTAAGTGAACAGTAAACTGTTTTCTTCCTGAAGTCATGCTGGCAATAAGACTTGTTAATGGCCCTTTCAATGATGCTCTCTACATACTAGTATAACGAATTCAGATCTGAACTATTTGAACCAGAACTCTTTAGACCAAAACATGACCACGTTATTCGTTAATCAGTTTTGGACCAAATAATGTGTGCCACTGCATCATTTTGAAAGATATAAAAGATATATTGTCTTCCGGCGGTCACAGTTTTTATCCAAGATTTTACAACATTCGCCTCAATGCGTATCGAAACCACTTGGGTCGCGGTTTTTTTCTTTAAAAAATATATCTCGGATATCACCTTTACTTGAGACAATACATAAAACTTAACACTAACCGCAGATTTTGTTCTCGTAACAATGGGCTTCAAGGCAAACAGTCATTTTTGTTGTTGAATTAATTTCAACGGTAAATTTTTAACCGAAAAATATTTGTCGTCATTAGTCGTATACGACTTGTAGCATGAATCATTTTCTGCAATCCAACATATTATCAAGTTGATCACACCAACTTTTGTTAGCAATAATATTACGGGTTCTCTAAATGAATTTATGAGCTCTTTCGGAAACTGCCGAGATCTTTACATTTGCATATGATCTTTTGGTATCATATCATATGATCATATGATCTTTAGATATCATTCCTTGCCGAGATAGTAGGGCTTTAAAAGGTCGATATCGGGTACCTCAAGAACTGAATTATTTCGGTGTGTGAAACCATCGGGCTGCTTTTCGGTTATGCCTTTTCATCACCTGTAACCATTCATTTTGAAAGTGAATTGATTTCGTTTCGCTTCAATAGAAAATCGAAAGTGGAAATTCGGTCTATGAAATTTTTGTCCGTTAACTCATGCGGCACCCGTACATCGGTCTTGTTAACCATTCCAACTTAAGGTAATCGCCTTAATATTGTTAACTGGTTGATTCCAAAAATGTCTTCGTTCCGTTAAGTTCTCCTATGCCGATCACTTTTAATTAGCGCCAATATTTCGTTGTTATCAGTGTCGGGCGATTGTCCAGAACGTGGTGCATCGCTAAGATTCAAATTGTTTTTACGAAACTTTCTGAATCACTTAAGGCACGTGAAATCCTCAACGACACCCTTACCATACACATCACGAATTTTCTTTGCACCTGCGAACTACTCTTGCCTTTTCGGAGATAAAAAACCATTTGTTGAAAATGCCCCTTATTTTCTGATATGTTTAATGCTTAACAAAATTTTAAAAACACAACAAAATAACACTATTTTTTTCCAAATGCTCGTTGAAATGCTTTCAGTCAAACATCAAACTCTAAACATATGAAGTACTATATAATTAGTGATAACCAAAATGGCTTCAGACAAGGAAAATCAACAGCAAGGGCAATTTTTAAGGCAATCACGTATATATCCAATTCATTAAATGCTAAAAGAACCACAATGACAATGTGCATTGATTTGTGTAAAGGTTTTGATAGTGTTAACCATGAAGTACTGTATACCAAATTGAATAACTATGGCATAAGAGGTAATGCTTTAAAACTAATTAAATCGTATTAGAAAAATTGTACACAACAGGTATTAATAAGGGATACTGATGGCAGGGCCTTTCTCTCTGATAGGGTACATATTACCAAGGCTATTCCGCAGGGTTCGATCTTAGGTCCATTGTTGTTTGTACTACATTTTAATGATATTACTAATGTGTTGAATGAACAAACAGTTCTGTATGCAAATGATCTGAACCTTATATTTAGTGTAAGGGAGCGTTGAGGATGTACGGGCAAGTGTATGTAGAGCGTGCTAGACTCTTGATCAGTATTTTTTTGCTCACAATCTCCTGAATGCATCAAAAACACAGTGCATTCTTTTTCAAAATCCCAAAAGTAATGACCTCAATTTTGTTTACAACAGTGTATTTAAAACGACAGAATGTGTCCTCAGTACTGGATTAGTGATCGACCGGAGATTGGATTGGAGGGCCCATATTGAAAAACTTGCGTTGGATATATCAAGATATTCGTATGCCTTGAGAGTTATTTCCAAAAATGTAGGGATAGATGCAACAATTTCGGCATATCACGCATTTGTTCGGTCTAGGATAGGATACGGATTGATTTTTTGGGGAAATTCACCAACTTTATGATTATAAAAATATACAACAGCTTTCCTCTAAATTTCCGATTAAAGTCCAAAATTGCTGCAAATAAGAGCCTAAAGGAATACTTGTTTAAAAAAGCCTATTACTTATTAAATGATTTTTTTAGTGATACGGACAGATTTAATATAACTAAATAAAAAGGTAAAAAGATAAAATGTTAGGGTTAGAGGCGCACCAGCAACTAGGCTATTTAGCGACTGGAGTTACAGCTTAACGTGAGTTCCGAACCACGGTCATCAGCTTCCGACAAACCCAGGCCAGCACCCCCCTCGGGCTATAAACCCTTAGTTATGACTGGCGAGGGACCAACGTAAAACACTTCTCAGAAGGCATCCGGCCTTACCCAGCCTTTAACTGGCGTGACTGAGGGGTAATTCGTAGTCGGATTTTGCACTCTTGCCTAGAAACAATCACAAACATTTAGGAAGTAAACAGACAGAAGAAAGAAAGAAAAACAACCATCCGAGCGCTGGAATCGAACCAACTACCGCTCCAGTGCACCAACGCGACCGGCATAACTAAATAAAACATTTGTATATTTTATATTAGAATAGTATTCATTATTAATGGTACAATGTTATTGATTGATTGTTTGAGTTTATTTTCTTTTTTGTTATCTTTTGTAAGAATTATTATGTTTATTATATTTATTATTTTATGTTCACAATGTTCCGTGCCAACATGGCAGTTACAAATGTAAATAAATCTGTATCTATTACGCTATGAAGTTCCGGCGAAGGTTTACATCGATACGTGTATATAGGCTATATCTACAGACCTACAGACTAGAAACTTGGCAGGAATGATCTTCATGCGTCGTGGATCTTCGCTAAGGAAGAGGGTTCATAAAAATCAACTCCTAAGGGGGATTGCGGGCGGGTAAAAGATGAATATACTCCGAAATTTGAAATTTAGAAATTTGAAAAAATTATCAAATATTAGGTAAAAGCTACGGAAATCTAAAAGTAAATTTAATCATAAAAAATCAATTATTACTAAGGTTTAATTTACGCCCGGCGAAGCGGGCGGGTAGCAGCTAGTTGTCCATATTTTGGTAACGAACTTTCTAACTTCCCATGCATGTTTTGTAAATCATGTTGTAAATAGTCTAACATTAAACATTACAGTAATGAATTAATGATGAAAAGATTAAGGTGTAAGTTTTAGAATGTCAAATATCGAGGCAAACAACAAAAAAATCTATTAAAAAATGTTTATTGAGTACCCTGCAGGAATGCATCGACCATTATATTTACGTTAACCTAACCCCAGTCAGAAAGTTTCCGGACAGTTTTGTTAATTTTTTTTTCTAAAAACCTTTAATAATACTTTTGAGCATTTAAGTGTTATCTTATAAAATCAGAGTAAAGCAAGATAATTTTTAACTTACTATTTAAATCCGAACTTTGTCAAAATGCCCACTTTTATTTCATATAGTAGTTTCTTGACAAACTCTAAACATACTTCAATATTTTACATTATTTTTCAATTTTTTCTAGAGAAGATTCCATGAACCAAAAAATATTTTAATGCGAATTACTTTTAACCCTTTTGTCTGGAAATTAAGTCAATGGGAGATAAATCAGACGATTCCAACTGCCATTTCATAATATAAATATGGTATTTTTACTTTGTCCGCAGCTTGGCCGCCGGACGGGGTGGGCCAAGCGCTTCGCATCACTCCCCTCTGGGAACATGTACCAGAGGGGGTGTAACCTTAAGATATTTATATGTGTCTCATTTGCCGATGACCCTCAAGGTGCTTCGGCTATATCTTATCGTACTTACCTATTGTAGCTTAAATAAAAACACTTCAACTTCGCTAATTTCCTTTTTTTTTCAAACATGGGGACATGATGGTCCAATTCCGGCGTCGGTCGAGGTCCCTCCTTGGGCAGCAGTCAACCTAGTCCTCCAAAAGAGTTTCGGTCTTCTGTGCCGTCTGCCACCTAAGGCTGCGATATATTCCGGACGTCCATTAACCTACGCAGTTCTTGACTTAGGTGGTCACTGATCTTCAAGAAGGCTTTATCTGCCTTTTCCTTCATGCGCTACCTAAAGGGAGTTCACATCATCTTTCTATGTATCTGTACATTGTAGATGTATTAGGAGGCATTCAAAGCTAGTCTCACTAGATTGTTCTCATAGCTTTCCAATAGCTTAATTTAGGATTTTGCCACGTAGGCCCCATCCATACATCATGTCGCTTCTCACTAATGATCTAATCATTAGGATTTTTAGCTTCACGTCTAATTTGCTGCTTCTGCCAATTAGCGGGTAAGCCATCTTCGAAACAATCACGGCTTTAAGCTGTGCGTTCTTTACATGTTGTCTCCATGACAATTTCTTGTCGAAACTTCTAGGTTGAAACACTTAATAATGAACTGTTAGTTTGCGCGCCTCTATTGTTAAAATTATTCGGCATAGTCTGACAAATCATCATGGAACGTTTAACATTAGAGCAACGCTTGCAAATTGCCGAAAATGTCGAAGCATGTCAAAGAAAAGCCATTGACCATCAAGGTCATGTGATTTAACGGCTTTAGATTATTTTCTTTAGGCTAATGTTAAATCTTTGGTCCATGCCGATAAACTAGAAACTATTGACGCTTTGGAAGCCAATATATCTCGCAGAATTGCAGACATAAGACACCCAATTACTTGAAAAAGCGGTCGGAAATTAGATTGACAGATGCGCTTTGTCAAAAGTAGCCGCAGTAGACATTTGTCTGAAATTGTTTTCAAACATTAATGCCATTCAATCTTATTTCACATAAAATAAATAGTTTCAAGGTATTAAAAAAATGACCCTATAATTTTAAACATTTTCTCAATACTTGGAAACAATGAATTAAAACATTTACAGTCACTGACTTTATAAAAATTGAAACTAATGGCTGTCATGGCTTATCATCGATTTGGGTAAATTACATTTTTTTTGGGTAAATATAGATTAAGGTCAACACGTGTGGCGTTATAAAAAAAATATTCGGAACATTTTTACGGAATTTGCAGAGTAGTGTATTATTTTCGTTAGTTGTTGTAATGGCTGATTGACTGTATTTTGTATTGGTTTCATTTTTATTTACTAAACCGTAGTGTATATTTTGGAGCATTCGCATTTACATTGCTGAATAATATAATCAATTAAAGGTATGTTTGGTATTCGCTCACCTCTGTTATACCGGCAATTCAACAAATAACACTTTAATTGTTATTTCTTCCAATAGTAGTGAGTTCTGTAAATTGCATCTAGGATGAAAGCAACGTATCACAATATTTAGGAATTTTGTTTTTCATCATAAGTCATCATAGTCAAACTGAAACTGGTACACCTGAAAATTTTTAAATTTTTTTTTTTAATAATCTTTAAATTTTCCTCTGTATATTTAATGACGGATGGCTATGGATGAAAGTTTTTTATCAGAAATTCTTATAATAACAAACTTGTTGGAAAAAAAAGTGTTTTTATTATTTTTCAATTTATTGCAGTAAAAAATCTTGTCTTAGTTGTTCAGTTCCGAATTCAATTTATTACAGTATAGTGCAGTTTTAATAAACTTGTAAGTTTTATATTTTTGCATCTTTAATGAAATGCAAAAAAGTGTAGCAAAGAGTGAGTTGGCGATTCACCATTACAAAATTGGAAAATCTTGCCGGGAAATTGGGAAAACTATTGTGTAAGGAACGACAAAAGTTACGTGACATAAAATGAAAGGATAATTTTTTTTACACATATGTTAATATAGAGACAGATTTACATATCGCCCTAATAATAACTGGGATGGCTTAACGGTAATTGCTCTAACTGGGCGGCTAGTTGGATACATAAGTTTGACGAGCATGGTGGTGGCTTCCAATCATGGCAGCTTTAATTATCTGGAAATAAAAGTAACCTTGAACACTCCGAACCCATCAAACTATTCTCGGTTTACTATATATTACTTTAAATTTATCAGATCAATACAAATCGTATTTTAATACTAGGCTATTGACATACTCGACGAGAGATACTCGTTATAAGCTCAGTTATAATAGCCATGATAGCAATCATCATGAATTCAAATAGAGATGCTCTACATCACTTCAACAATGATAATATTTTCGGCCAATAATCAAATATCAATTTGGGTACTGTTCCTGGCACTGAGGGGAGAACGCGCAACAGTGCCAGCTTTGGGTATGAATGGGGTATCAAGGGAAAACCGCACAAGATACCACACAAAGAGCTAACAAAACATAATGGATATCTAACCACACCCTACGGAGTAACCTCTGGTACTGTGCAATGGGTACAAAGGGAGAACGCGCGATGTACCTGCTCCAGATATCAGAAAAGCAAAAGCAGCAAAACAGCATTTACCCACTTCGTAGTATTGAAGGGAAAACCGCGCGACAATACCATGGATATCTGTTTCAGTTAAATTACAAATCATATGAATATGCTGATGCCACTGCTCAGGCAATCTTTATATATTTACATAAATAGAAATCATTTAATATTGATCAAAACATTAATCAAGAAACACTGTTTTAAGTATCATTTAAAATGTAACAGATTTAGTTCAATTGTACTTGAATATTTGGCAATAATCAGAACAGTATTTTGTGAGAAAAACAAATAGAAGTAATCTTTAAATACTTCTCAAAACTACTAAAATCGATAGAAACCAAAGTGTTCAGTGACAAACTCAGCCTTGGAATTATTCGGGAACGACACGACACGACACTTGTTCACAGTATAAATGAAAATGTTGGTTTCAAATATTGAAATGAAGCCATCTCTAAAGATGCCCCACCATTATCGCACATCAGGCGGTAACTACCCTCAAGTGTTGTCGAAGCTTTTAGTTAGGATAAGCGAACTCATATTCAGTATAAACACAACACAACCCAGTGTCAATAAAGTGAAAAATGAAATGTAGTCGACTTCTGGTTCAATGTGACAAAAACCACCTTTACCAAAAAAAAAAGTGATAAAACTATCGTTTTGCCTGAGATGGAACAAGAGACCGGAAGATGTAAATTAAACAAACATATTTCTTACATTTACATGCTAAAAGACATTCGACCTATCGTTTTATTTGAGATGAAACCGTGGTTGAGAAAATATATACTAAACAAAAATATTTCTTACAATTAATAGGCCCTACACCACAGTGCAAACTAGTATAACACGTTGTAAGAATGATCATCGGATAAAACATAAAGTGAGGTATTCTTCAAGAAAAACAAGTAATATATATGATGAGCGTTGGATTCTACGCAAAGTTGCTAATAATCTCAAATTCCTAAGCTCATAAATTAGCAAAAGAGGTAGAAATACATTTAAAGAAAAAATTAATCCCAAAACTGAAACAAAGTGCTCAAAAATTGGGAATAGAAGAAAGGTTTATCTTTTACCAAGACAACTATCCCAAGCACAAAGCGGTGAAATTAAGACCTATTTGTTATATAACTACCCCAAAGTTATGGAAACTCCTCCACAATGTCCCGATCTAAATGTAATTGAACATTTATGGTACCATTAGAAGTCATCAAATTTCTAATATAGCAATTAAAACTGGTTCTTCAGGAAGAGTGGGCAAAACTAGCACTTGAATATTGTCAAAAGTTCGTTGAATCTATGCTTCGCCGTTTAAAAGATGTAATTAGTAATAGAAGATTGCCACAACTATTAGTTTCTACTTTTGGATTGTTTTTCCATTTTCCAAAAATTTCTGTTTGCTCTCTTAATCATTCGTTAGGCTTTCTGTCTATTCATTACACTCCACTCATTTTTCGCACCATTGTTCTTTGAGCTTTTTGAAATGAGCTTTAACCTTTTAAGAAATTCAAATTGCAATTCTACATTGTTTCTTTCAAAGTAGTTAGTTGTCTTGGAAAGGCACATACGTTGTTAGGCAAGTTTGGGAAGTTCCTCCACTCTTCATAGCACTGCTGCAACTTAGATACTGGAATTACCTTCAGCTGATCGGTTACGTCCTTTTTAATGTTCTACAATATACCAAAATGATGTCCTTTGAGGATGATGAATTTTCAAACTTGGGAAAAGGACATTGTCACAAGTACTCAAATCTGGTGAATAAGTGGGCTGCGGACCACATTGATATTATTACTTTTCAAAAACTTGTTGATTGAAATTCCTGTGTGTCAAGGCGCATTGTTGTAATGCAGCACCCAGGTGTTCTTGATGTGCGGTTCTTTATGGATAGGCACAAATTCTTTATGGATGGCCCCCTGGCTATAAAAAAAAACAATTCAGCATGCCTTTAATCTAGATTTGTTCATTCTGGCCTTTTTTGGTCGTGGTGAGGCTGAATTGTGCTATTCTTGGCTCTGGCGTTTCGTTTCCGGGTTGTATTCAAAAATCCAAAACTCGTTACCAGTAATGACACGTTCCAGGAAATGAGGCCCATTTTTTATCCATCCCAAAAAGCCAAGACATTTCTACGAAAGGTTTTTCGGAACCATTTTCGCACCGATAATTTCATAATTCCCAATTCAGTGGTCAAAATCTGGTTACGTGGGTCAAATTTAACACTTTCACGATCAGAACATTGTCACTAATGGGCATTTTCTTCACTTCTTGCAGCTGAAGGCCTTTCGCTGCCCGGTTCATCTTTAATCGGGTCTCGGTCTTCCGAGAATACCTTAAACTACCTGAAAATCTAGGTCTTGACAAAACGCTGTTTCCATAGCCCTGTTGAAGTTTTGCGCATTGCGACGGAAAAGTTTCCGTCGCAATGTGTCCAAGTCTAAAACAAAACTTGATTGTACATCGTTGATCAATTCTTCTATTGGCACCTTTGGTGTGAAACAACAAAAATCATCAGGAGATGATTAAATCATCTCCTGATATATATATATATATATATATATATATATATATATATATATATATATATATATATATATATATATATATATATATATATATATATATATATATATATATATATATATATATATATATATATATATATATATATATTTATATATATAATATATATATATATATTATATATATATAAATATATATATATATATATATATATATATATATATATATATATATATATATATATATATATATATATATATATATATATATATATATATATATATATTAATAAATATTAAATTCAATAAATATTAAATATTTTTATCTACTAGTTGACATATTTTAAATTAAAAGTAATTAAACTCTTTTAGTAACAGATTTATAATAACTATGGTACTCTAATGTTGCTTAAATAAATAGACCTCGGATTTTAACCACAAAAATAACAAACACTAGTTATTTACTGTTAATTTGAGTTGGTCGATTATATTTTAAATCTACAAGCTTCTACTTCGTCGAAAAAATGCATTTGTATTTCCTTGGAAGGCAATATGAACATAAAACAAAATCTTAACAAAACATTAATTATATTATTATTACATTACAAATTATATTATTATTATATTATAATTACTTATTTATAATATTACATTAATTATATTATAATTACATTATAAAATATTAATTATATAGAAATTAATTTGATGTATTTTTTAAAAAAATTTATAAAATATTGCCAAGAAACAAGAGACTGATTGACTGTCCTCTCAAAAGAACATTGGCATTTTTGGTTGGAAATATTCAAAGATTCTAGTTAACCTTGAAAAAGCTTGTGAGCTAAGTAATATAGAAATTAAAAGAGCTTGTAGATAGACGGACCGAGATCTCATGAATAATACATGTGGAAGACAACTTTCCGTTCAAATCCACATATGATGTTCTTAGTTTGTTTTTCGACATTGTCGAGCGTTATAATGATGTAAAATAATTTCATCTGTCAGCTTTTGTTACTAGTTTATGACCTCTTCTGAACCAGCACATAGCTCAAATGGACATGCTTTTGTTGATATAGTTTCGCAGTAACAATCTGGTCAAGATATAGTAATCTATAATGTAATATAAAAATAACCGGAATAACCGGGGCTTTATCTCTCTAATGACTCGAATAATTTCATCCTTAAGTTCAGGAATCAATTGTGGATTATTCTTATAGACCAGGCTTTTCACGTAACCCCAAAGAAAATATCCCAACGGTGTCAAATCACAGGACCTTGCTGGCCAATTAACATCACCGTTTCCTGCAGTAACTCGTCTAGGAATTTTTTCTCTCAATAAATCAATTGTTTCGTTGGAGTGAGGTGTAGCGCCACCCTGTTCAAACCATATTCTCCAAATCAATATTATTCTAATGAGCCCACAAAAATCCACTTATTATCTCACGATATCGACCTAGCCTAGTTATACCTCCTGACTATAATACACACCAGTGACTCGTTTCGGATGTAAAGGTTTCTCATGAATCAATCGTGGATTTTTCTCGTCACAAATGCGACAATTTTGTCTATTAATATGGCCACCAATTTCAAAATATGCTTCATCTAAAAAGCTGATTTTCTGAGAAAAATCATCTGTTTCTTCCTTGATCCAATTGAAAAATGCACGATGTTTTGAGTGATCCAGTGGATGGACCATGGAAAACTTTAGTTTCTGTGTTATTTGAACCTCATGTGCTTTCAGAGCTAAATCCTTTCGTAAAATAAGCCATGTTGTGAATTCACTGAATACAAATTGTTGTGAACGTCAACTAATGAAAATTTCTGTCTTCAGCAATACTTTCACGTACCAAATCGATTTGCTCTTGTAAACGACCACTACGCCTATATATTGCTCTTCTTTTAAATTCCATCGAACCAGTTTCTGGATATTTGTGCACAATTCGATTGATAATGCTTTCAGATGGACGACTTTGCAAACCGTAAATATCTCGTAATTTTCTAAAAACGTTTTTCACTGAACGCCCATTTTCATAAAATAATTCAACCATTTTAACGCGTTGTTGTATTGTGCACGACTCCATTTTTATAAATTTCATTCATTACACTTCTGAAATGAAACTGGACCTAGGCAAATTCACAACGCCATATGTGTTTTATTCAAGAATTCAAAAAAACAGCTCAATTTGAAAGATCCGTTATATGGGACTGAAAATATTACAATATGTTATATTGGATAATGCAAGAAAGATGTACTTAATATAGAAGAGCCATTTTAATATTTAATACTGTGCTATGGAATCCGAGTGTATAAAAATATTTTTTAAAGCCAATAAAAGCGCAGGGTTTCTGGAGAAGGGCTGTTAAACACGATAGACACTAACACGGTCACTGACGACACTACTTAATCCACTATTAAATATGGGTAATAGGGCTGTTATGACAATATTTTAGAGCAAAAAAAACAATTTACTGTGCAGAGATGCAGACAGAGTCAGTAAAGTGAACCCGAAACCTTAAACTTTGGATTTCCGTGTTGTGCGTTGCTTCCCCATGGTTTCCTGATGACAGTCACGGATAACCGTTATGTTTCATGCCATGCAAATAATTGTTATAACAATTCAAAATGCGACATCCATAAAATAACTTATAAAACAAATAATTGTATCCATAGGTGCTGCTACTAGTAGTGGTAGCAAAAAGTTTCACAATTAAATTTAATAATTGTCATTAATCAGTATTTTAGAATATACATTGTTTGTATACATATATTCATGTTAGTGCACTTTTGATCTTCTGTTATCGCGATTTTTATTTTTGATGCAAAATATAGCTTATGTTTGTTATTTATAATAATGAATCTCTTGGAAATGTCGTTTCCTTCTGTTAAATAGTTTTATTTTACGCACAGGTTGTACGTAAAATACTGGTTTTCATTGATCTTGTCTTCATTATTAAAAAAAAGTCTCTTAATAAACCAAATAATTTAATTTACTATAACTTGAATTTATTTTTAGAACTGTAAGGCGTATGCTAAGAAGGTAATTCAGTACATGCCAGTACTGGGATGGGGTTGGAAATTTGCCGAGTTTGTCTTTCTCGAAAGGTCATACGATAAAGATAAAGATATCATCAATAGGCAAATTAAAGAGTTGTCTGATCATCCGGATCCCATGTGGGTAAGTTATTTTTCAATTGCTCGTAAGAATATGTCAACTAGAGATATACAGAAGGGGCTATAGGTAACTGATTAATTTGAATACCTCATCAATTTTGATTCTCTTGCTTATAGAACTTTTGCGAATATACGACTGATTAAGAAATGTGAACATCCAGTATATTTTAGAATATTTAAATATTGTTTTGTTAGAAGATTTGTCAAGTCAAGAGACTAAAAGTATTCACTTAATGTCAAAACGTTTATCACTACTTGAATAATTCATTTTTAAATACTCAAAATAACATATTAATATGAAAACTGCAGTAAAATGATTTTTTCTCATCGTAAATTGAACTGAAGACGTTTTTCAAAATGTTGCTCACGAATAAAAACTTAATATTTTTAATTTTTTAATGAATTTCAGATGCGTCAAAATTTTAGGCCCAACCGCAGTTTTACAGGAGGTAAGAAGGTTAACAAAAGGAAATCATAAACAATTTAATATTTTGTGGTCTCTTCACCTCCTTTTATATTATTAAATTAATTCTTTTTGGTGATGAATCATTCAACCGTTTTATAGTATATTTGATTATCTATAAACGCGTCCCAGACAATTTTAATAATAATCAAACCTAGAGAGACAGAAGGCCAATACAATTGTGAAAGTTATTGAAAATTAAAAAATTATTATTGAAAATTAAAGCATTATTACTGAAATATTTTTTGAAGAATATGAAGAATTGAAGTATTTTTTCCCGAATGAACTTGACGAGAACACTAAAGCTTGGGCCACATTTGTCCGGCCGGAATCGGCTTCGGAACCGGGTGTTCACATTTAACGGAATTTTCGAATGAATAAGCTGATAGTTCAGTAGTTTCAGTCGCCTGACTTTCTCGTTTATGTTAACGATATGATGATATTACTTACTTTAGCAGTACACGAGGAAAATAAAAATAATTCTCCTCAGAGGATTTTTTTTCACCTCTTGAAATAGCAGATTGCCGGCCTACCTGTTGAGTAATGGGTTCCGTTCCGAAGAGAAACTGTGTTCTGTGACCCTACAATTTACCCCGTCTGCTTGTTACGAAATAATGAATCGTCTTTCTTCTTCTGAAAAACACTTATTTTTTATCCCATAATGAATCACAAATTTTTCATTTCTGTATAAATTCACAAGATTAAACTGATGAATAACTGAACTAAACTGATAAATTCTGATAAAACCTCTAGAACATCATCATCAGCCCGTCATCATAATCCATCCACTGCAGGATGAAGGCTTCTTCAGCATACTTCCAACTTTCACAGCCCTGAGCTTTCCTCTGCCATTCGGACCCAATATACTTAACGATATAATCAGTTCATCATGCTTTTGGTCCTCTTCGCGGACGTTTGTGATCAAGCGCAGTATACATCCCCGGATTGTTTCGGTTCATCTGTCGTCATATCGCTTCGCTTATATGGCTTGCCCTTCTCCATTTCAATTATTTTACTCTTCAAATGTTACATATTTTCGTTTGTTCACAGGTCAAAATATATATTCTTTTTTTTTTTAGGCCAGAGCTTTTTGTCTAATTTTTATTATCTGATTTATGGTAAAATCTGATTTTCGTTAGTGCATTTATTTGGGTTCAATTTGATTGCTATGCTCAGAGTACAAGAACTAAAATCTTACTCACGCTAGTGGATCTGTGGTAGAAATTAAATAATTAAGATATAGGAGTCAAGATTGCTATTCTTTAAAATTGTTACTAAATTTCCACTAGAGCTCCTTATATAGTATTTTTGTCCTGTAGGGGTTGATTTCAAGAAGACTAGGAAACATACTATGGACAGACAATGGAATAATCACTATAGAACGTCAAGGATTGCTACACTTACTGTTTTGAGAGACCGTATTTTCACCACAAGATAAATTGCGAACAAGGTCAATTAGAATGCGAAATATATACCGCCGAATGATGTTCTTTAGGTTTTTTATTGTAACTACTCCATTTTGCTTTACATTCCACAGCTGAATATCAATGCCAACGTATGGAATGGTCCGCCGATATATTCTCAATTTTTATTCATTCATTTCTATTCCTGCTTGACAATGGTGCCCCCATGAAGCAAAGGTAAACTTTAGATTTTTAACGGTTTTCAAAGTCTACTTTTTACATTAATCACCAAGATCTCCAAATCCTTCAAAAATTGAGCACTTTCGGGACATTAGCTGCAATCAACTTCTGGTTTTCCCCAATATCTTGACCTCAAGACTAAACTGATCATCTCATTCGATAATCACCTAAACGAGTCAATAAGTGTGTAGCGAATTAAGGTGGATTAACACATTAATTAATACTGGCTAATCCACCGTTTGAAATGTCTGACATTTTAATTGTTATTATTTTTTGATATAGATATATATTAAGTAATTCATGGTGCTTGTATGAGGGTCATTCGGAGAGTTCTTCAAGTTCAGATCAAAGAAAGCAATTATCTTTGATTGTTTTTTCAATTTAGTCACCTTGCTATTGAATATGTTCAGACCAACGACATCCAACGTTTTAATACCCTCATTATAATTTGATTTGCTCAAGTCTGCAAGATAACAGTTATTTTTTTTTTCTTTTTTTAGGTTTTTCGCCACGATCTAAAACTCAAAAAATATCAAAAATATCTGTTCTTATTTAAATAAAGAATCACTGGGTAAAAACAAAAAAACCAAACAGAGACACATTTCTGAATAATTCTTTTCGTAATAAATTTGCCTAGCAATAAAGACATAGCAATACAGTTATGCCTTCGGTAGATTTAAATTCAATATGGTTCCCAATTCTAAAGAATACAATTAAACACATTTAAGTATTTCAGTACACAATCAGTATAATAAACAATCACTCAGTAAACCTCACCTATATATATATATATATATATATATATATATATATATATATATATATATATATATATATATATATATATATATATATATATATATATATATATTTTAGTATGTCAAAGTCATAAAAATCTATTGTTGTCAATATAAGTATCGTTGAATTACACAAAAAAATATTTTTACTTCCACTGTTTACTTTATATATTACAAATTAATATAATTTATTGTTTTAATTTTTATAATTAATATATTTATTAATATTAGTTTTGACAACGGGCGGAGAGGACCCTCCGAAATGTTAACGTTAAAAGTTTGTATTTTTTTAGAACATTTTTTATTTTTAAAATTTTGTTCGTTAGGTAAATTTATTACAGAAAAGAATCACTGAGAAATCGTTTGGCTTTTTGTTTTTACTCAGTGATTTTTTATTTAAATAAGAACAGATATTTTGATATTTTTTGAGTTTTAGATCATGGAGAAAAACCTAAAAAAAAGAAAAAAAATATATGAACACGCCACAATCATTCAGATATTACTAAGATAACAGTTGTCTCAGCTTTGAAATGAATTCTTTTCCGGTTTAGGAAGTAATACGGGGGGTTGATTTTCTCTTCCTAAATTTGAAAAAACCCGCCTGTCGGCTTATATAGAAGCACTACCAAGTGTAAGTCAAGGAATTTTGCAATAACAAATCGACGCATGTACCCAGGCGCATTATCGTTGTGAAAGACCACTTTCTATTTAGCTAGATGTGGATGTTTAGCCTGAACAGCACCCATGAATTGTTTCAGTAATGAAGCGTAATACTTCCCGGTGAAGGTCCTATCATTTGCTAGATAGTCTATTAGCACCACAAGAATCGTAGAAAACCATAGCCATGACTTTTTGACCATTTTCATCTCTGACGCGTTAATAATAAAATGGTAAATCCATGTTTCGTCTGCTGTTACCTTATGAGAGGTAACTTAGATGAAACTAAGTTACCTTCGCGAAATTGTGTATATACACTTAGAGAAATTGTATATAAACACTCTTGGGAACTGTTTATTCGAATGCGACTTTGGTCGAATGATGTCACATATATTGTGGTTGATCAAGATATTTACAATGTTAACAAACTCTCGTACCTTAGTCGATGATCATTTAACACATGTGGATTTTGATGACGATGTTGTTGATAGTAACGGTTTTTGGGCATCCCTAGCATTCATAATCTTCATTGGAATAAAAAGGAACTATTCATTAAAGTGGAATGTAACTCCTTTTGTACGTCCGTCGGGGTTAAGCCCTGTAAGAAGAAATACTTTTTTATATAATATACAAATTTATAAATACTATTTTTCAGAAAATGGCACGTGAAAATTTTGCATGAAAACGGACCTGTAATTTCGCAGCACGCTATCTGACTAATCATACTTGATCAATATCATAGTCATTTGGTGTTCCTTGCCCAATCTCTGTGCCAGGTCGAGAACTTTTCGACGACTCGTATTTTTGTTAGTCAGCATATTTAACTATGGACAATTTCAAAAAAGGCGTCGATAAAATATTTTATCTTGTAATTATTTAAAATAATATAATTATGATAAAACATAAATTAGTTCGACAATCAATATATTAATATTATAAGTCACAAATTCGCTAATAATTGACAAGGTAATTGAGTAGTTCAAGATTAAAATTCGCGAGGTCATTTATGGAGGTACGAGCTAATCTTATGGAAAAATGAGTTTCCAAGTCTAAGATTTGAAATTCGGTAATTGTGACAAAAGATATGTAATTAAACTGTACTCAAAATATGAAAATTATTCAGTCTGTTATTGTAAAATGATTTCCGCCACGGATTATTCTATTTTTCCTCTATTAATTTTCCAGTTTTATAGAATAAAAAAGATCACATGATAAAGTTTAATATTTGCAGAATGTTATTATATATGAGTAATATCTGATTACCGATATAATTATTTAAAGTCAATTTTTTTTTTTCGAATTTCGATTACTAATAACCAAACACTCGATCAAAGGTTTGGCAGCGTCGCGCAACCAAATGAGAGAAAAAAAAAGATAGAATTTTAGCTAAAAAGAGATTACTGTATGACATTTCTGAATTTTTGGCAAAAAAAAGTTATTTTTCTTACAGAATTTACCTTTGTATGTTTGTATGCTTGTTTTTTAAAGTAATTTTTCTATTCAGTTATGTGCATATGTATTAGGCACCCCCAAATTTTAAGAAAAATAGTAACAAGACTGGATTATAAATAATTAAAAAAACAAAGAAAGTTCACGCGTGCTCCACCTTGGTGGTGCATTCTGCAGTAGATGGACACGGGCTGATGATGATGATGATGATTTTTAATTGTAAAAAATCTATTAATACAAACGTTGTAATTCCCATTTCGCATAGTGTGATGTGACAAATGGCAGCAGTATCCCATTGCTTTGCTTAACAAAGTATTATATTCTTCATTTCGATTCAACCAAAATTGAATTAGGGTTTCACTGTGAAATTTTTGTTTCAATGAAGCATTGCATAATACTATCAATTTTTCTTTTTCAATAGTTTTCAATCCAAATTCATTCCTTATTCACCCATCATCCATATTGTTCGTCGGCAAATGGACTCTGTATCCACGCGAACTTAATTTAATAATGTTAAAAGTACATTAGCAAATCATCTGAGTGTTCAGTAAATATGCTTTTGTTTGCTTCTGTATTAACTCTGGCGCATTCTCTATTTTTTTATCAATACTTTCATTTTCTCTTTTTAAATCAGTGAATATATTTGTGGTCCTTGCAATGATTTATTCAACACTTAATGGTCCAACAATTTCAACCAAATAGGCAAGTTCAAAAACAAAGTTATCATTTCTAAACAAATTTGCCTCTTCTTTGAGTTTAAACACCTTTTGTACAAGATTGCCCGCGCACTTCACAATAATATTGAAGTGAGGTATAATTAGCTTACACATCTTTATACAGTTTTCCAAACAATGCGTCCAGTGCGTCTACTCGGGTGCAGTAAATGCTTTAAAAAATAGGTTATAAAATTTAATTTTATGTTATGACCGTTTATTTATATGTATATATTTTTTATTTATATATGTTATCTTATGAAATTTACAGTTCTATTAAATTTTTCGAGCCTTTTTTATACCAGCCCACACCTCAGGAAATCGCTGGATTTCTGTGTATTTAGGGGCAAGTTTTATTTTAATATTTTATGTAAAAAAAATTACAAATACTTATAAAGTAGAATTATTCCAAATCATTAAACATATTATGGAAAAACCTATAGTTGTAAAATAAACAATATTCCAGTAATATATTGCATAGAGTTCATAAAAAGGATAATAAGATGACAGTAAAAATTTACTACTGTAAATGTTCGTCTCTGCGGCGCTAGGTTGCGCACTATGTTTTTTTAAATGTGGACTTAGGACAAGATAAGACAAAAAATAATACAAGGTTGTCCACGAAAAATCGTCTTTGGAATAGGTACTACTTGGCTAGTAGAGTCAGAGAGGAATTGCAGCAGGTGTCCTATCACCTACGTCCTCTCCCTACGACGCTATTTAGCCGCATCATGCCGCTATGGACTGGACTCGGGACCATCGCGTATTTGTTTACAATGCATTTGCCAAAAGTCGTAAGACCGTGCCTAAAATGCAACGACTCTTCAGGCTTCACTTCAACATAAGACGTCATGGTGAGATACCAGCTGCAACAAACACCATTTTCAGATAGGTTGCTGCACTTTGAACAAAGGATACATAATGAAAACAAAGCTACAATACCCTACACAATATATTGAATCATCTCCTAATGATGCTAACATGATTATCGAACCGACCATCGAGAAGTTTAAAAATCGATATTTGGTGTTTAGTGGTAAATTTAATTGAGTTTCTCGATCCTCGATTGGCGCGCACACCAAAGAATGTGGTTAGGCTGGGGGAGGAAATTGTTAAGCGGCACGCTTCTGAACTGGGGATAAGTGAGTGGACTGTAAAGAGTATTTTGCATCACGGGCCTTTCACCCGTATAAAGTGATGATTGTTCAAGAGTTCAATTTCCATTTAAATGAGGTAATCATTAAACAAAACTGTCGATTTTTGCCAAAACTGTCGATACCAGATTTTTGTGTCGAGAATTGTACTAGAGGCGACCTCACAGTTCAAAAACAACGATGTGGTGTGGGTTGTGTTTGATGTTTAAAAACTTTTTGAAGCCAGAACTTTGGACACAAAGAATCAATGGGTTGAAATCATGGTGAAATGGTCATCACTTGAATGGCAGTATTTTGCACAGCATTGATTCTTTTGAATTAATATTTCTTTTACAAAAAATTCTTTAAAAACGCCCTTTTCCCATAGACCACCTTGTTTTATGCTAAATATATGTTTATATGTTGTTTCCAGGAATACATATTGCTATACTAGACTAGGTTCAAAATAAAAATATCAGTCGTGATATAAATAATACCCGGTGTGGAGGTTAATAATTTTTAATATTTTTAAGAGATGTCGTTGGAAACAAGGAGCGGTTCACAGTCTAATCTCTTGTGTCATTTTGTTCTTACGATAATACCTTTCAAAACGCCATTGATGTCTAAAGATTTCGAGTTTAAATAAATAAATTTATCTATTTGTACAATATAAAAATTGTAACTTACATTTAATTATACATTTATTTCGATTTCACTCTCACTGTCACTTTGATCTACATTAATAATAAGTAAAAGTAAAGTTTTGGGGTTAGAGGCGCATCAGAAACCGAGAAGGCTATTTAGCGACTGGACCTACAGCTTAACGTGGGTTCCGAACCACGGTCATCAGCTATCGAAAACCCCGGTCATCACCCCTATCGGACTATCAACCTTTGGTTTTATGCTTAACAGAAAGTATCTCGAGAAGCCTACCGACTGGCGAGTGACCAACGTAGAAAACCTGTCAGAACCCAGCCTCGAACTGGCATGACTGAGGGGTGATTCCTTGTCAGATTTTACACTCTTACCTAGAAACATTCACAAGAATCCTAGAACCATCAGTTCTGAATGGTACATAATCATTTGTATGCCAGTAGTGTTGAAAAAATAAGAAAAAACAACCAGCGACGCAGGATCATTCTTCACCATAACAACGCGTGCTCTCACACATCGGACCGAACAACTCAATCTTTGACTAGTCAATACGTCGAATTGGTGGGTCATCCACCGTACAGTTCTGATTTAGCACCCAATGATTTTTTTTATTCCCGTCCGTGAAGAATAAACTACATGGTCAACGATTTTCGACGCAAGAAGCTGCTGATGCATGTTTTGGAGATATCTCAATCGGAATGGAAAAAGTGCTATGAAAATTTGTTCAAAGGTACGCAAAAGTGAATCGATATCAGTGGAGAATATTTTGAAAAACAGTAAAACCATTTTCAATTATGAATATTTGTTTTTATTTATTATTCCGGATACATAAATAGCAACCCTCGTATTATCGGTTTATAAATATCTAATACAGTAGTACTATAATGAATTGAAGATCAACTGTTGTATAAGAAAATGTATACGACTAAAGAACTGCCTTATTCTGCAATGAATTATCAGATTATTTTTAGTGAAAGTTTTTTTTATCAATGCAATATTCTGTGGGTTTTTAGTGGATAAATCTTGGCTGTATTATATTGAATTTTTGTTTCAGTTGCTACTGTTTCCCGAAGGTACAAGATTTACTGAGAAAAAACATCAAATATCTTTGGAATTTGCACGAAAAAATAATCTACCCGAGTTGAAATACCACCTGTTACCAAGAACAAAAGGTTTCACGGCCAGCTTACCATCAATGAGAGGAAAAATTCCTGCGATTTATGATACTCTAGTTACATTCAGTGAAGGTGATCCTGTGCCTCCTACAATGTCTAATATTTTGTGTGGAAGAACAGTAACAGCCCATATGTACATTAAGAGAGTATCATTAAATGAAGTACCAGAAGAAGTACATGACCAAGAAGAATTCCTTAGAGATTTATTTTTAACCAAGGTAAGTAGAATGTTAAATGATTGTAACAGTATTTTAATGTCAACTTAATACATTATATCAGATATTATCAGGGTGTTTCGAAACAATTGTTATACAGGGTCCGGCAGAGAGGTATGGCTTTTTTTTTTTTAAATTGACCCACTCTTATTTTTATACGAATATTAAAATTTATTGTTTTTATACATTAGTGGTATATTGCCCTTAAAGTATACATAACACAGTCAGGTGCGAAAAATCACATCGGTTAAATACCGTTCATTTTTGTCGAGGCATTCTTTCGAGAGCTTTAAGGGTTCACAGTTTGTCTATGTAAGCTTTAGATTTTAAGTAGCCCCCATAAAAAGTCGCAAGCTGAAGTGTGGTGACCGAGGTGGTCATTCCCATGCAACGAAATAAGGCGCCCAGGGAAATGTTCCCTTAAAAAGGCCATTGTTGCTCTTGACGTATGGTCGCCCCACTTGTTAAAACGAAAATGTATTGAGGTTAATGCGGCGTTTTCTTAATTCTGCCTGAAAATAATCACACAACATGACGAGATAGCGATCTGTGTTAACAGACACTGTTCGTCCGTTATTACGAAAAAAATACGGTCCAATAATGCAAGTTCGAGATACGGTACACCAAACAGTTACTCTCTCGGGGTGTGCAGAGGTTGATCATTTAGTTCTCGGGGGTTTTCGGGTGCCCAGTATCGAAAGTTCTGTTTGTTTACCATCCCCGATAAATAAAAATGACCTCGTTACTCATGAACAAAACGATGTTGACATCCAGCAATTTCAACATCCTTTCTGCGAACCTACGCCGTCTCACAGTCATTTTGTTGCAATTTTTGGACAATCATAATTTTATACGGATGGAAATGAAAGTGTAAGATTCTGCGAACTGACCTGTCTGCCATTCTAAAAGCGCGAGCGTGACGTACCGCTGAACGGCGGGGGCTGGTTTCCAGAAGGTTGTCGCACCCTTTCAATGTTTTTCGGTGTTCGCACTGTTCGATCTCCTCCCCGTGCAGCCCCAAGTCTCAACGATGCTGTTGTTTGAAATTTGTTCACCCACTTCATAATGGTATCGCGTTTTGGAACGCGACCATGCCGACCAACGTAAAAATTATTTCGAAATCGTCACTGTGTGAGCACAACAGAACGACCAGTTTCGATAAAAGTGTTGTAAATAAACACACCATGTGCCACCGACCACGGTTTCTAGGAAGGAGCATATATATATATATATATATATATATATATATATATATATATATATATATATATATATATATATATATATATATATATATATATATATATATATATATATATATATATATATATATATATATATATATATATATATATATATATATATATATATATATATATATATATGGTTTCTCCCCCCGGCTACTGAGATGGCATCCCGGTACGAGTAGATATCAACCATCCTGAAAACATTCACTCGACACTGCTGCGCGTAACAGTCGTTTTAAAAACATCATACCTCCCTGCCAGACGACCCTCTACATACAATTTTAAATATAGTGAAAATTTTAGATATTGATCTTTGCTTATTTATTTAAAATGAATTTCCATCAAGTATCGGCTACCTTAGTTAAATTTAAAACATTTTGTGTTTTTTGCTTTATTTATAAATAAAGGATTATAGTTCATTTCTCAGAGGTTTAATCCGATTTTAACTTGTTGCTTCGACAAATAAACAGTTCTTCAGTATTAAAGTGGTTCCATTGCGAAATATTCAGTCGACGGTTTTTAACAAAAACATTACAATCAGTGAAGTAAGTCGGGAACTTAACGCAATTTTAAAATATTATTTAATAAAAGGCTTCAAGGCGACTGACGCCGCTCGTAAAATTTGCGGCAAGTAGAGGGGGGAAAAATCACACCGTTCAGCTCAGGTTCAAAAAGTTTTGGGGGAAAGACATGAGCCTTGAAGATACGGGAAAATCAGGTAGTCCACGATTTTTCGTTGCTAACGTTTTAAGGGCAGCTGTGGCTACAGATCCTCGAACAAACATTAAGAAAAATTCAGATATTTCGAAGAATAACCTCCGGGTTTTTAATTTTTTTTATACAGTGAATAACTAAGTACTTCAAAAACGCAAATACTTTCGTTATACTCATGTACAGTCAAAGCTCCTTATTCGCGGGGAGTACGTTCCGTAAATATGCCGCGGTTACAAAATAAAAAGAAAAAATATATAATAAAAGCAATTTAATGAGATATTTCTTAACAACATTAATAATTATCATCAGGCCTAGATAATGGTTTAAAAAAATTAGTATTTTCTTTCTTGTTTTGCCGCTTTTAAAATGTTTTTCAATTTTGATTGATATTCGGCTGTGGGATTAACAATTTGCCTTTTAAAAACAGGACTTCTTTCCATACACGGATCAATTTTTATGAAGAAAAAATTTGCCGTTCGTAAACAAACCTTCACTCAGATTTTTTAAGTTTAATGTTACATTTCAGTGCTCGTTGATGCTTCCTTTTCAATGGAAAGGGGATTAAGCATTTCCTCCAAGTCGGTTTCAGTCAAATATTCATCTTTCGATTCCAGCAATTCTTGAATGTCACTTGCTTATATCTGTTCGAAACCATCTCGTCCTATGCCATTCGCAACTTGAGCAATGTTTTTAGTTAATGTCTGAATTTGCACGGATTCTTCATCATTACCGACAATTAGATCAGGCCACAATTTTTCCAGCATGATTTCAATGTGTATGGCTTCAGCTCTTACAATGATTCTTTTATGTTAACGATGCACTTTACTATGTCAACATTTTCCAGTATTGCATAACATTCATATCAGGATCGCATTCCATGATATCCAGTATAATTTTAAAGGTTTATCTAATGTAATAGAGCTTAAAGGCCTGGATTATTCCTTGGTCCATAGGTTGGAGTAACGCCGTCGTACCATGAGGCCAAAATATCACCTTAATATTTGGATGCATAATTTCAAGCTCACGTGTGTGACCTGGTGCATTGTCCAAAACATTGTAGAACTGCCTTGAAATAAATTATTTTTCTTTAAATAAGTTTCAACTTCAGGAACAAGACAATCCCGGAACCGATCACAGAAAATGACACTTGTAACCCACGCTTTCTTGTGTGAATGTCAAAACACTGGTATAGGTTGTCCTTGTTTTGATTTTTCAAAGCACGATGATTAAGCGATCTGTAAAGCATAAGTGACCTAATTAAACAATGTCATCATGCATTAAACAGAGCAGCATTGTAACTATCTTTTGCTTCCTTAAAACCAGAGGTGGACTTAACTATAAAAGTTTTATTTGGCATTCTTTTCCAAAAACGGCAGTTTCGCCTACAAGTTTGTATCCACCATCAGCAATTAACTTTGAAAATTCCTGTGGATATGTTGCAACTGCTGAAGTGTTTGCAGATGAAGCTTCTTCACCAATTTTGATGTTATGCAGTGATTGTCACATCTTGAATTCATTGAAACAACCTTCCGATGCTTGAAATCCTCCATCCGTGTGTTCATCACCAGGTTTTGTAAAATGTGTATAAAGACGCTTAGAGGCACTATCTTCTGGCTATAGTCTTCAATCCATAATGTAAATGCAGCATTGTCACACCGTGAACTCATTAAAACAACCTTTCAATGCGTGAAATCCTCCATTAGTTTTGGATCGGTGAATAAAGAAATTTTCAGCCGCGAACCGTGAATATGGATCTTTAATTGTACAAAACAAATGTTTTTTAATATTTTTAAATCCTTTACTTTACCAATATTATTGTAATCGTCTACAGACACATAAAAGTAAAGAAGCAAAATATAATCACTACATATATTATACAATGAGTGTATTTTCAATTTGGTTCAAATATGTATAGTGGGTGTTACACTTTCTTTGTTATAGTATATTTTGATCTATTATATACAGATTTATTTATCCATAGTTATGTTAACTTCAGTAAATAAAATACAAATACACAGTATGGCGGAAAAATAACGAAACTTTAAATTTCAAGAATACTACTAGCGCCATCTATGAAACAATATATATAATCAGAATAGTATATCTCTTCTATAAAACGAAGACCGTCACAATTAGAATCGATCAAGGGATTGTCAAGTTATGGCGCTTAAAGTGACAGTTTATGGTGATGATTGCTTATCCCGTATACGTGTGTTCGAGTGGTAAGAGGGTTTATATTTATATATCTGGAATAATAAATAAAAACAAATATTCAAAATCATTGAAAATGGTTTTATTGTTTTTCAAAATATTCTACGCGATGATCGATACACTATTGCATACGTTTGAACTAATTTTCATAGCACTTTTTCCATTCCGATTGAGGTATCTCCAAAACACGCATTTTGAACTCATCAACCGCTTCTTCTGGCGTCAAAAATCGTTGACCACGTAATTTAATCTTCACGGACGGGAACAAAAAAAAATCATTGGGTGCCAAATCCGAACCATGCGGCGGATGACCCATCAATTCGATATTTTGACCGGCCAAATATTGAGTTGTTCGATCGTATACGTGCGAGCTCGTGTTGTAATGGTGAAGAATGATCCTGCGCCGCTGGTTGTTTTTTTCTTATTTATTTAAAGACCTCTGGCAAGTAATAGTTGTATACCATTTAGAATTGACCATTCTACGATTCTCTAGTGGTACTGTAGCCACATGCCCATGTATCCATTATAAAACAGGCGACATGTACTTCTGGCGTGAAAACTTTTGTTGAGTTTGGCTCATTTTGAAAAACCTATACAGTCGACTGCTGTTTACTTTCGGTCTCATACGCATAGATCCAAGATTCGTACCTGTGTAGATGTTATACACGGCTTTTGACGCACTACGATTGTATTTATTGAGCATTTCTTTGGTGGGATTCGGAATGGAATCGTGTTGTTTTTAGTGACGAATGCCGCTTCTGTATAGGTGGTCATGACGATCGTGCTCGTTTAAAAATATATCGTGGAGAACGACGAAATCCGGAGTTCTTCTGGAGAGGCACGTACATCGCACAGTGGGTGTATGGTTTGGGGTGCCATCGCACATGGTAGTAGGTCACCTCTAGTTTTTGTCCCAGATAGTGTGACGGCTCAGTGGTATGCCGAAGAAATTGTAAACCCCCATTTGTTACCCTACCTTCGAACACTTCCAAATCCACCATTTCAGCAGGATAATGTAAGCCCACACATTGCACGTGTTACTTAACGTCATTTTCGAGCCCAAATCAATTTACTTGGCCTCAGGTCCCCGGACCTTTCCGCAATAGAACATGTATGCTATATCATAGGTCGAAGATGTTCAAATTGCCACACCAGACGTTGGAGGCACACAGGGTGAAATATAAGTAGCATGGGACACTATACTTCAAGAAGAAATTGACCACCAAGGCGCCTCCATGAATGTATACAAAGTGGAGGTAGATCCACCCACCCATTACTGATTATAGCTCCCTAACTTCTAGTAATTAGATCTTCAAATTTTAATCAGTTCTATTATTTAACAATAACAGTAAATCTAAAAAATAATTTTTAAAATTTTATCATTAATTTTTGGTGTTCTTTTTTCTATGTGACTTAGTATAAATTTCTATCAAGTTCAAAAAAAAAATCTGCTTAATATGGTTCGGAATTTAATGTTACAATGTAAATACAAAAAAAAGGACACTAAAATGTTGATTGAAGTTGATTATAATGTTGAATTGGAAGAATAAGATACGTGTTCATAAAATAGCATGTTATAGCATTATCGTTCAAGTGTATCTTTAGGTATTTTAAATAAAGTATACCCAGGGCGATAAGAAAAACGATGAAATTTTTTGATCCAAATCTGCTATATTGAAAAGCAACAAATGTTTGGCTATTGAGACCGTTTAATATAAAATATAATATACAAGTTGAACCGCTGAAAGATTACCCGTGTGTCCATTACCCAAATTAGTGCTAACTTTCATAATGGACATGGTTGGTGCATCGAAAGACGGACATTTATGTTTATGATTTAAATCCACTATACATTTATTTGTATATATTTATAACATTATAAAACGCCCTGTTATAAATAGATATTTTATCGTAAAATTTCGAGTGTGTGTCATGAAAATATAAAATTGTACGTACATTTTCAAGTTATCGGGAAATTTTAGAGAAGTACACAATGGACGAAATTATTTTGTTTTTGGTCAAAACAATGAGTGACATTATTTTGTTAATAATGTTTGTTAATATGTTTGTTGTAACAAACAATAATGTTTGTTTGTTATAAACATTGCTGTTGAAACCCATTTTTGTATGATGAAAATGTTACCAAGCTGTGGGAACATACGGGTTTTTAAACAGTTGCATTACAAATTTATTACAAACATATCATATAATTATATAAACATATATTCAGGTATATATACAGGTATTTCAAACTTCAATTTTATTCCCTTCGGGAAAGTTTGTTGTTTTGGTCTTTGCACGAAGTCTGCTTGTTACAGAAGAAGAAATAACCGGAGAAGAAGAAATAAATAATAGAATACGCAGTTTTCATTGATATTTTTGATGCTGCTGTAACTCTCTAAAAAATATATTACGATGTGATAATGCAAATTAAGTAAAATGTAATCAAATTAAATATTCTTTACTTCTTAAATGGTTAAAACAGGCTCTAAAGGTCCCCCATTCCTTTTTTCCATTTCGAAATACTGATAAACATTAAGCTCAAATTATTGGGCTTGCGATTTCAGTATTTTCCCTGACATCTGAAATCACAAAAATGTTTAATTAAATATCTTAAAATAGATACCTTAAAATTTCGCACTTCTATATTTACGTTATTATTTTGATACCGTTGTTTATATTTCAGTATGTTTTTAAAATTAGCCAATATAAATTCAATTTTTATTAAACGTTTATAATAAAATGTCTTTGGTTAGGTTAGAATTATTGAAGGAAATAAACTTTATGAATCTTTATAAATACTTACCGACAACAAGATAATCTATATATAGGTAGTTCTTATAAAACTTATTTTACAATAAAGCTGCAAAAACTTTCACTAAATAATATAATAATAAAACAAGCCAAATGACAATCAAAACAACCGAACTCAAAACAAAACCGCTGAACTCAATAGACGAACTTTTAACCGGCGTTGCGAACAAACACATATGAATTATTTCTTACCGTCTCTTTCTACCATGCTGTAACGCTATCTTAACGTACTGCTTGAATATATTGATAGCCGAACACGTACGTATTGATTCTTCATCTCCTTCCCTCTCGTTCGGTAAAATAAAAAGAACATATTCAGACAATGTCTATGATATAGACATAATTTCCTGACGCACGGGTAATCTTTCAGCGATTTAACTGTATTTATATTTGGGTTAAATGCGTGTGTGAAAGCTAGGACGTACGCCAGTATGGGAAGCAACGGTTTCAAAATTGCGAGTGATATCAAAACAATTAATCGATTGTTTTGGAAAAGCATTATAACTGACTAATGTTATAGTTATAAGTGTCCAAGGAAAAAAAATATGAAATTGAAAAAATTAAAACATTTGCGATCCTTGGCATTTTTTTCTGCTAAGACTTTCTAGTAACGTTCCAGGAATTTCAAGCCGATATGACACTTAGTTTTACGTTGACAGTCTTCGAAAGTAGTCTTTCGTGTGTTTATTAAACACAAGTAGAAGAAAAGTTGAAAAAGGGATATGGGAGAAACATACTGAGTTTCGATGTGTTCTGACCAATACGAGTGATTTACGCGCTTGGGATGTTCCGTTGAGGTTACTACCAAAAAATGGCCAACAAAATCCATATCGTTTTGGCCGATCGCAAGGTAAATGTTAGAGTGATTGTTGAGGTGATAAACATCCCGGATGAACTCGACCGAAACATCCTAAACAACATTTGGGCGTGAAAAAAACTATAAGCTGGATGGGTGCCGCGTTTGCTCGCTGCGGACCAAAAGCGAAATCTTGGGACTACTTCAAAGTGGCATTTATATTTTTATAAGACATATATATATGTCTATTACTTACCAGAAATAAAGAAACGGGTCCTGCAGAAGGCGAAGCTACTTTCATCGGCCGGAAAGGTCATGACCTGGAATTCGCAAGACATTATCTTCTTCGACTATTTGTTGGAAAAGGGAACAATTACAGGAAAAAACTGGTTAAATTTCACGAAGAATTGATAAAAAAAGCTCCCTCGTTTGGCAAAGAAAAAGTGTTGTTTCACCACGACCATACCCTTGCGCATTCGTCCGCTATTGCAACAGCAAAATCGGTTCTGCGTACTTAGCTCTCTTCGATTTCTTTTCTTTTTCAAACATAAAAAATGGCTGGCTGGAAAGAAATTCTCATCAAATGAAAAGAACATCGCCGAAACAGAAAACTATTTTATAGAGTTCGTCGTACTTTTTGAAAAGCATAAAAAAGTTGGAAAAACCTTAGGCCGAAGTATGTCGAGCCAAAAGGATACTACGCTGACGTTTCAGTCTACCCTTGGGCATACAGACATCTGCCCATTTTAGAAAGTATTTGAACAATGTATGTATATTTACTATTTGATTATACTACTTATATTTATTACTTGATCAATATTTGATCGTTATTAACAGGTATTTCAAATTGATCGGTTTTTTAATTCTTGAATAAAACACAGATGGTGTGAATTTGCCAGTTCTAGTCTTATTTCTGAAGTGTAATGTATGACATTTATAAAAATGGAGTCGTACACAATACAACGCGATAAAAATTGTTGCATTATTTTCTGAAAATGGGCGCTCGGTGGAAAATGTTTTTAGAAAATTATGTGATATTTACGGTTTGCATAATCATCCATTTGAAAGCACTATCAATCGAATTGTTCATACATTTCATGAAACTGGTTCGGTGGAAGATAAAAAGAGCAATATAGAGTCGTAGTGGTCGTTTAAAAGAGCATATTGATTTGGCACGTAAAAGTGTTGCTGAAGACCTAGAAATTTCCATTAGTCAACGTTCACAACACTTTGGACTCAGTGAATCCACAACATGGCGTATTTTACAAAAGGATTTAGCTCTGAAGGCATATAAAGTACTGAAACTAAAACCACCGGATCATTCAATACGTCATGCATTTGTCAATTGGATCAAAGAACAAACATGATTTTTCTTAAAAAATTAATGTTAATAAACAATATTGCCGCATTTGGTGTGAGGAAACCTTTACATTCTAAACGAGTCACTGTTTGATATGCATTATGATCAGGAGGTGTAATTGGGCCGTATTCCTTTCAGAATGCTGCTGATGAAGCTGTAACTGTGAATGGTGTTCGATATCGTGATATGATAACTGGATTTTTGTGGGCTGAATTAAATAATATTGATCTGGAGGATATGTGGTTCCAACAGGATGGCGCTATATCTCACTCTTCTAATGAAACAATTGTTTTATTCAGAGTAAAAATTCCTGGACGAGTTATTGGAAGAAATGACTGAAAATACTATTTTCTTTGGGGTTACGCGAAAAGTCAGGTCTATAAGAACAATCTACAATCGATTCTTGGACTAAAGGGTGAAATTATTCGAATCATTGATGAGATAGAGCCACGGTTATGCCAAAATGGCATCCAAAAACATCAGAGGTGGAGCTGCAAGAGGCGGTCATTTGGCAGATATTCCCTTCTTTAAATATCATACACTATGCTTCAATTATCAGTAAACGTTTTTTGAAATCAACGCTAATTCTGTGTTTTATTCAAGAATGAAGAAAACCTCCCAATTTGAAAAACCCTTTACTTATTAGGTATTAAACTCAAAACTGAACTGAACGATTTTGTTAGATTAAATATTGTAGTATCTGATATCATAAATTAAAGTATTATACAAAATAATTTCTTAACTTTTGACCGAGACAGTAGGTTAAATAGTTTAAACTGATATGTGTATTTAATTCGACTATTGACCTTTGTCTTTAATTTGGTTGAACTAAATTCACTAAGACAAACAATTTTACAGTGTCAGTGATTAATTTGTCTCATTATATTATGTTTATGCATTTTAGAACCATACGATACCTTTTTCAACACAAAAGATTCATTTTATTCACCTTTGCTTTTATTGTATTTGAATTATGAGACAATTATTACACAATATGCTTTTTTGTTGGTTTCCTTTTGTTAATGTTTTGCTGAATAAAGTCTTTAATAAATAAAATGCAAATGTACAGCACACAGGCACATCAGATTTTCGTAAATCAACAGATAGGAATCGCTGCTCCTTTTTAATGGCTGTGGTGTTTTCTGGACTCTACATTAGGTTAATAGTCAAAAGTAAATAATTCAATTGGATTTAGCTGAACTATATTTATTCGATTCACGGGTGGTGCCATTTCACAATACCATTTTTCGATACCACCCGATCTGTGAGATCTGAATGCTATACGTACGGTATGACAATTTGTGTTAATATTTTTGTTATGGTATTGTCAATTGTTTATCTTTTGTTATATTTATTAATAAAGCCTTTAGGGATATTTTTAGCATTGTTTATTGTTATCTAGTACTAAAAAGGTAAATTAATTACCAGACATTAAAATATTCCATAATTGTTATGTGTGAAAATATTGTTCCTATATGCCTTTTCACGAGCTAGTAAGCCCGAGCGCAACCGCCATGTTGAAAAGGCGGCAATTCATAATTTTCATACTATTTTGTGTAATAATAGCTGGAAACGCTGTATTATCTCCGATATCAAATAGTTCATTAGAAAAAATTATTGATGGTTCTTTACTGATTCACAGTTCAGTAGAAACACATAGTTGCGAACAATTATGAACATGGTTGAAATGTCATGGACGTCCGCAAAAAGAAAATAAATAGGGCTGATTGAGAGGATATGCGTTTGTATTCTTATTCTATCATAAACAAATTATATTAAATAGAAACAGTATGATTGATTATTTTCTGCAAATTAACTTTAATTATTTTATTTCGCTTTTGTATTAAATCGGATTGTATTCCTATCGTTCTCGGAATTGTATTTGAAGATTCACAGTTACATTTTATACTTTCTGTATTTTCGATGACAATAATTTTTCACGTAATGTTTCTTCAACAATATAGATATTGTTATCGATTATATTATTAATCTCATCTCCACCCATCAATGTCTACAACAAAAATATATTTTTTTATTAAAATCAATGATTATTTGCAATTATTATTTCTAAATTTATACTTGACCTATTTAACAGTTTTAATATCCATGAAGATGTATTTGCTTCATATACTTTTTTATACTTTTTCAGTAAACTTGTTCTTACTTTTTTAACCATTGATAAAATGTGTTAGATCTGATATTTTCGAAGACATTATTTTCGTTGTACAAATAATAATCACAATAATTCAATTTTCAATTTTTTTTTAATCTTGATAGTTTAGGGTATTTGGATTTTGATCATTTGGACCACTTTCTCCATATAAATGGAGTGAGCAAATATAAGTATCCTTAGTAACATTATCAATCATTCGAAAACATCTGTGTACTTCGACCACATTTTTTCACCCACAATTCACATTTTGAACAGGTAATCATCTTATTACGGTATTGAAGACAAGGTTTCGGAAAGTTTATAAAATAGAATTTGTTATCTTTAAATGATTTATATCGCGTATCACTCTTACATACTCCATAACAACACCGTTTTGTTGTTTCTTTTCTTATGGATAACAACATTATACAGGCTTAAAAATTTCGTTTTTCTCAACTAGACACATTATTTTATTAATTACTCGCTTTTTGAAAATTAAAATACTCAATTTTTTATTTTTATAATTTATATTCGGGTACTTTAAAACGTTTTTTTTTATTCTCTTATTCTGTCGTATAGACATTACAAATTGTGACTAGGTTAAATATATCTAACTAACAATATTTTTCTATTATCTAAACTAAAAACTAAAACTTACCTTAATCTTAGTCTGTATATACATGTCCAGCGACGTGCTCCAATACACTAATCACTCTTTTCATGTGATTGGCACACGCACAATAAATTCCGGGCACCCTTCATTGTCATTACACTAATTTGAACGGTTTCAGTCTCTTCAGCCGCCGAATAAATCCGTTGTTGTCGAGTAACGAGATCACATTTTCGACATTTTCATGACTTCGACCATAGGCCCTTTCAGGTCTCCATGGATGTCCTCATTTCGGATGTACCACGAGGCATTGACAATACTGCGAAGTACCTTATTTTGGAACGTCTGAATTACTTTTATATTAGATTTCTTGGTGGTATAGCTGGATGCCATAGGTCCATATAGGCTTCAGAATTTGCTTATGAAGAAGCAGTTTATTATGTATTGACAACACAGAGTGGCGCCCTATGTAGCCAATACATTTTTCTGAATTTGAGACCCAGTTACTCACGTTTCTTCTTCACATGCGTTTTCCATCTTAGCCTTAGCATCCAGAGTCATGCCCAGATACTTTGCTTCGTTGGCATGTAGGATTATTTTCTGGTTGACTATCACTGGTATATAGTTAAATTTCCTGTTGGTGAAATTGACATGGGTCGACTTCGCCTAATTTAATTTAATGCGCCATTTCTTTGTCCAATTATTGTCAGCTGTTTGGAGTTTGTTTGTAGCTGAACGAATCTCATTTCCAATAGCGAACAAAACAGTATAATAGGCGAATATTGCCGTCACTACTCCATTGCTCTGCGGGATATCGCTGGTGCACAGCAAATAAAGGACGGATCCGAGAAAACTGCCTTATGATACTCCAGCACATCTTTTTAAGATCCATGTTTGACTTTAAAGTAACGGTCAGTGATATATGAATGAAGAATTTGGCTCATTTGTTGTTGTAGATATTTTTCCAGCTTGTTTTCGAGGCCCTGGTGCCACACTCGGTCGAATGCTTGGGCCACATCGAGGAATATCGTTGCACAGATATTTTTCTCTTCTAGTGCTCTCTCGATTACATCAGTGATTCAATGTACTTGATCTAGTGTCGAGTGCTTATAGCGTAATCCAAACTGATACATTCGAATAAGATGCTTCTCCTCTATAATGGGTTTGAGGCGTTGTAGGAGCAGCTTTTCAAACAACTTGGATCTAATCGGCAACAAGGATATTGGGTGGTATGATGTTTTGTCTTCAGGTGTTTTGGATCCATGTTTGACTTTAAAGTGACGGTTTCAGGATCATTATAACTTCAGCAATCTTCCATTGCACCGGCACGTACCTGATCCGTAATACAGCGTTGAAAACATGAGCCAGTTTCATAATAGCTCTACGTGATAACTCCCTGAACATTTGCACTTGCACCCTTTACATAGTTTCTTTGGCAGTCTTCTGTCATCCGGGTATCGAGTTTGCTGCCATGTTTTCCGACCTTCTCTTTTTTCGTGTACCAGATCTCGAATTTCCTTGACGTGGTTCAATCCTGGTATATTTGCCTTCAGTTGTATTATTGTACGCAGCTTGCTGCAAATCAACCACTAGTTTTTCAACTTCATAGTCTAGCTGCTCTTTCGTCTTCGAAATCCATCCCAATCAGGGTCCAATTGTCGCGGTCGAACCACTGAGCCGATCGTCGCCGATTGACGTAAACAATCCACTTTTCATCGCACGCCACAATCCGTGAAGAAATTGAGATTCTTTTTATTGCGCAAAAGAAGGGTAGATAACACTCCAAAACGACGATTTTTTTGATTTTCTTCAATTCATGAGACATACATTTATAGAGCTTTTTTGATTTTCCAATCTCCTGTATATGGTTGGAAATCATCACATGCGTTACGCCTAATTCAGACTCCCCAATAGTTGTATGTGGATTGACTTCGACCAAGTCCGTCAATTAATCGTGGTCAACATCCGATGACCGACCACTACACTAAAGATCTTCAAGTCTCTCATCACCGCTACGAAATTGCACAGTACGTTCATTAGTGGTTTCTGGGCCAAACGTATCGTTGATATTGTGAGTTGTTTCTGCACCTTTTCGACCTAGTTTGAACAGGAACAAGAAAATTGTGCGAATTAGCTTTTTGTCCATGTTGCATTTCACGCTCTGAAAAAATTGGCCAAAATGATTTTAGAACAAAACTAATACCATAGAGCGAAAAAAGTAAGTTAAAAAGTACTATACAGGGCCTCCCATAACTTGTCGAAGTTGAAAAACTTGTGGAAACACATCTTGTCGAAGGCTGAAAAATGTGAAAAATCTTGAGTTGATATTAAATAATTTGTAATAAGTAAATTACAATAGTCGCGCTGCAGTTAGAAGAAATGAAGAGCTTTACCCAACCAGAATAATCCCAGATCGACAAATTTTTCAAAGACTTTTCAGTCAGTTAGGCGAAAAAGGTTCATTTTATTACAACAGTCTTGATGGACGACCGTAACGTATAATGGTAGAACAAGAAGAAGACATTTTGGTTAGTATCGCGAAAAATCTACGACATCGCACAAGGCGTTTTGGAGGTATCTACAGAAATTAGCAAATCTACCTTTTCAAGAGTTCTCCACAAAGAAAAATTGTTTCCCACAAGATTTGCCGGCTAGATCAGAATATTGTCAAAATCTACTACATAAAAAAACGAAGATCCCATGTTCCTGAAAAACATATTGTTTACTGACTAGACAGTTTTTTCCAGACGCGGAATTTTTAACTGGTGAAATAATCAGTATTACGCCATGGAAAACCCACACCTACCAAGAAAGTGACATTTCCAGCACGAATTTTCAATTAACACTTGGTGCGGTATTATCGACAATTTTTTAATCGGCCCATTTGAGTGTCCGCAAAGACAGAATGGAGATCAAAATATGCAGTTTTTAGGAAAGTATTTATTAGACCTTTTGGACGGTATACCTCTAAACTTAAGACAAGACATGTGGTTCATGCAAGATGGGGCGCCACCGCATTTTACTGCAGTACGAAATTATTTGCACCAACACATCGATTGATTGGGCGTGGTGGTGAATTTCCTTGTCCACCTCGTAGCCCAAACATTAATCCATTATCCTTTTGTTTGTGGGGTCATATGAAATCTTTAGTTTACCATGATGAAATCAATACACGAGACGAATTTTTACAAAAAAAAAATCAACAAGCGACCAATGTTATTAGAAATGAAGAAAATATTAGAAATGAAGAAAATATTTTCTCAGATGTGAGGCGTCACTTACTAAATAGCCTGCGAAAGTGTATTGAGATAAACGGTGGACACTTTCAACACCTATTGAAGTAAATTTAAAAAAATTATTATTTTAAATACATCTAAAATAATACTAAAATAAATACATTTAAATACAATTATTATTTTTGACATCTTAATGTTTTTTTCCTCGTATTCAAGGCACACTTTGTGAATTGCAGATTTTTCAACCATCGACAAGATGTGCAATGGAATATTCGAACATGAATATGGCGCAAACGGCGTGAGATATCGATATTGACCAAGGCTACCTTTTTACGTGGAAATTATGATGTTTCTCTATTTTGAAGTCAAAATATTCCCAGCTTTATAGGATAAAAAATATGAGCGAGTTAATTCCTCACAGAGTAGGTAGCAAGCGCCCTCTAGGAACTAGGCGGCTCAAACTAGTACAAAATTCGGAATTATCGACTTGAAAACCCAACTACCCCAGTGTTGAACTTGATTTTTTCAACCGTTTTTAAATTATCTCAATTTTTCGAAAATTTAGTTTCACTTTCAATACCCTGTATCTTTTTAATAACTAACATTTGCCAACACATTTATGGACTAAATCCTCTTATTTTGATCTCTACTATCACCAGTTGCTCTATGGCGGATAATTTGTGGGACACCCTATATAAAGTGACAGCGATTTAACACAAATTTATTCGAAAATACAGTATTTAAAATTAAAATATCAAAAACCGCAATAATTTTCTTAACAACCTAATACATTGCCGTCCGTAAGTATTCACCGTTAAAAATACAAAAACCAGTGAAACGCGTTTTAGATAATATAGTTTTTTTTTAAAACATTAATAAAACAAATCTAATTGAGTCACCAATTTACTACATATTTATCAAATTTTGCTTTCATCGATATGATCAACTCTAGATTGTATTATAGCTTGGAAAAATCTAAACTTCCTTTCTAATAATTGCACATATTACCTGTTGGATATTTCCGATCCGGTTCTTATCCGAGCAGATTGCAAATGCTCCCAATTTTTTTTTTATTGTCGGCCCAGCTCTTCCGGTCCTTGTATTGAGATCGGGACTTTAAGGTGACGACTTCATAATAAAAAAATTTTGCTCGTAATTTGCTCTGAATATCCACGACATCGTGTAGATATATCTCTGATACATGATTATCCTGTTTGAAATTTTCTCCGATTATTCATATTCCATGTGGAGCATGCCCATAATATAAATAAGACATGTTAAAAGTGTAAATAATAATAGAGCTTTGGATGCATTTATAAGCATTCAAATAGCACAATGTAAGAAAACCATGAACCGGGATAGAAGATTTATTCCATTCAGCCAATTTTTTGAATTAGTAAGGTGACGCTTGGTGATAGAAACATTAGAAAAACACGATAAAGTTATTTTTCAACATGACAGTGCTCGGGCCAATGTCCACTCTTTGCCAACTCTTTGGAAAGCATTAAATGAGACATTCTACCCCACCCCCCGTATTCACCGGACTTAACGCCTTCGGACTACCACTTATTTCGAACGATGCAGCACGGACTTTCAGAGCAACACTTACATTCTTACGAAGAAGTGAACATTTGGCTTGATAAGTGGTTGGCCTCAAAAACCGTGGTCAGCCTGTGGTCAGCCAACATTGGCCAATACTTTGATTATTAAGGTATTTTATTTTGTTATGCAAATAAACGCTCAGAATTTGCGAAAAAATTATTAATCGAAACACCTATTAATAAATAGTAGTAATAATAACAATAGTCGTTAGGAAAACACTTTCAAATTAATTGAAACCTTATATTTTTATAGGATAAAATGAAAGAAAGCTTTCTGCAAACTGGAGACTTCTTCAAAAATTCTGGAGTGACCCCTGTAGAACCGTGGATACCAAAGAGACGTATATGGCCATTGTTGAATATTCTTATGTGGATGTTAACCATTTTAGTGCCAATGTTCTATTATCTTGTGAAGTTGCTATTTAGTGGTCAGCTACTATATTTTTCAATTGGAGCGGGACTGGTCTTTTTATGTAAGTAATATTGCGTCTCTTGCATGTTCTTTTTATAATTTCTTATTTTTCTTAAAACGTTTTTTTTTACTGTTTTACTAAGTAAATGTATATTTAGTATGCCTCAATTAAAGTAACATTTATTGATACAAAAATCTAATCATTTTGACTTAATTGAATACCTTTCTTGCAGTAGATGTCTTTTCAAACTCATTTTAGTCAATAGGCCTGAAACATCAATTTGGTGGATAAGCCTCCCATTTTCATGGACATTTCTGACCCAAATAACGCGCTGGATCCTTTTACATATTATTTCTGCCCATATTTTCTTCACTGCAGTTTCTGTTTTCTTCACTACAGATAATAAACATCTCGGACGAACGCGTACGGAACGTCCTACACGAACATTTGGCTCTAAAAAAGTTAACAGCGCCATGGGTGTCGCGTTTGTTGCGATTATTGGTGGCTATTATTGAAACTTCGATACTACACTCCATAAACGAACAAACAGTGAAAACAGTTTTATCCGGAATACGTTCATGTTCCGAAGAAGGCGAAGACGCTTTCATGGGTCCGAAAAATCATGGTCACTGTTTTATGTGATTCGTGAGGCATTGTCTTCATCGACTATTTGGAAAAGAGAAAGACGATCACAGGAGAGTGTTATGCTGCATTATTGGTCAAATTTCACGAAGTGCTGATGAAAAAGGACCCCATTTGGTGAAGAAAAAAGTGCTGTTTCCCAAAGACAATGGACACCCTCAATTGTCCGCCGTTACAACAGTGAAATTGGTCAATTTACACTAGAAATTGACACCACATCTACCCTATTCTCCAAATTTGGGCCTCTCCGCCTTATTTCTCTTTCCAAATATGAAAAAATGGGAGCCTGGCAAGAAATTCACATCAAATAAAAAAATGATCGCCGAAACCGACGAGTATTTTGCAGAGTTCGACAAATTTTATGAATGCAAAAAAATTTGGAACATAGTTTTGGAAGTGTATTGAATTTCATTTAAAAAGTATCCTAGTTTTTACTCTACCCTTGTACATGGCTATCCAGTTTAATATTTTTCTCATAACCTCACTTTTCCTCATATCCAAACAATCTTCTCAATATTTGGACTTTTATATATTTAACGATATTTTCTCTGTTCGGTAGATTCCATATTTCTTGGTTCATAAAGTGGTGTAAATCAATTTTGTGCCTTTGGTCCAAATATTTCCAAATTTTCCAAATATTATAGGATAGGAGAGATGATTTTAGTGTTGATCTATCATTGATACTATTCCATTATTGGGTTGATACAACAGTCAAAATATCCCAATCAAGTTGTAAAAGTGTGTGTCGAATGGCCAGACAAGTATGTTCTAGCATTATCTCGATGAAATGCATTTTCCTTTCTGTTGACTAAATTCGGGCTGCTTCTTGTCAATTGCTCGCTTTAATTCACCCGGTTGTTAACAGTATTTCTCCAATGGTTTTCAGGTACCAGCTCGTAATAAAAGATTCCCTTCTAGTCGCACCAAATACATAGCATAACCTTCTTCGGATAGCTTTTACGCTGGTTGAAGGGGCATCTCCTCTTTACACCAGAATCTCTTGCACTTGAGATTACTAATCCATTTTTCCTCACCTGTAACCATCTGCTTAAAATTAAAATACGATATCGATCCATAAAAATGGATCGATTTCATTGCGCTTCAATAGAGAATCTCAAGCAGAAATTCGATCTACAGAATTTTTCTTCGTTAATTCATGCGGCACCCATACATCGGCTTTTGCTAATCATTCCAACTTGACGTAATCGTCTTGACATTGTTGACTGATTGATTCCAAGAATTTCTCCGATCTCTCCAGTTACATCGATCAGTTTCAGTTAGCGCTAATATCTTGTTACGATCAGCTTCGACCAATCGTCCAGAACGTGGCGCATCGCAAGATGAAAAATATCTTTACGACACTTTCTAATCCACCTATGATATATGGAATCGTCAATAGTACGCAGCAACTATCTTCTTTTGCGTTAGCAAAGCATTCTTGCCTTTTCGGAAATAAAATAGCATGTGTGAAAATGCTCCTTATTTTTTGCCATTTTTAATGCTTAACAAGATTCATAAAATACGACCAAATAACACAATTTTTTTCCTAAGTACTCACTGAAATTCCTTCCGTCAAAAAAGATTCCAAGTTTACACTTGTGAAGTGTATTCAACACTTCGGATTTGCGATGCAATGCTATTTAGTGCCTAAAACGAGACACACTTTTGCATCAACCCAATAGTATTATATTTTTAAATAAAATATAAAAAGTTTTTAATTGTATATTAATTAATATGAATTTTATAATTTTTCTTATATAATTATAAAATTATTATTTCTTTTTCAGTTTACATGCTTCTAAGACAAACAATCTCCATGTCCGAAACAAAGCACGGTTCATCGTACGGCGCTAAAGTAGAATCACATACAAAGGTCGAATAGGTCACATGAATTCCAAAAAAGTTAATTTACATAGAAACAAATATACGTTTGGTATGTAGCATAAGTTAAACACGTTTCGTTAACGTATAAGTAAGTATTCACGAGGCATTATCGTCAGCTAATTACCTATTCGAATATTTCTTTGTAACTTAATTGGAACTTTAAAAATAGCACTTTAATTTTAATGTTACAGATTAAAATGCCAGTGCCAAATGCTTAGCTCAAATGTTTTTCGGAGTTAAGTTAATTTTGGTAACACGACATTATTAGTTATTTTGATATGCTTGGTATTTTTAAATTGGTATTATGTAATTTTGAATATAAGTAATCTGCATACACTGATATTTATTTAGAAATATGTGACATATTTTTATATGTTGGTATAAAATTTGTCAATATTTTATTTTTAGTAGTTATTGCATTATGATATATCATATATTTATTTATGACGTGAGAATAGATTTTATAAAGTTCAGTAAAAAAAATTGTTTCCTACTTTACTTGTCCTAAGGAAGGGTTAGTAGTGAACCGAGTATGTATATTCCATGCATTCGATTTGTTTTAATCATTTGAAATGTGGTCTTATTTTTTTTGATTGAAATTATCTTGATATTATCTATTTTGATTGAAATTATATTGCCTTCTACTTGGAAAATCCACCTAGAGACTATTTATTAACTTTACAAATTCAATTAAGACGAATTGTTCATGTCTAATTAGTTATTGAGAGTTTTTATAATTTTTATCTTTAATCGGTATATTTCGAAACATTCACGGTGGTTCAGTTTTTTGCCTTTATTTTGAATGTGCAATATTTTGAAACTAATATTAAAACAATGGTTTTCATTTAACAAATGTGAGCCATCCAGTTGTGTTTCTGATAAAGAAAACTTCTTTCATGTTCTTTTATTCTTTTCTTGAATGACGTACCTGTTTGTCCCTTACATGATTTTGAGCATGACTCACAATATGGCAGATATATCCCTCTGGTATTAACAACGAAAATTATTCGTGAGCATCATTCATTCGTGACAAAGTGAAGAAGCCAAGTGTTAGCTCGTCAAATATAAATATAATTGAGTGGAAATTAGACAAGAAAAGTTTTTCAGTAAACATTGATCTTATGATAATTCTAAACAGTCTCAAGGAGATGTATCATTTAACACAGGATGGAAATATTTTATATTACAAAAAAGTCTGATGAATATTAACCTATTGTATGTTGAGCATACATAATATATTTCAATAGGTAATTGTGTAAGTCTGACAAAGAATCTCCTTCGAATTACGCCGGTGCATTATAAGAGGTTTTGTACATTGGTTATTCATCAGTTTATAGGATTCTCAAAAATTGAATGTTAAATTAATCACTATCTGAGGGATGGTGCTTATCCTCGGTTGCTAAAAACCATAGTACTTGATGTCTGGTAGTAAAAAGCATTTTGTTAAAAAATAGATGGTTTATTTTTTAACTTTACCTTATAGTAGATAAATATATGATTACTTACTATTCTATAATTACTTTATACCAATACATTATGGGGAGGTTTAGATTTTCTATATGGAACACATCAACTCGTATGCTTAAAACTAATACTTATATTCCATGCTGGAAAAGGGTTCATTCAAACTTAGTCTGTTTCATATTATTTATTCATAGTTTAGTTCTAATCTCAAAGTATTTATTTAGTTGAATTGTTTAACGCTAATTCGCTATATAATAATTCCAAAAGTAGGATAATTATTTTTCAATCATACAATGTAAACTAAACCAAAGATTTTACTATATGAATAATGGAAGCCTTTATCAAGCTTATACATCAGAAATTATAAAATGAAGGAAACATTTTTACTGTTTATTTTTTGACTGTCGTTGGCTACAACATGAAATTAAATTTAGATAATCTATTATATTTATACAGTTTGATTCAGATTCAATAACATAGGAATTAAAAAAAAAAGAACAATAAATAATTACAGGCAGACTTAGGTTTTCATTATAGGAAATATCCAAAACAAATGTATTTATTTTCATTATTGGGAAAGAATACATTCAGAAGTATCACATTTTGTATCACAAGTAATTAAAATCGACATCTTCAATTTCGTCAAGTTATATTTGCTCGTCTTTTAGAATATACATATTTTATTATACTGTATTAAGGTGCGTTTTGGGTTATTATTTTTTAATAATTTATGGCATTTTGTAGTAGGTAAATGCCATTACTATATAGGCGAAATGTTTTTAATTTGATAAAACAATATTTCGTTTTGTAAAACTTACAAGGTAAACTAAACCAAAGATAAATTAGTATTTCCGAAACTGAAACCGTTAGCATCCTTAGGGTAAAATCTCTAATAGTCTAAGGAATTTCTAATATCGTGATTTTTAATACCTTTTTGTTCTATGTTTATTTGTTTTATTATATTATGTTGATTGTAAGTAACAAATTATAATACCGAATAATTTCTTTAATATTAAAAAAAAACTTAAAATAGTTTCAGTGAATAACAATGGTTTCATATTGTTCAAAATACTTTTCATTACTTGAATGGAACCTTCAAAAAGTACTTCCTCTGGGAATGCAACTTTATCAAAATGGTTTTAAATTTGTAATAGTGCCTTCATTATTTCTTTGTGTTTTATTTTTTTGGTTCAAACTAGCCAGTAAGTCCTCACCAATTATCTTATCGTCTTTGTTTCTGTGAATTATCTGAGCCTGTATTCTTATGTGAAATTTTCGTATTTCTTACACTTGTTCTTAGTTACGCCCCAAGATATTTAAGATAGTCGACATTTTCTTTATCAGAAGGGAACAGCCCTATTGCAGCCTTATATTCTTATGGTATATTCGTTTTATTATAATATATTTATTATTACACAAAATTCGCTAACACAATGGTCTATATATTATGAAAACATCCCCTATACCTCTTATAAAGCCATACCTCTAATCAAGCCCTCTCACCTCTTATCAAGCCATTTTGTAATGTTCTTTTCTGACACATTTTAAGAGGTGAAAGTAACAGTTTTTAGTGTCCTGAAGCTGATTTCATGATGTTTCCCAAAAGTCTCTTGTCTCACGCTCTGTATTGGTTTTTTAAAACTTTTTTGAGAACCCTTTTCTATAAGATTACATTTCATTAATTGAGCCCTATCTTCATAAGATAACATTGCGTTTGGCACCTTCTGATATTTAGTGGACTTGTCACTAAGCCTAAATCGAATTGTTAATCTGGAAATTGTTAACAATTGTAGCAACAACAATTGTTGCAGGTTAACCTCGAATTGTTAACCCCTGCAACCTAAATGCTGCTTTCTTCAACAAATATTCTCCTTTAACCTTCTACAAAGCTTATTGAAGGGCTTCTTTTGTGCTAAGTTTTTTTTCCATGACGAGGAGCTTTTTTCAGGTTTTTGCTTAATTTTTCATTCAGTATAAATTATAATTTGTCAAGGCTACGATATAATATAAAATATTAAAACAAGAATCATTTAACCTGGAATAAAAAATATCTCTAGGTATATAGGTTGATATTTGGAAAAAAATTTAAATGTTTTTGATCAAACGTTAACCAAAATATTGGCAGTACAGTTGTAACAGATGACAGGCGAGTCCAATTGATGGTCCCATTGTGTTAACTTTTAGGTTGTGAAGCGTGCCATGACTTGACCTAAATTACACTTTTTTTGATAAATAACAAATAATATAATTACAAGATCAGCAATGATAACCTTAATTATTATAATAGTAGAATTGACTGACATTTTATTAATATAATATCCTACAAGTAATTCATTCAAAGAAAAACACAAAAAATCGCCAAACTACAGTCGCAACAGAACTGACCCATATTTCATGCTTTACCATTTTTTTTAGAGCGATCTAGTAGCTAAAATTACACCTTCAATTATAAATGCAAGACTAGTGAATAAACCTGTAACCACTATTATTAATCAGTTGTAATGTTTTTTATATGCTGAGGGGTGTAAGTAACTAGTGCAGTGCCAACCATTCCGGCTTACCCTACTTATAGTATTATTTGTATATAAATTTGGATAAACATGCGTATCCCTCTATGTATATATGGGAACTGTAGTTTGGGATAAGCATCATGATTTTGAACAGATATTACGTTATATTTATAATAAATACTTTGTCAAGGCAGACACCTGCAGATGTCTATACGGAATAAGAACGTTTAAGAATAAAATATTTCTTGAATTGTATAAAAAATATTTTTACTTTTTACTTAATTGATCATATTTTTTGACCAATGTTTAGATCAGAGTTTCAGGGTTAATATCAAAGAAAGTAAATAAAAGACTACTTAACATTTTCGAATTAGATAACATTAAATATAGGTTCATGGGAGGTTTTGGTTTTTAATAGAAGATACATTCGTTTATATATTTTTGAAACAAATTTATATTTATTGTTTGGATCAATTTGGATCATTTTAGACTAGATGTGGAATGAAAATATCCCTAGGTAGCTAGGTAGGTTGATATTTAGAAAAGTTATAATTGTTTTCGTACAGAGTTAAGCATGCGAACTCATTGTTCCTCCTTGCCTTATTCCCGATGTGGTTTCAAGGTGTTTTAATGATTTGTTATTGATCCTAATATAGTCCCATTATATTGTTTTTTTGTATATATTTCTCTTATTTAGTACCTGCCAAATTTATCACCTTTGTTAAATCAAATGGTTTTGAGATGAGTATAAAAGTAAAGGTGAATATTTTTACTTGTCTCGATTTGTTTTTTCTAATTAAGTTACGAGGGTGAACCAAGTATAAACCGGAATTGTTTTATACATATTTATTATTTATAAAATATTACAAAAAACTATTGATCATTTTTCGACATAGTCTCCTCCATGCTCTACAAATTTTTCTCAGCGGTTTGGAAGCTTGTGCATTCATTGCTCGTAGAAACTTTTGAGTTTGGGTCATCAGCCAATTGCGCACGAAGTCCTTAATATCTTGATCGTTGTCAAATCGTACCCCTCCAAGTGCATCTTTCAACGGCGCAAACAAAAGTTAATCGCAGGGTGACAAATCTGGGCTGTATGGAGGGTGTTCAAGGCATTGAACACAGTGGGCAGAATTAACTATACGTCGACCATGTAGAAAATCAATCAGCAAAACTCCTTTCCACTTGAAAAAAACGGCCGTGAGAACCTTACCGGCTGAGAGACAGGTTTTGGCCTTTACAGGGCAGGTTTCGCCATTCCTTACTCGCCCTTTTTGATTCTGGAGTGTAATAATGCACCCACGTTACATCACATGTCGCGATACGCTTCAAAAAAGTCTCTGCTCCCCGCCGCAATCGATTCAGATATCTCTTACTGATTTGCAATCAGATATTCTTTTGATCTTCGGTCAACAACTTCGGAACCCATCGGACATATATTTTATTGAAGCCAAGCCGATTTTCTGATGTTTGAGCACTTCCAAAGCTAGTACGCACCTTTAAAGTAATTTCATGAATAGTGAAATATGACTTTCGGTAAGGTCGCGAACTACACCAATGTTGTCAGCAGTGACACTTGACTTGGGACGTCGATTGTGTCTTACATTTACTACACTTTCTCGTCCACTCTTAAACTCCTTGGCCTAACCAAACACTTGTGTCTTCGACAGAGTATAGTCTCTCTACTGAACCTTCAACCTTCTTCAGTTAATATTCGGGATGGTTTAACGCCTTCCTTGGTTAAAAACTTTATTATAAGCTGCTGTGCAACAACAGTGGAACCAGTTGCTCCCTCATGGAGCTGTATGGACATGTCCATGGCTGTATGGACAAAAAAACTGAGCGAAACAATTCACCGAGCGTTTCCCCCACTCCTAATACATTGGCACTGCAACGGCATACTCTAACAGCCCGCTTGTGAACGGATGCGGAAAGTAATTGTAAAATTCCGGTTTATATTTGATTCACCCTCGTATTATAAACGTAGTATCTGCTGTTCATTTTCCACTTCTAAATCAATTCTGAACATTATTTAATTCATATTCTACTGTCTCTTAATCTTTTTACCAAAATCGATTTATAAACTTTCTCTACTACGCATAGCATGGAAATGTCTGTAGTTATTATTGTCTCCTGCATCGTCTTTTTTTCTACGTCATCACAGATCTGCGTATGGTGTTATAGGAATTTATAAACGGAACAAGACCAAACAAGCATACATAATCACTTTCCGAAGTTAATTTATTAATATTTTTACTCAGGTATGTTATTTAACTTGAAAAATTACACAAAAATTAAATCTTACAAAAGAAACGCTTTCCAATTAAAATAATTTAACTATTTATAATTTAACCGGCCTTAAACTACAGAGAAGCAAAATCGAATTAGCATTTTTTCTATGAAATGCGATTTAAATAGTTTAGGATATTGAAAAATATTAATTAGTTCTATATTCAATTGATGCAATTGAATTGTTGAAGTATTGAATATTGCTAAATATATAGATAAAAAAATTGAGGATAAAATAATGTATATTTAAAAATTAGAGTTTACTATAGGTCCAGTTGCTAAATAGCCTCAGTTGCTGATGCGTCTCTAATTCTAAATCTCCTTTTCATTTAGAGTATACACCGCATTTAATTTAATTTTCTAAATCATCAATCAAGTGTAATATTGATTATTTGTCTGACTAAAGGCTAAAGGTAAATTTAACAAAAGAAACTAAACCAAAGATATTTTTTGAATGAACATAATTTTTATATTTTTCACTGTTTATTTAAACTAGGATTTATGTACTCTTGGATATTGCAAAACATTCATTTATTTTAGTGGGGTATATTTCCAATTGGTGTCCCAGTACGTGGGTCATTGATGTACTGGATATGCCATTTATAAAAAAAGAATACCATCATTCATACTTTTCATAAGTTTCAGTCATAACAGTTCTGTGAAAACAAAGCTGTGGGTATTTATTAACAGAATAATAATCAAACAAGGATGTGATACGTAACTAATTGGTGATATTTATTACATTTGTTTATTCTTAATTACTGGGTTTTTTAGTAGTTACTAAATAACTAATTACTGGGTAATTTTGAACGTGATATTTTATATTTGATTTGAAAAATTGCATTAAAGCTAAATTATACGAAAGATATATTTTCAAATCAATATATTTTTTTTATTGAAAGTTTTTTTTCATCATGGGGTTTAATTTAATTATAATGTTAATCAGGGAAGACAGGTCGTGCTCGATAATTCTTCTATGATTACCATATATCAAAGGGAAGGTTTTGGTTTTTGGCATGGGTTTTGATTTTTCTGATTTTAAGACGAGCGGGTGCACGGTTAAGGCAAATGCATTGTTAATTTTTAGGAAAACAATCATGTTAAATTATTATGTTTCATAATTGATTATTGTTTAATTATTATGTTATATAATTTCATAAATATTGTCAATTATAGATATCTAGTATTATTATATTATATTAAATGTATGCAACATTCTACTTAATATTTCAACTGAGTATTTATCCAATAAATATTATAATTATAATTATTGACGTAGCAGTTATTGAATAGTGTAGTTAAATCTCTTATATTATTTGAGTACTTGCATTATCTAATTCTATAAGATCTAGACATGGAAAAACAAAAAAAATGATGCACAGTGTATCATCAAGTATCATAACATTAAGTTTCAGTACTGGTCCGGGAAAATGTGATTAAAACGAAATACCTGGCATTTTTTATGAATTATTATTCGAAGTATTCTCCTCTCGCTTCGATTTGTTACATCGATTCAATAGTGATTCAAATGCGTGCTCCAGCTCATTTTGTGGAATAGCCCCCAAAGCACGCGCGATGGTATGAATGTCTTCAAAAAAACACCATTTCAAGTTTAATTTCAACTTTAGGAACAAGTCACAAGGGGCAAAATCTGGTGAATATGGTGGGTGGTTGATCACACAGACTGGGTTTCGGGCCAAAAATTGATGCACAATTAACGATGTGTGAGTTTTGGCGCATTATCGTGCAACAAACTCCAGCTGTCTGGATCGTGATATTCTGGCCGAATGCGGCGAATAATGTGCATCAATCGTTTTAGGACCCCTAAGTAGAACTGCCCAGTGACAGTTTGACCAATTGAAATGAAGTCTTTGTGTATGATGCCTTTGCTATCGGAGAAAACAATAAAGATTATCCTCATTTTTGAATGAGTTTTTCGTGTTTTTTTGCCTATAGAGTTTTTCAACTTGCATTCCGCATTTTGGCACTTAGTTTTTGGATCGTATTGAAAGCATCATGTTTCATCTCTTGTAACAATTGATTTCAGGAAGTATTGATTATTTCTGGCGGATGCGACGACCTGTCTGGAATGATTGACATGAAGTAATGTCTGCCCCTTCGTCAACGTGTGTGGAACTTTCTTACACCTTTGTTTTACCCAAATCCTTGTGAAGAATTAATCGAATCGTTTCTTGGCCGATATTCAACGCCTCTTTCATTATTTTTAGTAAAACATTGCGGTCATTTGCTACAAAATAGAAAACTTTTTCAATCATTTCGGGAGTGCGATTTGAAATTGGTCTCCCGTCACATTTGCCATCCTCTAGCGACACTCTGTCATTCAAAAAACGTTTATGCCACATAAAAACATTTGGTTAAACCATCATCGCCGTATACTTACTGCATCGATCAGTATGTTTCCGACGCAGTTTTACCGAGTTTTGGGTTAAATTTAATAACAGCTCTTTGTTTTATTTGTACATCAAACTTTTTTTGGCTTGTAAACAAGACGTCGTAAAATCAACAAAGTCAACCGATCGTGGTAAAGTAGGTTTCGTTAGGTCCAGGAATATTCAAGCTTTGAAACGACACCGCTCGTCAATAGATGGCGTGACTGGTTGCTGATATATATATATATATATATATATATATATATATATATATATATATATATATATATATATATATATATATATATATATATATTTTAAGTACTGATACTTAATGGGCGCACTGTGTATATATATCTCACTTTTTCGATTAATTCGTGACAAAAAAAATAGATTCCGAAAACTATGTTTAGTTAGTTTATAAAAATTAAGTTTCAATATTAAATATATTTTCCTAATAATAATAATTTTAAGTTCATTACTACAAAACTTTTTTTAAATAATATTTAATAGGTATATATTTAACTGTCTATATATGTCTAAATTTCAACAATATTTAAAAAATTGTATGACAATTGTTTCGACATACAGTGCCTTCTTCAAATACGACATTACACTGTTGAGAAATTGTACTGTCGTATTTGAAGAAGGTACTATGTCAAAATAATTGTCATACAATTTTTGAAATATAGTGGGACTTCAAACATAAGTCTTTGTTATTTTATTTAAATATGAATATACTAGTTTGAATTCACATTAATAGTGATAAACTGACTTCATAATATTATAAAAGAAATAAATACAAAAGAAACCTGGTGAGTTGCGAAATTGTTAATTCGTTTAAAGCTTCGTATACATTTTATTCGGTAACGATATTCAATTTACCCAGTAATACTTGTCTTTTTCGTTTTAACCAGTATTACTAAATTATTGAAACTACAATATATTTTATTTGTCTAAAAATATCAAACAAAAATTCTCAATTTTGAAATATCTAAAAAAATTACATTTTCAGGTTATTATTATCCCATATATGTCATTTATCTACTTAAATAGCTCACCTACTTCTTTAGAACAAATTGCATTAATTGCAGCCATTTTTCAGTATTTATGAATTCATTTTGCAAGATTCCCTATAACTTAGTCTCTATATGGTTCTTAATCTGATGAGACAAGTGTATTTAAACTTTTGCCTGCTACTTCTTTCTACATTATTTTATATTGCTTTTTAAACACTTGTCATAATATGTAAACCCTTTTTCCTGATAAACTCATCCACCCTTTTATTCAGTTAACTTTAAAATGAAACTATTTTCTAAAACTGCAATAAAATTGTAATTGTTTTGATAATTGTATAGTGTGTTTAACCTGACGTAAAATCTAGTCCTTCCTATATTAAGGCCTTAGTTAGGTATATCGCTGCGCATGATAATATTGTGGGCAAATTATTCTAAATTTTAAACGTTTGTTACTAAAAATTGAATATACGTTTTGTTGATTTTACTTTTGATTTTTAACTCGAATAGTGTAATATTGTATCAAATTGTAAAATAAATTTGAAATGAATACTTAACATGTAACCACTCTGCATAAATAAAACTAATATAAATAACTATTTTCATTTTTAAGATCAACTATAAGATCAACAATACATTCTAACATATAATAGTGCTGTACTTAATATATTTATTAATCATTGTTCAATGTTCTAATCAATTTTCGAATATCCAAAGATTTTTTTATTATGTTATTTTGGATATTTGTTTATTGATTAGTACCTAGGCAAAAAGATGTTTTAAACATAGGTATGTTTAAAGTTTGAAATAAAATAATTTCTTTATTTTTTGTTTTCTTTGCAATACCATCTTTTTAAAATACGTATTTATTTTGCTATGTTTTTGTTTTATTTGTTTTTAGATGTTATTTTTATTAATTGTTTTTACATTAAATACAAGTGGTTGGATTCGTTCAACACATGGTTTTTTAATTTGCTTTGAAAATATATTTAAATACAATTTAAGAATGATAGGTACTTCATATTTCATCAATGTAATTGTGATTTTTTAAATGTTAGAAATAAAGGAGTTGTAGTCTTACGGAATACAACTTTAGAAATCCGCTAGTGTATCGAACATCAAAATCTTTCGGTTCCGAACATTATAAATGTTTCCGTCTACAACGCTAGAGACTATTGCTAATGCTCCCTGGTTTGTAACAAATAAAACTCTGCATAATGATTTAGAAATATGTGCTAGATGAAGCTAAGTGCGCGAGCGCAAAATATCAGGTATAACTTGAAGTACATCTTAACTCCCTCGGTATGAGTTTCTTCTGAACGCAGCCAAAAATTACACTGACTGAAGCGTTGCGATCCTGTAGAATTAAGTGATTAAGTCTACAGGATCACCATTTAACATCAAATCACTTTTTTTTAAACTTCTCGCAAGAAATAAGAAGTTCCCGTAAGAAGTTAAAAAAAAGTGATTTGGTGTTTAGTGGTAAATCTCCTCGAGTTTAAGTGATAAACTTGAAATTATGGTTTAAGTACGAGGATAAAGGGAAAAGTCAGATACTTTCACAACAGATGGTAGTGCGATCGCAAAGGTAATTCTGAAAAGCAGCGGCGGTTCGTGGGGGAAAAAACATGTGGTGCACATATAACCAAATTTTAGAATGGGGATAGGGAAATGCGTTGCATCCAAAAATTTTACATTTCTTTGTATCATACACACGCTTTGCTGTGTAGAAATATGAGTGTAACTGACAGTCTTCAAATTTTCATTTTATTTTTTAGGTGGGGCACGTGCCTACGTGCCCTTATGGACCAACTGCCAGTGCTGAAAAGTAACCTCCTTTATAGTAACGCTCCATGAATTTCAAGTCGATATGACATTTGGTTTTGTTTTAATAGGATGATCATGGAAAACAGCGAATTTCCTGTGTTAGTAACCGAAGAAAAGTTGAAAAAGTATTTGGAGATTCTGCTTTTTTACATTTTATCATTCATAAAGTTTACGGAATTTCGATGTCGCCAAACCATCACGAGTAACGCTTCGCGTTCAGTACATCCCGTTGGGATAACTATTGGAGAAATCGTCAGCAAAATTCATGATTTCATGTTGGCTTATCGCAGAGTGAAGGTTTGAGATGTTGAGATGAAACGTTGTACGAAAAATCCTTCACGAATATTTGGGCCTGAGAAAGTTATCAGCGCAACGGATGACCAGATATTATCTTATCGACTATTTGGAAAAGGGATAGATAATCACAGCGGAGTATTATGCTGCATTATTGGTTAAATTTTACGAAGAGTTAATAAAAAACCAGTGGCAGCTCGTGATGGAGGGCGTTGTGGCACCGTCTCTCCAGCATTTATCACAGTAAACAATTTTTCAGATCAAAACACCATATTTTATTTCCATTCACTTTCTTTCCTTTAACTCATTTTCCTGGTTCAGCTACTGTGTAGGATTTCAATAGCACGAAAAGGAGGAAGGGGGAAAGGTGAAAGCAAAAAAATCTTCAGAAGCACTATTTTCTTCTACGCCCTCTCACTTTAAAAACTCATGAGCCGCCACTGAAAAAAACTCCTTGTGTTTCACAACTACGATACACCCGACCATTCGTCCTCCGCTGCAAAAGCGAAATTGGTTAATTTACGGGACGAATTGATGCCGCAGGTCCTCATATTTATATAAAACTTGAATACATCCTTGTTTGTATACTTATATACCAGGTGTGGTGGTTAATAATTCTCAATTTTTTAACAGATGGCGCTGGAAATAAGGATTGGTTCACAGGTAATATCAAAGGTAATATTGGTAATATCTTACGTCACTTTGTTGCTACGACAGTAGCTTTCAACACGCCATTGATATTTAAACGTTTTCAAGTTAGCGACATATTTTTTTTTCGTCTGGTAAATATGTCAAGTTTCGATCGAAATAAAGAGTATTTGCGGTGAAAAGAAAAACGCGAGCGCAAGCCCAATGCAAGACGCTTGTGGGCATTAGTTCAGAAGATTCTGAACTGGTGATTTCGACTTGAAAGACAAAGAACGCTCAGGTCAACGGAAAACTTTGAAGATGCCAAATTGCAAGCATTGTTAACTCAACAAGAAATGGCAGAGAGGTTAAATGTTGGTCGCCGAAAGTGAAAGTGAAAAGTGAAAAACAGTTTGCGAAGTTTTGCTTTCTCGGCATGAAAGAAAGACTTTTTTTGCATCGGACTGGAGATGAAAAATGTATATATTTCGAGAACCCAAAAGAAAGAAAATCGTGGATTGACCTAGGACAACCATCAACATCGATCGCATGACCAAATCGCTTTGGAAAGAAGACAATGCTGTGCATTTGGTGGGATCATGAGACACTTGTTTTCATCGATGTCTCACGCCTTTCCACGGAACACTTCAGCGATTACGGAGATGTCGAAAAATGGCTTCATGACTGGACTGCCTCAAAAGATATACGGTTTATCTGGAAGGGCATCTACAAATTACCAATGATATAGGAAAAATGTGCAGCTAGCGATGGTGTATACTTTGAATGAGCTTTAAATGAACCATTTTTTACTTTTCCTCCAAATTTTTAAGAAAAAAATTAGGAATTATTAACCGCTACACCTGGTTGTTAAGCATTGTGTCAGACAAATTGTTGCCCGCAATAAAATACAATATGCTGCTTATTGCTCTTTGGCAGATTCCATGTACAAATAGGAGTATAAAAAAATATTAAAATTGCGAACTAAAGTATTTAAAATATTCTGGAATTCGCGTGTGGACTTGTGCAAATGCATTTTATTTTTACTCGATTTACCGGAGAAAAGAGAGCTTGTTCGTCATTACATTCTAAAATATATTTATAATACAAACAAATAAATTATAAAATAATCAAATATAGTTTCAAATCTAAAAAAAGATGTGAATGAAAGTGAAAAAACCATGAAAATGATTGGCAAGACCGCCAAAGGTGGAAAATTAATTGCAAGAAATGCCACATGACGTAATATCAGTCGCAAAAGGGGACTCTTAATGTAAAAGTAAAGTTTTGGGGTTAGAGGCGTATCAGCAACTGAGAAGGCTATTTAGCGACTGGACCTACAGCTTAACGTGGGTTCCGAACCACGGTCATCAGCTACCGAAAACCCCGGTCAGCACCCCCCTCAGGCTATCAACCCTTGGTTTTGTGCTTAACCGAAAGTATCTCGAGAAGCCTACCGACTGGCGAGTGACCAACGTAGAAAACCTCTCAGAAGGCATCCGGCCTTACCCAGCCACGAACTCTTAATGTAAGTTTAATTAAAAAAAAAGTGCATATACAAGAATATATAGACACCGTGTTTCAGATAAATGTGGTCGCAAACCACAGGAGATACAGAGATGACTAAATTAGAAAAAAGTTGCACCTCACCGAACTCTGCAACGTCACGTTTTCAAATTTTAAAAATTCCTAATATTTCCGAAGATACGTGGGAAAAACCGAATGTTCGCTATTTGGATTTTATTCGTTTCTGATTTCATTTGAAGAGTTATGTCAAAATAAATATATAAATTTGACATTTTCATGGTCACTTTTTCTCCTCTATAAGGTGGTGTAATTAGATTTTTGATCCTACGTTTCACCTTTTCTCAACCATCAACTTTTTTATTTGAATAGTAGAAAAATGTTATTTTATGTTTAGTAAATTCTACTTTTTATTCTGAATCCAATGACATGTCGCACTTAATATTTATTACACGTTTCCGACTAAGCGATGACAATAATAATAATAATTTCTGACTAAGGGATGATATTTGCATTAGTTTGCAATTCTATAATTTGTTTAGTGACATTTGACAGTCTGTCAGTTTCAAATTTGTTAATTATTATACATAAAATAATGGGGGAGCCACATTAATTGTGGTATCTACGGCGTCAGCCTTACGATACAGCAGTAATGTGGAGCGGGTTCGAATCCCGTACTAGGCAAAACAAGTTTTTCTAAAATTCTTGTTAATGTTTCTAGGTAAGAGTGTAAAATCTGACAAGGAATCACCCCTCAGTCACGCCAGTTCGGGGCTTTCTAGAGGTTTTCTGCGTTGGTCACTCGCCAGTCGGTAGGCTTCTCGAGATATTTTCGGTTAAGCACAACACCAAGGGTTGATAGCCCGAAGGGGGTGCTAACCGGGGTTTTCGGTAGCTGATGACCGTGGTTCGGAACCCACGTTAAGCTGTAGGTCCAGTCGCTAAATAGCCTTCTCAGTTGCTGATGCGCCTCTAACCCCAAAACTTTACTTTTAAAATAATGGAACATTACACTAAGGAAGAAAGATTTGATATGATTTGCTGCTACATTGAGAGTTATAAGAATTGTAGGCAGGCAATGTAATATTTTCAAAAATATCCCGAACGGCAGCATCAACGCAATCGATCCATTTTTTAAAGATTAGTTACAAATTTAAGGGAACATGGTGCGTTTAACAAACCAGTGTTACAGCGTAAAAAAAGTTTCACCCTAAACAGGTAATGATCGTTTTGCTATAGAAGAAGATGATACTGTAGGACTTCATAGTATTGAAAGAATGAAATTCAACTTCATAGAATTGAAAGGACTTCGTAGTATTGAAAAGGAACATGTGCTGTTCCTAAATCGATCGCACAAATACTTAGTCAAGAAGGATACCGTCTTTATAAATTTCGAATCTGTTATACTTTAATGTTCTCTGAGCCGACGAAAGTTATTTTTGTAACAATGGCATCAGAAAAAATTGTCATTATTGGTCAATACAAAATGAAAATCGTGTTCGAACATGGAGATATCAACACCGTTTTGGATTTAACATGTGATTGGGAATCCGAGTTATTAAGGGAACACTAAATTATGAAAGATGCGCTTTTTAAGAAACGATATCGAAGATATTCTCGACAATCTTCCTTATTCAACAAAATGGAGCTCCTCCTCATAATTCCAGAAATAGTATGGAACATTTGACAGACCGCTTTCAAAATAATTTAATTGCTTCTCATGGTCCCATAGAATGCATCCGCGATCCCCAGACCTTACACCGTTGAATTTTTCCTTTTGGGGATTCCTTAATAATTAAGTTTACTGGAACACTTTTAAAAATAATGATGAGCTTGAAAAGTGAGGTTCGAGCTGCAATAAGAGAATTAACTCCAGAAATATTAAACAATGTTATGGAAAAAAATGTTTACTGGTATTATTTATGTTTAGAGAATGAGGGTGGAATATATAAAAATAAAAAAATACTTATAAAAATACTTTTAAAAATAATGATGAGCTTGAATGCTGAGTTTCGAGCTGCAGTAAGACAAATAACTCCAGAAATGTTAAACAATGTTATAGAAGAAATTGTTTGCCAATGTAATTTATGTTTGGAGAATGTGGGTGGAATATTTGAAAATAAAAGATAATTTTGTATTAAATAAAATTAACTATTGTTGACTTTTTAGAGAACCTTCTCTAATTTCAGAACAGTAACCATGAAAATGTAACTTCTATTGAATTTTTTTCTTCTATTTGAAGTCATATGTCAACATTTATTTTGACATTTGACATATATATACGTTTCTAAATCATACCGGGTGTCGATCCGTTGATTCTGTAAACTACCAGATAAACGAAGCGAGGAACTTCAGAAACTTTCCACAGCCCTTAGACAAAATGGATATTCAAAAAATTGTATCAGGAAGGCCATTCACCGTCAGGAAACCCAAACACGGAAGAACAATAGAGTATCATAAACCAAATGCACCAAACCTCGATCACCAACGATTCCATTTTCATTAGCACATTCTCTGGTTGTATACTATGTCATTATTACACTCGTTAAAACTAGTTACCTAACTACTAGTTACCATAAGAATAATAATTTTATATGACAGTTTTCTACGTTGGTCACTCGCCAGTCGGTAGGCTTCTCGAGATATTTTCGGTTAAGCACAACACCAAGGGTTGATAGCCCGAAGGGGGTGCTAACCGGGGTTTTCGGTAGCTGATGACCGTGGTTCGGAACCCACGTTAAGCTGTAGGTCCAGTCGCTAAATAGCCTTCTCAGTTGCTGATGCGCCTCTAACCCCAAAACTTTACTTTTAAAATAATGGAACATTACACTAAGGAAGAAAGATTTGATATGATTTGCTGCTACATTGAGAGTTATAAGAATTGTAGGCAGGCAATGTAATATTTTCAAAAATATCCCGAACGGCAGCATCAACGCAATCGATCCATTTTTTAAAGATTAGTTACAAATTTAAGGGAACATGGTGCGTTTAACAAACCAGTGTTACAGCGTAAAAAAAGTTTCACCCTAAACAGGTAATGATCGTTTTGCTATAGAAGAAGATGATACTGTAGGACTTCATAGTATTGAAAGAATGAAATTCAACTTCATAGAATTGAAAGGACTTCGTAGTATTGAAAAGGAACATGTGCTGTTCCTAAATCGATCGCACAAATACTTAGTCAAGAAGGATACCGTCTTTATAAATTTCGAATCTGTTATACTTTAATGTTCTCTGAGCCGACGAAAGTTATTTTTGTAACAATGGCATCAGAAAAAATTGTCATTATTGGTCAATACAAAATGAAAATCGTGTTCGAACATGGAGATATCAACACCGTTTTGGATTTAACATGTGATTGGGAATCCGAGTTATTAAGGGAACACTAAATTATGAAAGATGCGCTTTTTAAGAAACGATATCGAAGATATTCTCGACAATCTTCCTTATTCAACAAAATGGAGCTCCTCCTCATAATTCCAGAAATAGTATGGAACATTTGACAGACCGCTTTCAAAATAATTTAATTGCTTCTCATGGTCCCATAGAATGCATCCGCGATCCCCAGACCTTACACCGTTGAATTTTTCCTTTTGGGGATTCCTTAATAATTAAGTTTACTGGAACACTTTTAAAAATAATGATGAGCTTGAAAAGTGAGGTTCGAGCTGCAATAAGAGAATTAACTCCAGAAATATTAAACAATGTTATGGAAAAAAATGTTTACTGGTATTATTTATGTTTAGAGAATGAGGGTGGAATATATAAAAATAAAAAAATACTTATAAAAATACTTTTAAAAATAATGATGAGCTTGAATGCTGAGTTTCGAGCTGCAGTAAGACAAATAACTCCAGAAATGTTAAACAATGTTATAGAAGAAATTGTTTGCCAATGTAATTTATGTTTGGAGAATGTGGGTGGAATATTTGAAAATAAAAGATAATTTTGTATTAAATAAAATTAACTATTGTTGACTTTTTAGAGAACCTTCTCTAATTTCAGAACAGTAACCATGAAAATGTAACTTCTATTGAATTTTTTTCTTCTATTTGAAGTCATATGTCAACATTTATTTTGACATTTGACATATATATACGTTTCTAAATCATACCGGGTGTCGATCCGTTGATTCTGTAAACTACCAGATAAACGAAGCGAGGAACTTCAGAAACTTTCCACAGCCCTTAGACAAAATGGATATTCAAAAAATTGTATCAGGAAGGCCATTCACCGTCAGGAAACCCAAACACGGAAGAACAATAGAGTATCATAAACCAAATGCACCAAACCTCGATCACCAACGATTCCATTTTCATTAGCACATTCTCTGGTTGTATACTATGTCATTATTACACTCGTTAAAACTAGTTACCTAACTACTAGTTACCATAAGAATAATAATTTTATATGACTTATTAGGTATATAAATAAAGTAATGCGATTGGTGGCGTAATGTTTAATCTGGCTACACTGTTGGCCTCCCCTGTGGATGTGAAGCCAGCTGATGTACGTGTATGAGTATGAACTCCATCAAGTTTTGTTTCAGACTTAGATACAGTGCGACGGAAACTCTTGCTATACTTCGCCAGGCCCATGGAAAATTGTTTTGTCAGGGGTCCAGGAGGATTCAGGGAGTTTAAATTATTATCACAAGGCCGAGACTCGATTGTAGCGGAGAGCCCTCAACTGCAAGAAGTGAAGAAAATGTCCACATAATTCAGGGTCTTGTGCGTTTGTCGGTTGATGATCGGGGAAGAGTTAAATTTGACTCACACAACCGATCATATTTTGATCAATGAATTGGGGATGAAAATATCTGCGCGAAAACTGTTCCAAAAACATCTTTCGCAAGATTAAAATCTCAACAGAAGGGAAACATCTTGAATTTTTGGGACATATTGAAAATCTGCCCCAAATCTATCATTTTCTGGAACGCGTCATTGCTGGTAACGAGTCTTAGATTTTTGAATACGACCCGGAAATGAAGCACCAGAGGCAAAAAAGGCACATTCCAACCTCAAAACAGAACGAGCAAATCAAAGATCAAAAGCATACTGATTTGCTTTTTTGATAGTTAGGGGATCATCCATAAAAAGTTAAAGAATAAACAGGTGGTCCTGGTAAAATCCCAGCTTTTGTGGTCAAGGACGGCTCTATCATTTTGACGGAACCACTGCTTCATCTGTACAATCTATCAATTAAAACAAGCATGTTTCCCAGCACATGGAAATCCTCCGAAATCACTCGTGTTAACAAATCAGGTAACCCAGCACATGTCACTAACTATAGCGCCATATCAATCCTGTGCAACTTTACTAAAGTTTTTGAAATCTGCATTTACAATCAAATCTTTTTACAAATTAAACATTCGATCATACCTGAGCAACATGGGTTGCAACATGGTGCATCAAGGCAGATCTCCAATTACCAACCTAATATCCTTCCTTCAATTTATATACCAATCAATAGAAAGTAAACGTCAGGTTGACACAATATACACTGATTTCTCGAAAGTATTCGACAAACTTGACGATGGACTTATACTTCAAAAGATGAGCAGATTAGGCTTTGATGGCAGTACAATTTTGTTCTTTAAATCTTACCTTGCAAACAGGACACAATATTGAGTTAATTTTTTTCTTTATTTAGGTTTTTCGCCACGATCCAGAACCCAAAAAATATCAAAATATTTGTTCTTATGTAAATAAAGAATCACTGGGTAAAAACAAAAAACCAAACGGAGACAAATTTCTCAGTGATTCTTATTTGTAATACATTTGCCTAACGAACAAAATTTTAAAAATACAAAAATGTTCTAAACATTTGTTTTATTTACTTTTAACTTTTAACGTTAACGTTTCGGGAAGTATTCTCCTCCCGTTTTCAAAACGAACCTAAAAATATTACTTTCTATAAATTATGAAAAGGTCGAAAGTAAATATATTTTATGTGTATGTCAATGATACTTACATTGACAATTAGTGTTTAATGACGGTGACATAGTATGTCACACAAAAAATATATTTACTTTCTATCTTTTCATAATTTATAGAAATTAATATACTTTATTTTTAGGTTCGTTTTGAAAACGGGAGGAGAATACTTCCCGAAACGTTAACGGTAAAAGTTTGTATATTTGTTTAGAACATTTTTATATTTTTAAAATTTTGTTCGTTAGGCAAATTTATTACAAATAAGAATCACTGAGAAATTTGTCTCCGTTTGGTTTTTACCCAGTGATTCTTTATTTACATAAGAACAGATATTTTGATATTTTTTGAGTTCTAGATCGTGGCGAAAAACCTAAATAAAGAAAAAAATTAACTCAATATGTGTGTCCTGTTTGCAAGGTAAGATTTAAAGAACAAAATTGTACTGTTTCTGTACAATTGTACAAAATTTGCTCATCTTTTGAAGTATAAGTTCATCGTCTCAAGTTTGTCGAATACTTTCGAGAATAGTCGCTAAATGTCATTCAACCATCACATTGATCAAATCAACGCTTGACCTCCCAATTAGATCAACAAAAGCTTTTGATAATATCAGATGTTATCTAATTGTGTATAATGCCTTAGTACAATTTAGATTAGATTACATTTACATTTAGCATACATTACTTATGTATGCTTCATCTGTTTGGTCGCCAATATAAACTACACAGATTTATCATCTTACTACATATATTTCTCATCTTGAGCGGGTTCAGCGGTGTTTTCTAAAGTCTCTGCCTTTTAAGCTGGATGGTGCCTACCGCTGCAGAGGTTATAGCCACACTCTGTTATTGGAGAGATTATCCAGTCAATCAATGGAGGATAGTAGAGTGTATGCCGCTCAGTTTTTCTAATGAAGCTCTGCCGTGGCTTAATTGATTGTGATCAACTCCTCAGTGAGATTCGGTTTTATATGTCCCCCGAATTAACAGCCGAGTTCGGGATACTTTCACCATATCTACCCCTAGCACCAACTTGGCCTCTAATGCTCTTTCGTGCATGCCGAGACCATAACAGATATGTCATTGGCGGAAAGATTTCTCCTTTCCTTGGTGGATATTTTTCAGTTCCCGCTTACTCAATATAAATCAACTTTTAATGAGGGGGTGCTGAAAACTAGTGCATTGAAAAAAAAATTTTTAATGATCTTAGAATTCATTTTTAATTTTTATATAAATATTTTTATAGCATTGTTAGGTTAAGTTCAAATTATTTTTGTTATATCTACTTGTGTTTTGAATTGTCTTTTAAGTTAGACAATAAAGCATCATTCATAAGTAACTTGCCTTAAAGCCAAACGGTGAACCGGCATTTTTACCGAGACTTTCTTGAAATTCTTAGAAAAAGGATCATTCATGTAAGACCTAACATCACTAACACTTGGGTGGAGCATCATGTCAATGTGCGTTGTCACAAAGCGATTTGATTTAACGAGTTTTTGTCAAGTAAAAACGTCGCCGTCGCTCAGCAGCCCTCTTATTTACCAGATTTTAGTGCTTGTAATTTTTTCCTTTTCCCAATATTGAAAATTCAGCTCAAAGAACACCATTTTTGGATACTGGAAAACATTGAAAACGCAGTGACCGACCAGCTGAAAACGATTCTAGTATGAGTTCCAGCATTGCATGAAGAGTGAATAAAAACGGTTTCCAGCGCTGTGTAGGTTTCCAAAGTAACGCTTTGAAGAAGATAATGTATAATTGTAATATCAATTGAATAAAAATCAGTCTTAATACTTTATTTACACACCTCGTAATAGGGAATGTTTTTATTGGGTTTTTCTGTATTAATTTTTGGTCAAAAACCCGCAAATATGAGGTCCACAAGCGGTTCATTATTATCCACGGAAGGCGGTCGAACTAAACCACCGTGGATACGGAATACTGTAGAATTACTGCATGTTTGATTATAATCCGTGCATCTTCTATAAATTCTCTAGTTTTCCATTTTGTTTTTCTATAAGACTTTTATTCATTATTCGAATGATCTATATGCCAACGTTTCTTTGGATTTTATCCTCGCATAACAGGCAATTAAAAGTCAAATGATACCCCACAAAATTATTTATTTATATTATAAAGAATATATACATATATAGTCTTTTTATATTACATATGACTTATACTTTACTGTTATGGATAAAACACACAACAGATAAAGCTAAACAAATAGTTCTTAGGTATAAGGTTGCCTGGAAAGTACTTTTGGTTTTCACAAATACATGTCATTAGTTGGATTTTTTTTATGTATATATGCACATTAGGAATATCAAACTTATACTGTGTCTGTTTCTTAAATTGTCGTTTACTAAAAAGATTTTTAGTAACGGGTGTCTTAGAATGTTTTTCGTTTTTGTTTTAACTAATACGCTCCAAAACACAGATGGGGGGGGGGGGAGTGTTGTCAAACGCTTGATGGGTTTTTAAGTTTAGTAGGGATGGATCGTTTAAGGGACCACAGCGCGCCTTTGCGTGCGAACGTTTTATGAAAACAACGATTCCAACACTATTCGACGTCTGTACAGGACACATTTTAAGCGACCATGAGAAATGTGCCAAGTGCGAATTTAATCAAGCATTTGGTGCGCAAGTTTGAAGAGACTGGAAACACAATGCCGGATAAACCAACTGGGCACAAAAGGACATCAAGAACGAGCACGAATATTGATCGCGTTCGCCAGTCTGTTAGAGACGATTTACGATAGTCTCTACGACTCAGCGCAGCTTCTCAACATTTGCACAGATCCACGATTCATCGCATTATTCGCAAAGATTTACATTTCCATCCCTACAAAATTGTTATTATGCAAGAGATGAAGCCCGATTATCCAGCTTAACGAATCGAATTCTGCATGACAATGAAAAATCGGTTTCGGAGCTTCAATAACATATGGTTTTCTGATTAATCGAATTTCCACATCAAAGATCACGCGAATAAACAAAATTGCAGATATTGGGCTCCCGACAATCCGCTGGAACTGCACCAGAAACCATTACACTCGCCTAATGTTGTCGTTTGAGCTGCCATATCAAGCGAAGGAATTATCAGCCCCTACTTTTTTAAGGATAACCATGGTCGCGCTCAGACTGTTAATTCTGATCGTTATTGCCATATGATCCGGACTTTTTTGGCTCCAGAAATGCAAAACTAGATTGGCTACAACCGCAACACATTTTTCCAACAAGATGGAGCAGCTTGCCACGTCATGAATGATTCTTTAACAATTCTTCACGATTTATTTCCTGAAAGAGTGATTAGTCGCCGAGGGGACATCAACTGGCCACCGAGGAGTCCATATTTAACACCTGCTGATTTTTCCTAGGGGGCTACTTAAAAAGTAAGGTTTTCAACCCATTACCACCCAACTTAAATGTTTTAAAGCAAATAATAACATACGAAATTCATGCAATTTCAAGAGCGATGTTCCAGCGAGTGATTGAAAATTTCAGTTCCAGGCTAAATGAGTGTGATGAAGCGGATGGTGCGCATTTACGGATGGTTGTTTTTCATTAATAAAAATTCAAAAACTAATCTGTAATTTAATAGCAATCAAACAAGTTTGAATTCATTCTGATGTTTTATTTTTTAAGTATCAAAAACGAAAAACATTCCGAGACCCTTTATTTTCGTTATATTATACATTTTTATTTACACAAAACTCACAGAACTAGAGATATACATAAAAAGATGTGTTCTGTGTATGTTGATGCACTAACAAACATATATGTCTGAATTGGTTTGCAAATTTCATTGTGACGGCTTTTCCCTTCAATATATTTTCATTTCTCTTTTATGAGAACAAAATAGAGACATTGATTTGGTATTGATTGTCACGTATCTGTTGTGATCTTGTCGGTTTTAAAATTTAAGGAAGATAACCATTGCTGCTCATTGGATTATGTAAAAAAAGCAACTTTGGAAGCCTTAAGGAAATTCAGTATACGGTTGAACCGCTGAAAGATTACCCGTACGTCATGAATTTATGCCTATATCATTGACATTGTCTGAATATCTTCTTTTTATTTTACCGAACGAGAGAGAAGATGAAAAATCAATACGTACGTGTTCAGGTATAAATATATTCAAGCACTACGTTACGATAGCGTTACAGCGTGGTTAAAAGAGAAAGTAAGAAATAATTAAAAGTTGTTTGTTCATAACGCCAGTTAAAAGTTCGTCTATTGAGTGCAGCGGTCCTTTTTTGGTTGTCATTTGAGTTGTTTTGTTATTGCGTTTTTTTAGTGAAATTTTGTGCTGTAAAGTCCAGTTTTATTCTAAAATAAGTTTTTATAAGAACTACCGTTATTGATTATTTTGTTACCGGTAAGCATTTATAAAGATTCATAAAGTTTTATTTCCTTCAATAAGTCTAACCTAATCAGACATTTCATTACAAACGTTTTATAAAAATGGAATTTATATTGACTTATTCTAAAAACATACTGAAAGATAAACCACCGTTTCAAAATAATAGTATCAAGTATTTTGTGTGATTTCAAATGTAAGGAAAAACACTGAAATCGCAAGCCTAACAATTTATGCTCAATGTTTATGAGTATTTCGAAATTGAAAAAAGCAATGGCCGACCTTTAGAGGCACTTTTAACCATTTAACCCTCCGTCGGTCGCACTTGTGCAAAAAACGCACACTTAGTTTTTTCGTGCCGCTCCCATGTTTAAAGGCGACCGGGAGAGAAAAGAGACCGGATAAGAAGACGAAATGGATCAGGAAGTCACCGAATAAAGGTAAGCGCAGACGACCTGAAAACATTATTACTCGCCTTCCAGGGGTCGTAGGTGCAGCGAGACTGGCCAAAACCCCAGTAGAGTGCTGGAGTCACTTTTTTACAGATTCCATGCTCGAAATCATAGTGAAATACGTAAATAAATATGTCGAGAGAATCAAGGTAGACTTTAAAGGAGAGAGGGACATTAGGCAGGCTTATATCACCGAAGTGAGGGCATTTATTGGTTTACTTTACCTTGCAGCGGCTTATAAAGGAAATCATCAAAGTTTGGAGGAACTGTGGGGTCGAGAAAATGATGGAATGGAAAAGATTGGCCTCGTGATGAGCTTAAGACGTTTTAAAACCTTGATCAGGTGCCTTCGCTTCGACGATTGCAATTCACGAGACCAAAGAGAACAGTATGACAGGCTCTGCCATATTCGTAAAATATTTGAACTATTTGTCGAGAATTGTCAAAAGAACTATTTTGTGGGAGAGAACGTCACAATCGATGCAATGCTCCCAGGTTTCAGAGGACAATGCCCTTTCCGCCAGTACATTCCCTCGAAACCCAACAAGTATGGGATCAAATTGTTCGCCCTCGAGGATGCAAAGATGACCTACACTTACAACTTGGAAGTATATGCTTGCTCACAGCCTGAAGGTCCTTTCGAAGTGACCAACAAACCACCTCACGTTGTCAAACGAATGGTTCAGCCCTTATTGGGAAGTGGGCGAAACATCACAGCAGACAATTGGTTTACCGACTTTGCGCTTGTGGATGAACTCAAAAGGCATAAGCTTACCTATGTTGGCACAGTAAGAAAAAATAAGCGAGAGTTGCCACCGTCATTTGTGAATGTGAAAGGAAGGAAGCAGTACGACTGTATGTTCGGGGTCAACGATGGGAAAGCTCTCGTCTCGTACATTCCAAGAGTACGAAAAAATGTGATCCTCGTTCCTTCCCTTCATAATGACGACTCCATTGATCCATCATCTAGACAGGAAATGAAGCTAGAGATCATAACGTTCAACAATTCCACAAAAGGTGGAGTAGATAGATCAACTCCCTCATCGTCCATCTCGGCAAGGATCTTGAGCGCAGAAGGGTGTTTCTCAAAAAGTTGTCCCATGAGTTTACTCTTCCAGAGCTGCAAAAAGAAGCCAAAAGAAGCATGGAATCCCCTCCAGCCTCCAAATGCGTCTGAGGAAGTTCAACCTCACAAGGAATTTTGGTGATGATGATAAGGACGAACCATCCGTCAAGAGTCGTGCATCCCCTGCACGACTGAAACTGGTTTGCGGAGGCTTACCATGTTGAAATGTCTGTGTTGTGTCAAGCCGATCTACAATAAACACGCAAACGACGTCTGCAATGAGTGCAAAGTTGCCATCCTTCCAACTTTTTCTGAGAAGCCTGAATCCAGCAAATCTGAGGTGGACTGAGCTCACCAGGATTAGACTGAAATGCCTATGTGTTTTTTATGTTTTCTTTTAACGTTGAGGTCATCTTTCAGTCCAAATTTTGAATCAACTACGGTGGAGGGCGAAAAAAAGGTTATTTTGGAAATTGTGCTTTTTGTGTAATAAAATATTTTGTTTTACTATTTTTTTTTTAATCCCTTAACCTAGATCCTAAAGGTCAGTGCACATTGCTACCGAACGAAGGCGCCAAAAGGTTGCGATCGACGGAGGGTTAAGAGATAAAGAATATTTAATTTAATTACGTTTTACTTATTTTGCATTATCATATCGTAATATATTTTTTAGAGAGTTGCAGCAGCATTACAAATATTAAGGAAAACTGTGTATTTTATTAAGAAAAGAAAGGAACATAATCCAGTTATTCTGAAATAAACAACATTCTTTTCTGAAACAAGCAGACCTAATACCAAGACCAAAACAACAGACTTATCCGAAGGAAGTAAAATGGAAGTTTGAAATACTTCGTATTAATTAAAATATTATATAATTATGTATTATATAATTATATGATGTTTGTAATAAATGTGTAATGCAACTGTATTAAATACCCGTATATTCCAATAGCGTGGTAACATTTTTATCAATTCAAATTTATCATCATAGAAAAAATAAAATAATGATTTTGATCAAGAACAAAGTAAATTCATTCATTGTTTTGACCAATAACAAAACAATTTATTCATTGGCTACTTCCCTAAAATTTCGTGATAACTTGAACTTATCCGTACAATTTTAACCTACAAAATCCTCCGTTCGATCTATGACAAAACTACAATTTTATGACACACACTCGAAATTTTATGTTAAAATATCGATTTATAACAGGATGTTTTATAATTGTATGTTATATATGAATAAACATATCGTGGATTTAAGTCATAAACATAAATGTCAGTTTTTCGAGGCACCAACCACGTCCATTATGAAAGTTAGCACTAATTTGCCTAATAATTTTTGATTTGATTCATATGGATAAAATTCATGAGGCAAGGGAATCTTTCAGCGGTTCAACTGTATAGTAACATTTAGTGTTATATAAACATGCAGCAAATATTATAAGTTAGTCCAAACGATATTAACTTAATTTTTTTCATTGCAGAAGTTTTGGTTGTGTAAAACCATCAATTCAGATGAAAATATCAAATCACAGATTCAAATCTGTGAACCTGTAAATGAGTGAATGAAATTTACTCATTCAAAGTGAACTCATAAAGTTATTTGAAGAATAGCAAAATTAATGAAAAAAAAAAAAACAGAAAATAGTTTTCGGACCTTATATATTTTTACCTTCTCATTTTTTCTCTTTCCATCCTGGAAACTATAATGGATAAAATATTTCTATCAAACTGGAACCTCCATTTGACTTAGGCGTAGTAAAAAATCTAAAAGATACATTTGCAGTTTGATTTCTGTTGGATTAGTAGTGTAATAAAATCCAGGTACTCCTGCTTGTTCTAAGATATTTTGTTGATCTGCTACCTAAAATTCATTAATGGAAACTTTAGAGCATTAATTATATAGTTAGAAAGAAAAAAAACGTAATCTATTAGGTCTACCGGAAAGTTCCGTCCGTTTTTAGAATAAAACAAAATAATAAATTTGTCATACCTTGAATAAACTTTATTGAATAACATACTTTCCATCACTATTTATGATTTCTTTCCAGCGTGATGGCAATTTGTATATCCCATTTTTAAAAATGCCTTATTCCTAGAGACAAAAAATTGAACCAGTGCTTGTCTGATATTCGAGTTTCTGACGAGTCCACAAAGCAGTATGTGGCCTGGCATTATCATGAAGCAGTCTGATCTCCTTCCTATTGAACATTGCCGGCCTCTTTTCTTGAAGTGCTGTTTTTAAATTATCCAATTGCTGACAGTACCTCTACAAATTTAGCTTTTCGTTCGGTTTCAACAGCTCAAAATGTATTGGTCCTCGAATGTCCCACCATATACACGACATTCTTTTACTCAGGCTCAACTTCGGTTTAGAGGTGGAGAGGGAAGGAATTCCGTATTCACAATATCCCCTTTTTGTTACGATATTTTTTAATAGGTAATCCACTTTTCATCCTCAGTTATCATTCGGTCTAAGAAGGGTTCCATTTTGTTCCCTGCAAGCAGAGATGTGCATGGTCGAGTTATCATATGATGACTCGACCGTTCAAATTCTTCTCACTTAACTTATGTCGCACCCATCTCGAATATTTCCACACCAATCCTAGTTTCCGGACATGGTCCAAAATGGTTTGTTGAGTTGAATCAAACCTTTCCGCAATTTCCGATATTGTCAAAAAAGGATTTTGCTCTAACATGATTTTGACAGTATCGTCGTCGATCAAAGATGGTCGCCCAGAGCGTGGCTTATCAGAAAGGTCGAAATAACCTATTTGAAATTTTTCGAACCATCTTCTGCATGTTCTATTAGAAACTGTACCTTCACCAAACATCTTCAATAAATTTCTACACGCTTCTGTAGCATTTCTTCCTTGATGGAATTCGTACAAAATACAGCTACGTAAATGGACTTTATCAGTAGCCATTAGTATATGATCACGTCTCACTTAATAGCCAAATATGCGCATTCTTTTGAAACTTTTTGTAACCGGAACAGACAGAACTTTCCGGTACATTTAATATATATCTAATATACATGTAATATTTATCCAGGACTCCAGGAAAGGATAGTATAACTGTTGAGATGTTAAAAACTGGTGGTCGGACTTTATATAAAACACTAGCAAAATTATACTCAAAATGCCGCAAAGAATAAGAAGTACTAAACTTATGGAAAAATGCATAAGTGATGCTTTTACGTAAAAAGGGAGCACAGGAAGATTTAAAGAACCATCGTCTAATAAGCCTCCCACTAGTGGTGTACAAAATTTTCATCAAGATAATATCCAAAAGAATATTAAGAAAACTTAATGTCGCACAACCAAGAGAGCAAGCAGGATTCAGAAGTGGATTCAGTACAATTGATCCCATCTAGGTTCTACAGCAGGTCATATTAAGATACAACGAATACAATATACCAGTGTGTGTGGTATATTGCATCGATTATGAAAAAGTATTTGATTCAATCTCAAAGCAGGCTATTATGGATGCATTGCTTAACCAAGGTGTAAAGAAAGCCTACATAAACCTACTAGGATCGATATATGATGGAGCTACAGCGACAGTCCACCTTACTCATCTTGAGGTTGGAATAAATGTAGAACTGGGCGTACAGTGGGTGAGGCAATATCACCTCTTCTTTTCTCAGCCTGCCTGGAAGAACTGCTCCGTAATCTGGATTGGGAGTAGGATGGAATAAGGATCAATGGTGCATACTTCAATAATCTTAGATTTGCAGATGATATTGTTCTTCTTTCGCTAGACCCAGATGAGCTGCAGACACTTACAAGATCTGCAAATGACTGGAGAACCATTTGACTTGAAAATTAACCAGAAAAGTCAGATCATGTTCAATAAATTTGCTGAGGACAAGAGAATTTCTATATTAGGAACGGATTTGGAAGTATGTAGTTGGAAGGCTATGTAGCGAGGCGATCGGACGAAAGATAGACCAAGACGATCCTGGACTGAATACCGCTGGATCGCAAACGTCCACAGACAAGACCGAGAATCCGATGGACGGATGACATCATTAAGTATATCGAACCCGAAAGGCAGAGGGAAGCTGAGGACCGCGAGAGTTGGAAGCATGCTGAAGAGACCTTCATCCTGCAGTGGATTGACACAGGCTGATGATGATACATATATTAATTTCTATGATTTAATTATTAATATGTATTGAGCCGCTCTTATGTTTGTTGTCATATGTCTTATATCATTGTTTCATGGGTTGGCTAAACCTTAACAGACGGTTGAAAGCAGTTTAATATCAGATTGTCTGGAAAGTTCGTAATGGAACATCCATTAGTTGCTGTTTTAAAACGCTTGTTAACAATGTGTTGGATTAGTAATGTTTATTTATACATTATTAACTTCTGTAGTATTCATAATGTTTACGTTCAGATTCGCTTTGATTTGTTTTCAACTAGTAAGTTGATTCAAATTGATGGTATGTAATATGTCAGTCGATACCTTATTTTGGGGTTTAGTATGCTTCTGATTTCAAAACGGGCAAAAACATTGTCCAAATAAAAAATATTTGTGTCCTTTAAGGAGGGGGTTGGAGAAACTACGGTGCAAAAGTAGTTTGGTCGGTTCAGGGACAGAAAGTTTGACCTGGAAGTCACTCTCACTTTCTTCAAGGACTGACATCAACGAAATAAAGACCATAATAGCCGAAGATAACCGACATACTATGTTTCGTGAGATAGCAGATAAGTTAAATTATGGCAAATCGGCGGTTTCTAACCATCTGAAAAAAAAAATGGGTAAATTTGCCGATACTATGTGGGGTGCCTCACGAACTTACTGTGAAATCTGCTGTGCCGAATCTTTTGCTGGAAAAAAATTATAAGGCTACAATTCTGAACAGCATGGTAAATGGTGATGATATTGTTAACAACGTGGTTTTTATCCACAGAAAATTATGGTTTGCATTTGGTAGGATGCGAAGGGATCCATACACATTGAGATTCTTCCACACAACCAAACCATCAACACTGACCTCTAGTGTTCACAATTAGATCGGCTGAAGACAGTAATGGAAGAAGACCGGCAAGAATTGGCAAACAGGAAAGGTGTCGTGCTTCATCATGACAAAGCACGACTAAAGGTTTTAATCAGAACCTGGCAACATTTGAAGAGCTTTTAACTGGGATGTTTTATCCCATCCACCCTATTTACCGAATATCGCATCATCTATTCCGCGCCCTCCAAAATTAATTAAATGGGAAAATCCCTTTAAAACAGAAGAAGAGATTAACAACAACCTGTTGTCATTTTTGGCAATAAATATACTAATTTTTGGTAAAAGGGCATTATGGACCTACCATTATTTTGACAAACAATTGTAAATAATACCGGTAATAACATAATAGACTGCGTTCCTCTTTCTCTTAAAAAAAATCCATACAAACTTTCAGAACAACAAAATAGATAATAAAATAGAGTGACGGAACGAATGAATTCGATAATAGAACACAAATACTCATTTTTAGGCAAAATATAAATTAACTTGGAAGAGATTTTTAGGAAAGAAAGTATGAATCGGATATCTGAGGTTGACTTATATATGAATTTCAATTTATTACCTTCTTATCTAATTCCAAAACTAATTTCATATCAAAGGCTTTAAGTTCATCCTTCTGCTCAATCATAAACTTTTGCAGAACTTCTATTTTTTTCTCGGAATTATTTTCATATTTCTTCAGTAAGTCTTGTTCCTCAACTAAAATAAAAATTCAAATTCATAGCCGATATTTGCTTTTGCACTATTATCTATAAGTATTTTAGTATTATTAAATTATTAAAGTACACATTTCATAATACTGCTTGAGAAATTACTACAAATTATAACATTTAATTTCCCCTGATTTTAATTCCTCTTTACTTAGTCTTACCACTATTACATCCAGTAGAGTTCAATTATTTTCTAACAGGTGCTTTTATTTGTTTAAAAGCTTAACGTCAATTCCTTTTGAACGTTTTACGTAGATCTATTGTTTATATCTATGTTATATCTTCTCTATGTTATACTTTCTTATCAATTGTAATTACTTACTCATCTTATAGCATTTAAAAATGGTTTTGTTTTAATGGTTATTGATAATTGTCATGTGTTGGTATGTTGTTCTTGGCATGAGCTGATGCAACAACTAACAAGAGAGACATAACATGTAGATTTTGGCGCTTTTTAAGTTTCTGATTAGCTTACTACTAAAATAGTACCACCAATCGCGTCATTTAATTACTCAATTACTCAAGGACGGTACTCAATTTTTTATTGTTATAAAATAATCCTTTTATTTGAAATAAAGATTTTTCCAATAAGAGTGTCAGAACTTTGAAACATAATAGCGCCAACATTATTTGAATTGCAAATATTACTCATAGAATAATGTATTTAGCACATTCGAAATACAAATGTCATTCATAGACTGATGTGTTTACTACATTGTGTCAGTTCATTATGGAAAGATACCCGATTCAACAGTGCGTATTGCCTCTGTGCAAACGCCTCTAATTGTACTTCGCGTGGTCCACCCGGGCCCATACGTGAATAATAATAATAATAATAATATATATGTATATATATATATATATATATATATATATATATATATATATATATATATATATATATATATATATATATATATATATATATATATATATATATATATATATATCATCAAAATGTGTGTACAGTTCGTCAGACTTTTCGAGTGTTGCGTGAAATTTGTGGTTAATATAATCGACCAACCGATCGGTTTATTTATAGTTTAATCGAACAATGAGAACAAACTAGCTCAGCTGCAATATGACGGCAGGTAAGAGACGATCCGAATTTATCTATTCCATGTCGTCCTCAAGAACTCAACCTTTTTTAGACGACTACATAGAGATGTTTGCATCATAATCTTCGTTGTAAGGCTTATAAAGTTCAATTAACTCAACTAAACTAAAGTCAGCTTATAATCATCTTCGTTGAATCTCTAGAGCAGGGGTCTCCAAACTTTCCAGCCTTAGGGCCATACTGATTACATCGTTTCTCAACCTTTTTAGTGTCGCGACCCACTAAATAGTCAAAAAGTTAAGTAAAAAACGTTGCGAGTCTCTCACCACAATATGTTGTTTTGTTGACGTTTATCATCGTTTATCATAGTTTTACATCGGCCGGTTAACACGGCGACGATTCGTCCTTTTATCAGTATCGTGAATTAAAAAGAATCGTTTTTATTTTTAAATGGCTGATAAACTCCTACAAGCGTATTCACACGCTTACGCATCGTGAACAAAATACCGTAATATAATCGTACCCACAAAATACCGAACTACAAGACGTGTGTAACCCCTTATTCTTATATTACTTTTACTAGTTCAAACCTGTGCCCTGCACTTGCACGCACCTAAAAAGATCCGCCGGCGCATGCGAGAAGGATTATTCTTCCCGAGCACATTTAGGCGGGTTCGTACAAGCTATGAGCTTTGATAATAAAAAAAAGGAACGGGACGAAGAGTTTGGTTAATTCTTTTTTTTCGAAAACAAATACTACGATTTCCTCTCTCTCTTAGTGTTAAATAAATTAGTAACAGGGTGGTAATAAAATAAATTAATAATATTAAATATAATGGACAAATTTGTGCCAAACCGAAATGCACCGTCTACATCTCGTGAAACAGTAAAGAAAAAGGTCAATGTGTATAATGAAACATATTTAAAATATGGATTCATTGCCTTGGATGACAAGCCGCAATATGTTGTTTGTTATCAAGTTCTATCAGTGGAAAGCATGAAGCCTTTAAAATTAGGCCGGCATCTGGAAACAAAAGACCCGTCTTTACAAAACAAACCGTTAGAATTTTTCTAGAGTAGATCACTCGTCTTGAAAAATCAGCAAATTGGTACACTTCAAGCATCCTATTTAGCAGCATTAAGAGTGGCCATAAAAAGCCGACCATTGCAGATTAGATTGCTTTCCAGATCGTTCAAAGAAATGGGTGTCAAATATGACTCATTGCTTTTTCATACTGAAGGCAAGCGGTTGTCGCGAGGAAAAGTTCTAATGAGACTTTTTAAATTGCGAGATGAATTGAAAATAATTTTTTACAGATAAAAATAGCTCATTTTCAGAGTTTTTACAAGATGGACTGTTGTCTTACTTGAGTAATGTATGTTCACATTTAAATGACTTGAATACGAGTTGACAAATACGAAATGACAGATAAAGTCAATGCCTTCATCAAGAAGCTTGGTATTTGGATTATACGCCTTCAAAAACACAATTTTGATGCATTCACTTTAACTTCGGATTATTTTACCAAAAATATGGATTTAGAAAATTTGATTAGAAGATTTGAATGGATGTTATTGATCGCGTGTTGGGGAGCGTGGAAACGTGTTTACGCGATTTGAAAATTCAGATACTGGAACATTTTCCAGATAGCAACGATGACGTTTGATGAAAATGTTGCTGCCGCTGCTGAATTACCTATTGAGATTCACAAAGAACTTATTCAAATATCGGCCGACAAAACTCTACACTAGAATTTTTAAACCAAAATTTAAATAAGTTTTGGCTTGCCCGACGATGTGAATACGAAAATCTAGTAACGGAAGCTTTTAATCCCTTCGCTACTTCAAAATGCTTCTAGTCTATGATGGCTTTAAAAACTAAATATGGAAATCGTCTATTATCACTGGAAAATAATTTACTGTGTGTTCGTAAGGATGATCCACATATAGAAAAACTTTTAAGTAAAAATAAAATGAACCAAAGCAATAAATTATTATTTCAAACAACTTTGGCTATGACTTTATTTAATTTTATTTTATTATGTTATTAACTGGTAATATTTAATTTTCTAACCCTTGTTTTTAACTAAAAAATACTTTAATAAAAGGATCGCGACTCCCATGTTGAGAAACGATGCTCTAGAGCTGTTGGAAGGCAACTCCCCTTTGGGGAAAAATAACCTTTTTCGACGATCCGCATTTCTGGCTTAATGTTTTAATTTTGTGAACAAACATAAGTGTAGGATTTGGGCCGATTATACCGAAGTGATTCAGGAGTTACCTCTTCATCTTGAGATACTCACTGTTTGGTGTGGTTTTTGGGCTGAATGAGTGAATTATGAGGGCTTTATTTTTGGAAATAATAAAATATAAAATAAGATTATCACTTATCGTTATCACTGAGCCTCATTTTATAGTTCTAGCACTCTTATTGTGAACAATCCTTTATAAGGCTGGTTTCAGAACATTCCTAGGACTTTTATAAATTGAGACATTTTCCTCCTTATTTCTTTTCAGATATAAAGATAGGTTAATGTTTTTGAAAACTACATCAAAATTCCTAAATCTCAAAGATCCACATTTAAGAATTTTTTGAGTATTACATTTCACTGAAATTAACTGTCCAATGCATAAATGGGTTTAACAAAAAAAAATTTGTTCTTTGGTGAAACCCTTGAAGATATAAAGTTCTTAATATTACCAAACAAATTCTTCTCTACTTATCTTGTAAGTATCGAGAGAAAAAAACAAAATCACTTATACCCTTATATTATTATTCCCCATTCTTGACTTATACTGATATTATTTAATAATGTAAGTTAATTATAACATGAATTGATTAAATATTACTACCTCTTTGACAAACTTACTTTTTTTTGAATTAATAAATTGAAGTCTTTGTTGAAATAAATGTTGTTCAGTTACATGTTGGATTTCTAGAAGTCCTTTTACTATTTCAAAAACGGTCTCATTTAATAAGCAGTTTGCTAAACTGGACAATAATTCATATGGGAGACGCATCTGATATTTACTAAAACAACTCGAAGATTATCAATTTATTGAAATTATGTTAAAAAAAACTACCTAAAATGTATACTTACGGTGGCAATTCACTAGCCATGCTTTGTAATTGTTCCAATAAAAAATAAAGCTTTTTTTGTAAAAGTTGCGGGTCTTCCATAGTTGATATTGGTGATCAACTTTTAATAACCCTTTATCATAGGGAAAAATATGATAACATAATAATTATTGTATATTTGTAACACATATGAAAATTTCTATAATTACGTTTTGTCAATACTGAATGAAAATTATATGACAATTTCATTGCCAGAAGGAAGCTTTTAGGTTACTTATACGATTTATTTTGACAGCAATCAGATGTTTACATGTAATGTGTTGACACTTTAATTGTAAATTTTGTTTTCATTGTGTTTATATCAAAATAATATGTTTTGTTCTTTTATTTTAATTCTATCTTGGTATAATTCTTAGTCATGAATACCCGATATATAGTTTGGACTGTTTTATTTTTCGTACTGTATGTATGAGAATATTATGCTAATTTTCTGTGCATCAAAGTTATTGTAAATTTTAGTGAATCAGAACAATTATTCGGAACAAAAGTTTCTGTTAATACTGACTGTTCAAATTTAAAAACAATATTTGCAGATGCCTCTTCTGAATACATTAAATGTTCAATAAACTATTCAAGACCTATTACATTTTGTGAAAATTGTGTTCAAGAATATATTAATGTATTAGAAAGTTATAATAATATGTCTAAGGTACATATATTTTATTATTGCCTCTTATTTAATACTTGTGCTTTTTTAGTTTTTAGTTAATAATACCCCATGTATTGACAATTTTGTAAATTTAGATAGATTGGGAATAATTGATTCAACTCTTAGCGATAGTAAAAACTTATGGAGCAGAGCAAAATGTAATGGTATGTTCATACACATACTATTGCCATAGGTTATACATATTTAATTTTTGTAGAGTGTTTTATGACTGATAATGATATACCAACAAAAATATTTTCTAACGAAACAAAAACATTTAATTTATACAATCAGGCTTTCCAACAGTGCATTAACAGAACAGAGGTGGAAAATATCTGCAAGTATTGCCTAAACAATTATACTCAACTTTATAGTTACTATAGTAGTATTAGTAATCAGAATGAAAAAATTGGTGTTTGTATGGATATTGTTGATTTGGTGAGAAGCAGGCATTGATGAATTTGCAAAATCTATAACAGAAGGTGCCTATTTTAGATGAATACAACTTGGATATATTGGGGAGATAAATGTTGTAAATTTCGAAGACACAATGAGTACATATTTATAGGGTCCACAGTATTGGTTTGTGTTGTAACTGTTTTATATTATGTTCTGGTACAATTTTATGCCAAAAAACATTCACCAACTATCATAGAACGTAAGCCATTTGTATTTCTATTATATTTATTTATTTAGGTATTCTAATACTAAATTTGATTGATTGCAGAGTCAAGATTTGCCAAAGTTCTCAATAGTTTAAGTTCATAACATGACCAGAACTGCTAGAATGATACTGAAAAATTTTGATATAGCATTATATAATGTGTAAAAAGTACCCTGAATTGTTAAATAAAACAAAAAATTAATTTATTCATCAAAATTTATTTTGGTGCCTTCAAAGTAAGCTCCATCGAGTGCAATAAAACTCGAAGTGGCAATTTTAGCTTCGAGAACAGAAAAAAGTCCCACGGGGCCAAATCAGCCGAGTCACGGTGCTTGGTCAATGACGTTCGTTGAGTTTTTAGTCAAACACTCTTGTACACAATTGAGCTCTTTTGGAACCAGTCATATAGCGACACGTTTCATGCCAAAAATATCAGTCATAATGTTATGAACGGACTTAAAACATATGTTCACCTTTAGAACCAACTTCCTAAGACTCTTTCGATAGTTTTCGATGGTCGTTCGTAAACGTCGAAAGTCGACCAGAACGAGGCAAATCAACTACCACTTCACGATCCTCTTTGAACGCTTTATACATACTATTACTATGCCTGTTTTTTTTATATGTACGATTTATCGTAGGTCTTCTGCCACATTTTTAGTTATTCGGCACCCGAAATTTCGTTTGACATAACAAAATTTAAGACAAAGTCTGTACTCAGTATTTGTGTTCATAGTTAAATCACAACACACACTTGTCGACTAACAAAACTAGCTGATATAAACAAACTAGTTGACTTATTACGCTCAAATTGGACCTAACTAAGATAATATGTAAGAAGGTATTCTAATCCTGTAAGGAACAATGAGAAACGTGTCAAGCGGTGGCACCATCTCAAGTATGTTCAAGGCATCAATTTAAACTTTTTATGGCGTGAAGACTTACAGTTTGAGGTTCAAATCCTCGCCATTGTGCTATATATTTTTTCAAAAATAGTATTAAAATTATTCTGTTATGAATTTCTGATAATTAGTAAGTTACAATTTATTTTTTCAGTCTCTAGTGTTAAATAATTAGTAAAATAAAAAAAAGTACATCAAACACATTTGTTTTTTAATTAAAAAAACGTGCAATAACTTTAATTATATAATTTATTCAGGATATAAAAAAGAGAAATAAAAACGTTAAAGAATCAATATACTTGTCAAAAAGACAAAAAATTGAATATATTAATTTCCGAGCAGTTTAGTTGAAGTTCGCATATATGCACTTTGAGAACGGTAAACGACGATATTCTTGGCTAAAAATTTAACAGTACAACCAGTTAATCAGAATATCGTCGTGGGAACTTCAACTTAAACCGCCCGAAAATGAATAGATTCAATTTATTGCTTTTATTTTTCGACAAGTATACTGATTGAGTGAACCAAATGTGTATGATATATGATGTACATTTCTTTTTACTAATTAACACTAGATACTGAAAAAATAACTTGCAACTTAATGGTTATCAGAAATTAATAACAACATAATTTTAATACTATTTTTGAAAAATTTTGAAATGGTGCCATCGCTTGACATATTTTCCGTCGTCCCTTGTAGAATTAGAATACCTTATGTATTATCTTAATCGAAACTAGGCACAGTACTGTCATTTTATAGCAGAAAAGAAAATTAAAGAATATTTTAGGTCGGCTTTGTAAATGAGAAATTCCGGGTACTTTTTACAAAGAATGTATATATTTTTGTATGATATTAAATATAATTACCTTCAAATGTAAATATTTGAACTCAATATAATTGTATTCTGTTTATCTCCGATCACATTAGTTAAAATATGTTTTATTTCATTCTATTGTATTTGAATTTTTGGTTTGGAAACAGAATGCAAGATGATACACTTGGCAATGTGCCAGGCGTATTTCGCCGACCATGTTACTATCATCAGAAGCCAATTAAATAATATTACTTTATTAATTGAGAAACTATAACAAATAGCTAATACTTTAAATTCTTGAGTTATTTAATTATATTATTTTAACAAAATAAAGCATAATTGTTATTACAAAGTGGCAAAAAGATTCAGTCCAATGACAGATATCTAGTACTAGTACTAACTAGTACTAAAACTAAAATTTTTAAAGGTATTGTTTAAATCTTAAATCTAGAGATGTCTTACAGTCTAGCCACTTAGTTACTTGGCTATTGTCTAATAAGTTTAATGCGAGCATATTTGGAAGATTTTCTAAATGCACAGCAAATGTTTCACTGTATTTCGCAATCACTTCGTTCATTGTTGATACATTGAGCTCATTGTAGATATCTTTGTGACAAACCATGGATCATCGACACGTGTCCATAGAACTTTGGATTGAAATCATTCATTGATAGCTATATTCGATTTAGAAGTTATTCTGCAGAGTTAGAGGGCATATGTCGAAATGGATTTGAACACTACCAATGACCATTAAATAAAATGAAACATATTGATTGTCTCAGGATATTTAGCATCATTTTCATTGCTATGATGTAATCATAGCAATGAAACTTCGAACCCCTGATATTATGTCGTTGCGCCATCTTATTGCGTAGTAATGTCGTGTAGTTACTTCAGTACAAGATCGAAGTGATTGTTAGGAGCTGCAAAACATCTTGGTTAATATTAAGTACATAAATCTTACTAAAGATGAAATATTGACATCAAAAATATTAAAAGGAATACAACTTTGCTTCCGCCGTTTTCCTATATATAGATGGCGTTAGCGGTAAGTAGCCCTCGAAATAAATACATCAAAAACGGCATGCAATACCTTTGGGCATCTTGTAAACATAACCCCATAGCACCAGTAGTCGATTTGTGTTTAAATCATAAAGTTATTCGCGATTAAAAATGCCAGTTTATGAGTCAAATTCTCGTCATTTGCGGGAGGAGTTCTGCAGCTGAAGAAAATCTGCAGAATGAAGAAAAATCTGCAGCTGAAGCTCTCAGACACTTATGGCGAGGATGTTATGAGTAAAAGAACGTGACGTGAGTGGTTTCAACGTTTCAAGAGTGGTGATTTTCACGTCGAAGATCGGCATAGCGGTGAAAGAGCGAAAGTTGTCAAAATTTTCCCTCTTCGATGAAGAATTAGAGGCATTGCTTAATGAAGACTCGTGTCAAAGTCAAGAAGAGTTAGCAAGATCATTGGGAATGACTTAACAAGCAATTTCAAAACGGCTCAAAAACCTGGGAATAACCCAGAAGCAAGGATATTGGATGCCATATGAGTTAAAACCGAGAGATGTTGATGATGATGTGATGCTGTGATCTGTATTTGGTGGGACCAGCTCGGTGTAGTGTATTGTGAGCTGTTAAAACGGTCTGAACCAATGACAGGGGATCATTATCGAACGCAATTAATGCGTTTGAGCCGAGCATTCAAAGACAAACGGCCGCAATACAGCGAAAGATACGATACAGTAATTTTGCTGCAAGACAATGCTCGGCCCTATGTTGCAAAAGTGGTCAAAACATACTTGGAAACGTTGAAATGGGAAATTCTACCCCACCCGCCGTATTCTCCAGACGTTGCTCCTTCTGACTATCACCGGTTTCGATCGATGGCACACGGCCTGGCTGACCAGCACTTCCCAATAAACCCAATAGACCCAATAAACTATACATAAATGTGGTGAAATGTAATACTGTTGGTTTCACGAGGAAAAAATATGTCATCCTTTATGATTATCTTATTGAGAATATACTTCTTCCAAGATCTGAACTGATTAAGAATCTTGGCATATTATTCGATTCGTCTATCATTTAATTTTCATATGTCAGATACAATCAATCAGGTTTGGATTTTGTACGAAACTGCGAATCGTTTACAGAGTCCAGTGCTCTCTTGATGTGATCATCGGCTTACGTTAGTTTGAATATGGTTGTGTGGTTTGAAGCTCAATTTATCTCACTCATAAGCACTCTCTTGAAACGATTCAGAAGAGATTTTTAAAATTTGTAGCACTAAAAATTAATGGATTGCATCCTGAAAGAGGTTTAGAATACATATTCTACTCACAGATTTCAATTACAGTCTCTTGATCTTAGAAGGAATTTTGCATGCATAATCTTTCTTTGTAAAATGCTGCGCATGTAGGCGATTTATTTGCTCAAATTGACTTCTGTGTTCCTTTAACCGTTACATCAGCGGCTTTTTTTATTGCAATAAGGCAAGAACTATTAAGATCTTCACTGTTTACAATGTTTGAGGATTTTGATTTTTGGATAAAGATTTGTTTTGAATTTTTTCTGTTTGGTTTCGTTAACATTCAATAGCATTAATGTTTGAAAACAATTTCGGACAAATGCCCGCAGCGGCTATTTCTGACAAATCACATTCTGTCAAATTTCCGACCACTTTTCATGTAATTACGGTCTTATGTCCGGAAATGACCGAGGCGTTTGTAGTCTGAGGTATGTTGGCTTCCAAGGCTTGTTTATCGGTATATACCAGAGGTCGCCAACATTTTCAATGTGTTGAGCTACTTTAATGATATTCAAATAGAGAGAGCTATCTAAACTTGTTTAATGCAATAATGGAAACACATTTTGGAAGTACAAGACACCTAAATTGGTATACCAAGCTACCGAAACTTTCCACGCGAGCTACCGGTAGCTCGCGATGAATGGGTTAGCGACCCCTGGCATAGAACAAATATTTTACATAACCCTCAAAGAAAATAATCTAAAGGCGTTAAATCACATGACATTGGTGGTCAATTAACAGGTCCGTTCCTCGAAATAATTTTCTTATCGAATTGTTCTCTCAATAAATCGATTGTTGCGTTAGCTGTATCACTTCTGGAGTCGTCCTGTTGGAACCATCTCCAGATTCGATTATTCGGCGAATACATCGCTCGGTTGGGCAATTATGTGCACCATAAAAGACTCATTAAGCTTGATAAGTTGAACACTGATTTTGTCAGTTTCGACAATTTGCAAGCGTTGCTCTGATGTTAAAGGTTCCATGATGATTTGCCAGACATTTGGTGTGTCATGATCATTTAACAGCGACTCCTATCGGAAGTTTCAACACACCAAAATAATCACCTTTTAGTTAGCATATGTAGAAATTTATATTCGGAGAAATATTATATATTTTTAATATTTAGTAATTTATATTTTGGATTGGCATATTATACATTGATTGTGCATTTAATTTTTGTCCTATATGTGACTTAAAATTATTCTTATTCAAATCAAACGAAAATATTTTTGTCAGATACAACTTTAGAAGAGTGAAAAGTGAAATAAGAATGTTCTGTTTGAATTTATGTAGTAACCCGATATGCTATACTTTATCTAAAGTTTCACTGACATCTAGGAAAGCTGATCTACAATAAGTTTTATTTTCTTGCGTTTTATCTATAGTTTGCACTACTCTATGGGACAATGTACTCTTCTAAAGCCAAACTGGTGGTCAGGTATTTGGCCTTTCTCCATTATAATGGTTGACATTCTTTTTTCAATTATCTTTTCTATAATTGGTATATATGAAGGGCGCGCATGTTGTGGTTTGCCAGGTCTTGGTACTAATATAATTTCTACAAGTTTCCATTAAAATTGTGTAAAATTTTAAACTGAGAACTGCACTTATTTACATGATTATTATTTTTTTGAGAAAGATGTTGAATCATCTCACCTATGACAAGATCATAGGTGGGAATTTTTTTAGTTGGGTTATTGTTTATTATATTTTGCACTTCTCCAGATATAACCATTTGCGTTTCTTCTTCTGATTGAGTTTTTTTCGCCCAGAATATTCCTGATCGTTTCATCTATAAGGTGCAGGCGATTTATCTTCTTTATCTATCTATATCTCTTCTAGATATATCTGTCTATCTTTATTCTTCTGATTGAGTTTTTTGCACCCAGAAAATTCCTGATGGTTTCATCTGTAGGAAGCAGTAAAATCTGATGATATAGGTTTAAAGACTTCTAAGTGATCGCCAAAGGTATCTGACGAGATATTTTTGAGTTCTTTAAGTATCATCTTCAGATGTCTTGTAGATTGGTTAAAGTTAAGTAAAAAATTTAAAAGTAAATATATCACTGCAAAAATATGTTTTTATACATTAATAAAGAATTTTCGATTTTTATGAGAGGGAAAATAATATTTTAATAAAGTATATACTGTGACATATTCTCGCACCTATATTTATACAGAATTAGAAGAATTGTCAGAGTTTATCAAAGATAAAATTAAAATTTCCTTCCTCAGTTTCTTCTTTCACAAATAATTCTTAAGAATATTGAACAATAATTTTCCAAACCTTCTTTCCCTAGAGATTAAGGAGGTATTTCTATTGCATATATTATATTTTCTTCTAAGTGTTTTATATTTTTATTTTCAAGTGACTAGCTAATTTTTTTTTTGACATCACATCAGTGAACCGAAAAGAGAGAACGTTTCCGAGAGTGCTCATAGGGCACTGAGGAGATGGGTACTCAGTGGGACACTGAAGATAGATAAAGTCATCATATGACATACATTTTACTGCTCTGGACTTTTTAAGGGGAAAATAAGTGATAAATGTGGTGAAAACGGTAAGTAATTAGACAACTGAAGCACCTTAACTGCGGTCGGCAAATGAGGTTAATAATATAATATTATCTTAAGATACACCTCACTTTGGTATTTGTCCAGGAGAGAGTAGTGGTGCAAAGCGCTTGCCCACCCGTCGGGAGTCAAACTGCGGAAACACCAAGGTAGAGAAGATAATGGTTTCAAACTGACCCAGACACGGAACGGGGGCAACTTATCCTATTTTCCAACAGTGACGTTTTGGGGATATTTTAAGAAATAACCTCGGATGGATGGATGGTGCGAACGGAAAAGGATAGCTATATTTTTACAGCAAACAACATTAAAAGGGTCTATTAAATGTTCATATTGTAGCTTGTTGGTCTTCATAAATAAATTAATACTTTTATAAACATAGTGTTACGTTTTTTTTATTTAACTGACAAGGTTAACCATACAGGGTATTGTAAAATACTATGTATAGTCAAATTATTTTTCAAAACTAATAAAACAAACAATTATTGTTCTTTGTTTCATATTTTACTATTTAGTTTTACAGAGTTAGGACACAAATAATGTGGGATTAACAAAACTTATGAAATATTAGACCATATATATATTTCGTAAAGTTTAGGCAATGTACATTTTTTTGATCCAATTTGATTTGTAAAAAGATTTAATACACATGAAAATATTTGATAAAGGTGATATAAATTTAAAGTCTCAAATCAAATCTGTTGCTATTTGAAAACACTTTAAATGTAGGTATTGTTTAAATGGCAAAATTAATGTGAAAAAAATCGTTATTAATCAGGATTTTGATATTCACATTAAATTATCACAATAAAAGATGAATTTTCATATTTCTAAAACATTTTTCTATCCTATAATATATTCTAGATGAAATGTGTGTTTATTATGAAACTCACATTATAGACAAAACAGATTATACTGATAAATTTTACAATTTGACTATTACCTTTGTTTAACCTTTTTTACATTTTTCTTTGCATTTGCATTGAAATTCTTCTGTTTTGTTGTAATATCTCTATTTGGACTATTTCTCTCTATACCGTTTAATGTTCCATTGGTTGAAAATGTGTTATTAGTTGACTGTTTCCCAGAAATTTTGATATCTGAATCTATATGGTTATTCATTGGCATGTTTGTATCATTGGAGTCATCATTTAATTGTGATTCAATGTCAGAATTTCTATCCACTGTGAAATGAATTTCCCATTAAGAAGTATTTTTATTGATTCACTAAACATCAAGAAATACCTTGATAGATATTCAATTAACATACTACAGGAATTGTACCATATATAGTTAGTGAGTTAGTAAACCAAGTTCTATAAAGGTATTTTAATAGATGAAGTTTACACATACACGAAATATCATGCAGTTCGAACTGAAACAAAATTTTTATCAACATAAATTTATTTCATAACCTCAATAAGGCACACTAAAAATAAAATGTAAATAAATATATAAAAACTTACAGAGTCCTTCTAAATACAGATAAAATACATAAAATAGACAAAACAGTTTTCTAGCTACTACTATAAGCATATGGATTATTGTCTACTTCATAATTATTCTTACTTTTTTCTTGACTCTGATCTGCTATTCCACTAACAGCCTTTAAAGGAAGAACATTACATAATAGTTCTAATATTATGAAAATATACTTACAGCTATTGATGTAATAGAACTTTTTGAGAATAATCTTTCAGCTTCTTTAAACTTTCTGTTTCTTTTGTCTGCCTTAGAATTAGTTGTTTTATTACTTGAAAGGTATCTATCCCATCCGCGAATTATATTGCCATATAGCTGCGTATCTTCCAAATATGATCCCTCAAATGCATAAATCTGCCTCTCTAGATTAGCTAAAGTTTCCTAATATTATTACGAATGTAAGTTTGCAGTTATGAAGATAAATTTGATCTTACTCCAATTTCCGATTTTCTTTTTACTAACTCAGCAAGCTCTTGCCGAGCATCAATAGAGTTGGTTTTATTTGCCATTTCACTAACAACTGCGAATAAAATCGCGAATTACAGAACTAGATTCAAAAAAATAACGCAGTATTTATAAACAATTCACTTTACATATTTCATATAAAGTCAAATGTCATTTACGCCATATATGTCATTTATGATATTTATAGCAAATACATTCTAGATTTTTAAATGTATTAATTTACCGATACTAATTTTATCCAATAAATAGATTGCTATGGAAGAAGTCGATTATAGATTACAATAACAATTATTTTTGATAATTATTTTGTATTCTGTAGTCAGTTAGTAACTTATGACGTAATGCCTTATATGTATATGTCTTAATGCTTTGTGAGTGTGTAGTTATTAATTAGTTTGTTAATAAAGCAGACAATTTTCAAATGATCTTCTATTTATTATAACTTAATAATTGATAAATTAAAAAAATTGAACATTCCTGACAAAATGGTGAATTTCAAATGTCAACATTCTTATGGGTGATTTCCTTAATCCCTAAAAAGTTGGATGTATGGACTCATCTTTATTTATAACAAAGTTACTTATATACTAATTTCCCCGCATTCTAGTACTTTTACCTTATAGTGCACTAAATTAACATTAGTGATCGTCAAGATTTTCAATCTCTGGCTTGCCTATTTTCTGTCTTTATTTTTCTATCTAATCTATATTTTTTTATGCGCTCTCTATCTTTTATTATTTTTTTTATTTCCGCTGCTTGGCAGCTAACTGTGTGGGCCAAGCGCTTTGCATCACCACCCTCTGCTGGACAAGTAACATGGGTCTTAGTCTATCTGAGGTCCGATGGATTTGGACAAGGTGAACATTGCGTTTCTTAAATGAACTCTTACTACATAGCGGAAACGATGAAGATAACCCAAAAGAAAATGAAGGTATACTGAAGAGCAAACATGCAAGAAAGAGTTATATCTCCTGGAAATAATAAATGATCGAATGGTTACAAAAAATTCAAAAATCTTTATAACACACTCTTATGCATTTATTAATGTTTCTGACTCAGAAAAAAAACAAAATTCTTCTTACGTATTTACAAGAAGTAGCAACATCTGACATCCTTATTGTAACGGGTAATTTAAATGCAAAAATTCGAAGCGATAACACTAATCGGGAAAGAGATGGGCGACACGGATTAGGTGAAACGAATGAAAATATAGCTTATTGAGAAGAGTCGAGACGAAAAGGAAAGAATAATATATAAGACCCAGAACAGAGGTTTAAAAGTCAGGAAGCACAGACAGAACTGAACAAGACTGTAAAAAGGTCCGCACAACATGATAAAAGAGCATGGACTGAACAGATGGCTCAAAAAGTACAAAATGCTGTTACAAACAATAACTGCTGCTACCAGACAACTTTATCAAATAACTATGAATATGTCAGGTAAGAAGAACATGGGTACACCACTCAGTAACACAACCTCGGGGCAAAATCTCATCACCCTCTCAGAACAACTTAGTAGATAGAAGGAGCAGTTTCAAGAGAAAAGTTGGGTGGACCATCATAAATCAAATAGGCAGGAGGAGTCAAAACAGGAAGAACAAGCAAACATTAAACAAAAACAAGTAAGTAGGCACCCGCAAAAACCGACATTCAACGGTCTATGAGAGTATTTAAACCTAACAAGACCTCAGGGCTGATAACATACAACAGAGTTCTCCAAGGCGGATCCTTAGATCCTGAGTTGTTTTTCTTCTGGGTCAGAAACATCAGTAGGTGCATAACATTGAATTATGGAATTTTTTATGATTTTTTGTGTGTAAAATCTAGCGACAAATATTGGGTGATTTATGATTTCTAAAAGATGAAACATTTTTTGCCTGTTTGCTCTTCAATATACCGATTCTATTTTCATGTGGGTTATCTTCATTCGTTCCATTATTTTTTTCATTCAGCTTTGTCCATTTCTTTTACAACTAGAGCCAAGTTTGAGGTTTGAAATAATTTTTGAACATTTCATATGCCAAATTGATATGCCATGATCCTGTCCTTATACTAATCAATGTCGTAATCCGTATGCCGGGCTTTGTCTCATGCTTTTACTCGAGAGACTGTAACCCAAACACCAGATTTCAGTTTATATTTAAATACATGGAGCGTTTTAAACATGGTCCGGGGGGATTTATGTTTGTTCATTTCTTATGTAAAATTTTATTCCCAGTTATTTGAAGATCAGAACCAATCAAATACAACAATACCCACCGAAGAACAAATGCAACTGAAGATATTCTAGTAGAGGAAGTAAAAAATGTTATAGAATCGATGAAAAACGGCAAGGCTTCAGGAAAGGACAGTGTAACTGTCGAAATGCTAAAAGCTGGTGGTCGGACGTTACATAAAACATTGGCAAAATTATACTCAAAATACCTTAAAGAACAAAAAGTACCTGACTTATGGTAAAATGCAGAAGTGATCCTTTTACATAAAAAAGGAGTATAGGAGGATTTAAAGAACTACCGTCTAATAAGCCTCCTGTCAGTATTGTACAAATTTTTTACTAAAATAATATCTAAAATAATATTAAGAAAACTAAATGACGCACAACCAAGAGATTCAACCAAGAGTAAGATTCAAAAGTGGATTCAGTACAATGGATCACATTCAGGTTGTACAGCAAGCCATAGAAAGGCACAACGAATACACCATGCCACTGAGCTTGGCTTTTATCGACCACGAAAAAACATTTGACTCCATCTTAAAGCAGTCCATAATGGATGTACTGCTTAGCCAGGGGTTAGACAAAGCATATGGTTTGGTCCTATCCTATCCTATCATATTTCCTATCCTATTGATCCTATCCTGTTAGGATCGATATATGATGGAGGTACAGCGACAATTCACTTTGATGATCTTGAAGTGTGAATTAATGTAGAGCGAGGTGTACGGCAGAGTGGCGCATTATCGCCTATTCTTTTCTCAGCTTACGTGGAAGAAGTATTCCGTAATTCCGGATTGGTAAAAGGATGGTGTAAAGATCAATGGTGTCAAGATCAATGGTGTAAACTTAAACCATCTTAGATTTGCATATGATATCGTTCTCCTTTCACAAGACCCAGAGGAGCTGCAAAGACGCATATAAGAGGAGCTAAGGGCTAGGAAACCATTCGACTTAAAAATAAACCTGAAAAAGAGTCATGTTATGTTAAATAAATTCGCCGAGGACAGAAGAATTTCACTTTTAGGAAGGAATTTGGAGGCAATTCCAATTAAAATATCATGATGCATGATATTTTTGTCTATTAAATATCCAAGGTATCAATAGAATAATTGCTATTTCAACGAGGGGGTCTACATCATATTTCGAGTAATACCTATTCCATTATTGCGCAGTTCACTTACGTTTCCAGAGGATAAATCAGAAATACTATGGTCTGATGAATTATAATGTTAAAAATCAGGAGAAAGCGGCAATGATTTGCACAGGACTTTAGCAATTCTGATATTTCAATCAACAAGAGCTAAATGGTTTCATTCTGAACTCAAAATTAACATTAAAAAAATTACCATTAAAATTTATCCAAGTACTAATTTACATGTTGTTGTAATAAAGAACAGGCTCTCCTGCCCTTTTTCTCGTAAAAAATAAATTAAAGATCTTGTCACAATACACACCAGTCGATAGACTCTTTTTACTGAAAATTCAACCTAGATTAAAATGTGTCTTTTTACACAACACCAACAGATATTGCTATGTGCCGTCCCATCGCTGGTCGCTCATCACTGATTTTTTGACCAAAAATGGCATTTTAACCATTAATCATTCACCATACTCTCTTGATTTGGCTCCCTGCGACTTGTGCCTCTTCGAAAACCTTTATTGGCCCATGAAAGGTCAGCGTTATGCCGGCATTGAAGCCATTCAAAAGGCGTCGACCGCCATCCTAAAAGCCATATCTTTGACTGAGCTCAAAAATTCATTCGTAAACCCACTAACATTTTACTAAGATGAAAGAGGATGGGCTAACATGGAAAAAAGCCGGTATGATTTGTATCCATCTAATAAAGGACAAACTTCGTCAAAATCAACTTATTAGTTAGTATTTTGTTGGATAGCCTTTATTTTCCACATCGTCTAAGCAAGGGGTCTATAAGATTGCGGCAAACTTCAACCGGGATGGAATACCAGATTTCTTGAACAGTCTTCCATCATTTTTTGGTAGTTGATGTTTTTCTTAAAGTTACACGCGTCTTTAAAATTCTTGTTCGGTGAATGAGATGGCCAAGGTAAACAAACACAAAACAAAATATTGTGCGTATCCAACCAGATTTTCACACTTTTGGCGGTATGTTTGGGATCATTGTCATGCTGGGAGTTCCACCGTAATGGTATATGTTCTTCGGCATAAGGCAACATACTATTCTCTAAGATGTTTCAGTAAATTTTTTTGGTCATGTTTTGTTTTATCCAATGAATTTGACCAACTCCAGCATATGAAAATGAGCCCCAAATTTAAATATTGCCACCACCATGTTTGACGCAACCAATAGTAGTTTTTGAATTCAAATGTTCATTCACTCGAACGCCGAACACGTCTATTCCATTATTACCAAATAAATTTATTTTAGTTTCGTGGGAAAACATTTTTCCAATGTTCTCTATTTAAATTATTTCGGCAAACTCCTTACGTTGTTTTAACTGTTTTTTATTTAAATAAGGAACTTTCCATGCATTTCTGCCATTATAGCCAAATTCTTGCAAACGTTTCCTAATATTTCTCGCACTGATTGGTAACTATTAACTATTACAACACACTTCGCGAATTAAATGAGCATCTTCTCGACTGGAAGTTTTTCGTTTCCGACCTCGGAACTCTGGTTATTGCTCCATGTTTTTTTTTTCTTTTCATACTTTTGAAACAACGGAGGAAGACCTTTTCAAAGTTTGACAAATCAATTTATAAGATTTTTTCTGTTCTCGCAATTGCAAAATCAGCCAGCGTTCTATATCAGTACAATGTTTAGTACGACTCATTGTTTTTAAAATGTTTGTATACACAGATAACTTTCACCAACAACGTCAATTAAACAATAAAAGCCAATTTCTAGTAAAATGTGAACCAAAGTTATCAATACACTCCAACACTCTTTATTTTTAGACCACATTATTTTTTAAATGATATTGTGGAATTTATTTTATCTTGCGATTATTTCGTTTTTAAATATTTGTCAAGACGGTGAATGAAGAACCCCGAGAAGTTATCGCGTAGTTCCGATGGCTGCGAACATTCACCGTAGGATGGCGCGAGTTGCATTGAGATTGCGACACGCCATCAGTATGGCCAGTTGACTTAGTCTGGCTCTGTTTGTTTTTATTCTGCTATCTTCTTGCCTGAGACTCGATCCCACGATGGCTGTGAGACCAGAAACCGGTCCTGGGAGGTACTTCTCTCAACGAGATGGCGACGGCTGATTTGAAACGAACACAGAGGTGCGTGGAAGTACGGATGACAGATTTCTGTTATTCAAATATCTCTCTGTACGACCCCACTACGCTATCTCTTGAGCATAGCTGATACATATCCAAGGTTGTGGGAAGAATGCATCGCATAGTTTCGACAATATAGCCAGTTGACTTGTATTATACTTGAGCCCAGCTGACAACGGCTGTGAGGCCAGAAACCGGTCCTGGGAGGAATGTGATGGGGACGGTTGATTTGAAAAGAACAGAAGTACGTGGAAGTACGGATGGAAGATTTCTGTTATTCATATATATATATATATATATATATATATATATATATATATATATATATATATATATATATATATATATATATATATATATATATATATATCTTTCTGTCTTCGACTTCGACTTCCTCAGCCAGGTTTTTTAGTTAACCCGGAGGTTCCTACTAGTTTCTAATGAGATTCAAACCCTAAGATGGGCGCTTTTTATATTTTGGAGGTCTCTAGCTGACCTTTCTTTCTGTCGAGCTTTGTAATGCCAAGCATGCACGTTTCCATTCCCCTCTATGCTACCCGAAGCTTTTGAACTGATTGTGTTTGCAATTGAGCACGCACTAATTAAAAATCTTTTTCTTTAGGCAATGTGGGAGTTTGTTCTTAAAACTGCCTGCCAGCCACACTTAATATGCCGTTCCACTTTCTGGGCAGTTTACCCTGACCCTCCATTGAAATCGTTTGCCCAAGATATATATATATATATATATATATATATATATATATATATATATATATATATATATATATATATATATATATATATATACCAGGTGTCCCATTAAGGATGGATCGCGGCCGTATCTTAAAAACTAGTTATCCCACAGCTTTGGGGGAAAAAAAATTGTACTAAAAATGATCATGAGATATTCACCAAAAATATTTTTAAGCTTCTAAAACGACCGCAAGAGAGCGTGACGAGCTAAAAATTTTTAAAAATCATATTTTTGTGTATTTTCAAGTTTTAACCGAGTAAGAAAAATTCCCAGTTATAATTAGCAAACTGCCTCCTACAACTTTGTTTTATGACATTTTGTTGTAACTTCGCGAATAAAGAAGTCGCGGGGAGTTTTACCTATTTAGATAAAAAGTCGTCTAATGTCCGTTTGCCTAAACCGATTTTCCTCAATTTGGATTCATTTAAAAGGCAATTGCTGGGACAATCAGATAATCTGGGAGATAAACTATTTAGTTTATAAATGAAACCGCGAGGTGGCGTTACATTCAACAATAGCTTTTTTGAAGTTTTGTTCAGTTTTTTCAAATGGAATGGTTCAGCTTTTATTACATGGCTAGAAAGGTAATTTAAAGAGGAATCATCCAGTGAAAACCCGAAATCGATATCTCTGACATGTCAAGAGATATTTCGATTTTTCTGAAAAAATCAGTTATTATTTCACTACTACCTGCATTAAGTTAAAAAAATATTAACCTAATGTTTGCCTTCCTTCACAATTTACCCAGGCTTAGGACTGGTCCAAATTCTTCGTGCTATATTAATTTGGAGCGTGTTAAAAATATTTTTGGCGAATTTCTCATGATCATTTTTAGTACAATTTTTTTTCCCCAAAGCTGTGGGATAAATAGTTTTCAAGATACGGCCGCGATCCATCCTTAATGGGACACCTGGTATATATATATATATATATATATATATATATATATCCACAGTCTCTAAATCGCTTCCTAAAATAGAAATTCGTTGAATATAACCTGACTCTTTTTTAGGTTTATTTTCTAACCAAATGGTTCTCCCGCACTTTACAGTTCATATATATGTTTTTGTACCTCATCTGAGTCTTGTAAGAGGAGAACAATATCATCTGCGAATCTTAGATTGTTTAGGTATACACAATTGATTTTTATTCCCTCCTGTTCCCAATCCAGATTACGGAATATTTCTTCAAGGCAGGCTGCAGGCTCAAGAGCCTTTGCATTCTTCATCATTTTTATGGCATTTGTCACTTCATCCAACAGGACATCCGGCATTTGCCGTGGGCATTGCTATCTTCTGATTGGTTCTGATTTTCATATAACTGTGAATAAAATCTTATATATATATATATATATATATATATATATATATATATATATATATATATATATATATATATATATATATATATATATATATATATATATATCTTAATCTTATATATATATATATATATATATATATATATATATATATATATATATATATATACATATATATACAGATCCTGCCTGAACAAATCCTGAATCTAAAGTTGATCTTAAGACATCAAAACCTGTACAATAAAAATCTCGTCTGTACATTTGTGGATTTCAAAAAAGCATATGATTTTATTGACCTCGGCTCTTTATTCCGAATCTTGAAAGAACAATGACTAGATCTGAAAACGCTGGCAATTATTAAAGCAACATTAACTAACACAAGGCCAAAGGTTAAATTCATGGGTGACATCTCAGAGCCCTTCGAAATTAAAACTGGAGTGAGATAAGGGGATGGACTCTCGCCACTTTTATTTAACTGTGTTCTAGAAAAAGTAATACAGGAGTGGCGTAAAAAAAAGTCGGCCCTGAATATTGAAAAGTCCATTAAACTGGGGAGAACAAACATCAACATTGATTGTCTGGCGTGTGCTGATGATCTAGCAATTTTGACTCAAGGTGTATTAACGGCACAGAAACAGATTGAAATCCTAAAAGAAACAGCAGAAAAGGTAGGGCTCCAAATTTCCTCTGAGAAGACACAACATGACCTGCAACAGACTAAGAACACCATTTCTAAAAACAAAATATGATAACATCAGACGAGTCTCTTAATTCAAATATTTGGGTGAAATAATCATGGAAAATGGGTTGGAAAAATCGGCCAATAAGGGTAGATGTCAAAAAATGGAAACGGCATTGAGACTTACAAAAAATATTTACAACAAAAAATGCCTATCTAAAAACACAAAACCGAGACATTACAACACAGTTATTAAGCCAGAATGTCTATGGGGCAGAAACGCTCATTTTGAATAGAAAGAGAGACATCGAGGACATTGAAAAGAAGGAAAGAAAAATCATAAGAAAAATCCTAGGCCCCAAACAAATAAATAGCACAACATACCGACTTCGAGAAAATCAAGAAATTAAACAATACACAGATATACATAGCGATATGAGAAAAAGAAGACTTAAGTTTTACAGACACATGAAACGGATGAATCCGAGTAGGCTAACTAGACAAATAGTCGAATTTTATGAAAATAGGATTAGAGCTAAAGTAGAAATAATTAAATGGATTACTGCAATTAAAGAGGACCTAAGATCAGCAAATATTACACAAAGTGAAATTCAGGATAGAGGCTGTTTCAGACATAAGATTAACGTTCGGAAGATTGGCCACAGAGAAAAATGTGGTCTGACGAAAGGAAAAAAGCTCATAGCGAAAGAATGAAGTTAGTATTGGCGCAAAGAAAGGCTAAACAACAAACACCTCTAATTGTACTTCGCGTGGTCGACCAGGGCCCATAGATGAATAATAATAGTAATAATAATAATAATAATAATAATAATAATAATAATAATATATATATATATATATATATATATATATATATATATATATATATATATATATATATATATATATATATATATATATATATATATATATATATATATATATATATATATATTGTTTTTTTGTTTTTGCTGTAGTCTTGTATTCTAACCAGTCAAAAATGTGTTTACTCTCTGTTAATATATGGCATTTCTTTTTTCTTTGTTTTTATCATTCGTAACCTGCCTGAGAGATAACAACGGTGATTCTTCGCACTAATTGATTAAAAATAATATTTTTAGTATAAAAAAAGAAATAGATTAAATATAAACAGTGTGTAAGGTACTGGTACATTACAGTATTGTCCATGTCTGATAATTTTTAAACAAGCTATACAGATTATAATTACGAAAAGCCACAATTACCAATACCAAGCCCATATCTTTGAACGAGAATGACTGCAACACGTATTAGTGAATAAAATAGGCAATTTTATAGTGACATACTTCATCAGCTGGGTGCTCAGGCTATTGAAGGGGGAGTAATGTAAGTGGTGTGATAGTAATGTTACAGCGGGTTTTTCTAATCTTGGTTCCAATACGTTTACTTTATTAACAGTTTGCGTTGTGTTCACTAAGGAACAAGTGATCTAAAAAGAGAAACAGTGGGAAATATAGAAATTGAAACATGATGCATTGTTTAGGAAAACTTTTCGTTCTTATGTGTATCGTATTTGGCTGTCAAGCATTACAAGTAATGTATAATTTTATTCAACGTTTTTTTTAATAGTTAAAATTTATAAAGTAGTGAATAACACATTTTTTTATTGTGTTGCATTAAAATGTTTGTATTTTTTTTTATTTTAGTTTGCTTATTTTTTTAGGAATAACTGTATATTTATAGCTCTGATTCAAACCAACGCGGGATTAGAAACATGTTAAATGTATGAGAAGCTTTAAATTAATTTAAGATATTTTGTGACTATAAAGTGAAGGGTGAAATGGTATTAAAAAATCCTTTTTTAATTTTATTATGCCTTATTTCAGTTTTAATATTAATTTCGATTCCTTAGAAATTGATGATTTTCTTTAGGTTTCTAATAAAAATGTTAAAAGTCTAGAAGACTCGCATTTATTCGAGCGAAAGCAGTTTTCATATAAGATTGATTTTTTGATGCTAGGAACAGATGGATTTTTGTCAAAACTAAATAGTTCAATCCACTATATTAATTATAATTTTATTTTTGGTAGAAGTAATTGATTAGGTTTCACCTATTCGTGGGGTTTTCGGTAATTTTTTAATTATGCCTTATTTTACAATAACTTGAATATAATTTCTTGGAAATTTAATGATTTTCTTTGAGTTTTCTAATAAAAATGTTTAAAGTCTAGAAGCTTCGCATTTATTCGGGCGAAATCGGTTTTCAAAAAAGATTTTTTTGGTGCTGGGAATAGATGGAATTCTGCTACAATTACAAAGTGGGAATTTGGTGGATATCTTTGAAATTTACCGCCTTCAATCCACTATATTGATCATATTTTTATTTTGGGAAGATAATAAATTAGGTCTCACCTATTCGTGGGTTCTTCGGTTATTTTTTTTACTTTAATACTTTCAGATAACTAAGTGAGCTTAGAATTGGGTTTTTGTTCTTTCTTAATTTCTCTCTTTATTATCCGATCGATGAAGGCTATGATATTGACCATTAATTTTTTCCGTTCTAATAGCTGTTTTATGATATCTAGAATGTGTTATTTAATTTTATTATGCCTTATTTTACAATAAATTGAATATAATTTCTTGGAAATTTGATGATTTTCTTTAAGTTTGCTAATAAAAATGTTTAAAGCCTAGAAGCGTCGCATTTATTCAGGCGAAACCAGTTCTCATAAAAACATTTTTTTTTGATGCTGGGAATAGATGGAATTCTGCTAGAACTAAAAAGTGGGAATTTCGTGGATATCTTTGAAATTTATATTTTTACATCTTCATCATTTTTTTATTTTTGGTACAAGGTAATAAATTAGGTTTTATCTATCGTGGGTTTTTGGATTATTTTTTTACTGAATACTGATAATTGAGCTTAGAACTAAGTCTTTTCTTTTTTTGATTTCTCTTTTATATGATCCGATCGATGAAGACCATTATATTGACCATTAATTATTCCTGATGTGATAGCTGTTTTATGATATCGTGAATGTAGTATCGTTTTATCATGGAAGGTGATTGGCTTTAATTATTTTAAAAACAAATTTGTTTACTATCAGTTTAACTTTTGCAGGTTCATTATATTAAATATGTGGCAGTAAAATAATAGAAAAATATTTCAAGAAACGCAATTTCCTAGTAGCTTGGCTTATCTTTTATCGTATATATTACTGAAATACTATGAATATTTTTGAACATTAAAAGTTTTTACAGAGATGCGAACGTCCTAAATCAACCTCAACTTTCAATTTTTTCAACTTCAATCAACTCTTTGATATTGAATTTTAGAAGGTTTTAGAAAAGGGAACTGAACCTGAAACGTCCTTATTATCGTTCGGTGATGCATGGGACCTCACGCCCTTGGATACTTTCTTTGTGAGGTTATGTTAAATATACAGTTTATTTTACAGAGATAAACTCCAAGCAATTATTGACTTTAAACGAAACATTCAGGCCACTGTTTAAAGAGTAATCGAAAATTGGGTCTCCAAAATTTCATCAGGTGAAGCTGAGAAGAACTTGAACGGCATTATTTTCAAAAAGTAATACCATTATTTTTTCGTCAAATAATACGTGAAGTTTTTCATAACATAGTGGCATAACTGTTTCAAAAACTGATTCAACCGAATGCAATAGTGCATTAACACAAAATGAAACTATTTTTAAAAATATGAAAACAGTTTGTATTATTTAATGTGTGCCTTTATTGCTTGCAGATACTTTTGCATTGACCTCTATATAGAGTACAAGTAAATTAAAATATTTTTGCATTATTAAAGAAAAAACTTTGACCTAGAACTTATTATGTGTTACTTTGATAAAATGAATTATATTAGAGTAACAATCTGTAACCTCTGCGAGACATGGGTCGAATTATATGGTCCAGGTATACCCAGGTATACCATACATGCTTTAACTTCATTTAAAGTAACATAATCACTGCATTTAAACGTTCTCTTATTGTTACTATTTTCTTTTCGATCATATAGCCCTCCATACCATAATTCTTGGAGTGATGGCGGGATGCCATTCTATTGCAACAGTTAAATTTCGCCCTTGACCCCGGAAACTGTTTTACGTTTATCATAATCACATGCAGTATACAGTATGCATCATAACCACCTTCTAGACTAATTGAACCAAATATAGTTCAGTTAAGTCGCAATTAATTCTAGTTCGACAAAATTTTAAGCCGCACGTCTCGTGCATTGAAGAACCGCAAAATATAGACGATAAGCACGCAACCCCATCGTAAGTAAATGTCCATTAATTGCTACCTTTAAATAGTTCTACCACTAGTTACAACGAAAACATGACACACTTCCCAGATATTTTTGTTGATTTCGTACAGTCTAAAGTCTAACGTCTATGGATACTTCTAGGATATCATACACTTCCCGGATATTTTTGTCGATTTCGTACAGTTTAAAGTCTAAAATTCCGTTCGTTACGTCTATGGATACTTCTAGGATATTTAAAACATCGTACTCGTCAAAAACTCTGATTTTCAAACTATCTTGTCTATGCCCTCGCTACGGTAGAATGCAAGAGCAATGTTCAATTGCTTCGAGATTTTCAAACACTTCAATCTATCCTGTTCTATGATATCAGCAGATCGCCTTGTTTCAAAGTTGGACAAATGCCTGAAATGACTTGGTGCAATGAAATTTTGCTAAGAATCTTGCTTAGTTTAGTAGCATACAAAAAAATTTCTTACGATATGATAAGATTTTTTTGTGTTACTTTGTCACAATATAATCATAATCAATAAGCTTTCGCTTATCGACCTTCCGTCGCCGTGTATCTAACTACGCTTCCATCGGTTGAAAAGGTCATAACCACTGTACATATTCTGAGATTCGCAGGGCATTATCTTCGTCGACTATTTTGAAAAGGTACATACACCACTTTATATGCTTTTTGTTCAAGATATGTTATGCATTGAGAATATTTGACGTTTGATCTCTTTCTATATCACATGTATTTCTACCAAAATATACATTAGAAAATAGTAATTTAACATTTTATTGAAAATAATAACCATCTAAAATATTAAAACGTAATAACTCACACCTAAGTTTACTGGATAAACAATATATGTCATATAAATATCATATATAAATAACATATCTCATATAAATATCTGTTCTGAACACATCACATGTATCGATGTATCGAAGTAAATATTTGAAAAGTTGAAATGATACTTAGAACTAAAGATATATGCAACACTGCATATATGCGCCATTCGATGGGAAGTCCGCGAAAAGTATGAGTTATATATATATATATATATATATATATATATATATATATATATATATATATATATATATATATATCATCATCAGCCCGTATCGATCCACTGCAGGATGAAGGCCTCTTCAGCATGCTTCCAACCTTCACGGTCCTGGGCTTTCCTCTGCCACTCGGGTCCAATATACTTAACGATGTCATCAGTCCATCGTGCTTTCGGTCTTCTTCGCGGACGTTTGCGATCAAGCGGTATCCACTCCAGGATTGCCTTGGTCCATCTGTCGTCCCATCGCCTCGCTATATGGCCTGCCCATCTCCATTTCAACTGTTTTACTCTTCCAATGATGTCACAAACTTTTGTTTGTTCCCTGATCCATGCGCAGGACTTTCTGTCTCGTCTTGTAATGCCAAGCATACATCTTTCCATTCCCCTCTGTGCCACCCGAAGTTTTTGAATTGATTGCGATGTGAGTGTCCAGGTTTCACTTCCGTATGTCATAACGGGTAGAACGCACTGATCGAATACTTTTCTTTTCAGGCAAAGTGGGAGTCTGCTCTTAAACACTATGTTGAGCCTACCAAATGCCTGCCAGCCACATTTAACACGCCGTTCCACCTCCCGGGCGGTATTCCCCTCCATGGAAATCCTCTGCCCAAGATATACAAAGCTGTTCACAATCTCTAAATCCCTTCCTAAAACTGAAATTCTTCTGTCCTCAGCGAAGTTATTGAACATAACCTGACTCTTTTTCAGGCCTATTCTCAAGCCAAATGGTTCGCCAGCCCTTTGCAGTTCTTGTATGCGTCTTTGCAGCTCCTCTGGGTCTTGTGAAATGAGAATAATATCATCTGCAAATCTAAGATGGTTTAAGTTTGCACCATTGATCTTTACCCCATCCTGTTCCCAATCCAGTTTACGGAATACTTCTTCAAGGCCAGCCGAGAAAAGAATAGGCGATATTGCGTCACCCTGCCGTACACCTCGTTCTATATTAATTCCCACTTCAAGATCATCAAGGTGAATTGTGGCTGTAGCTCCATCATATATCGATTCTAATAGGTTTACATAGGCTCTCTCTACACCTTGGCTAAGCAGTGCATCCATTATCGCATGCTTTGAGATGGAATCAAATGCTTTTTCGTAGTCGATAAAAGCCAAGCACAGTGGCATGGTGTATTCGTTGTGCCTTTCTATGACCTGCTGTACAACCTGGATGTGATCCATTGTACTGAATCCACTTCTGAATCCTGCTTGTTCTCTTGGTTGTGCTGTCTTGGTGTTATATATATATATATATATATATATATATATATATATATATATATATATATATATATATATACATATATATATATACATGTGGTAGAATGAAAATAGAGAAGTTAATTTCGAAAAATTAATACCATTAATTCGAATCCTATTCCTATTTATGTTTTGAAAATAACATTCTGTTAGTGTCCACCTCTTTTCACAAATGGTTCTGTCTACATTTCATTTGATAGTTCATCTTTCATAAAGTACGGCACAATTAATCGTTTGGATCCAAAACACAAGTTTTTATGAGAATAATAATAGTTTGAGAATTTTTCCTCTATTCTCATCACCCCATATTTCACCTCAATTTAGCTTGTTGACTTATCTTTTTATATTATATTTTGGAAATAAAAAATCTGTTTTATTTGCTGCATATAAAAATATTTGTCCTAAAATAACCGTTTTCATAATAAAGTTGAAAATATTGTACTTTGAATGTTTTTGATTGCTATGACAATAGAGTTAAAAACCAATTTTTTGTATTTTGAAAATGTATTATGGACACTCGAATACTAGACGAATTCATACGAAACACCCTACACGAGCATTAGGGCTTGAGAAAGCTTTTAATGTGATGAGTACCGCATTTGCATACTGTGGATCAAAAATATGTGGATCAAAAATATATTACAAGTGTAATCCGAAGGAGCTTTGGCGGCATTTCGTGACTGTTGTTGAAACTTGGATTCATCACTATACACTAGAAAAGAGGGCATAGTGAAAACAGTTCATTTTGCTCCTCGAACATACTCCGAAGAGGGCGAAGACGCTTTCATCGGTCGAAAAGGTCATAGCTACTGTATTCTTGCATTCGCAGGACATTATCTTTCTCGACTATTTGGAAAAGGTAAATACGATGCCAGGAAAGTATTATTATTCGAAGAATTAAAAAACCTATCCTATTTCGCAAAGAAAAGATCTGTTTCACCATTGCAACGCAGCTACCTATCCGTTCGCCGAGCTGCAGTGCGGCTTGATGCCTATTCTTCAGACTTGTCAACCGATTTCTTTCTCTTTCCAAACATAGAAAGAGAGGACTATTTTGCAGAATTTCACTTTCAGTTTCAGAAAGTCCTATTTTTTGGAAGGCGTAAAATTTTAAAATCGTTGTGTGAAGTGTATGGAGGTAAAAGAATATTGCATTGAAAACCAAATTGATTTTCAACATAAAAAACATTTTGTTTAAAAAATATTTGAATTTTTACTCTGCCCTCATAAATGGCAATTTTTTTTTCTCAAATGTCATTACTTTCGCAAAATACAGCAGAAGTTTAGGATTATTATATTACATTTGTTCATTTAATACATAATTCTGTAATAAGGGTACTGTGAAATATCACATTACTGCTTTATAATCCACGACTGATAATTCGAAAAACAACTGTGTATAGATTACAATTACGAAAGGCCAGACCCACATCTCCGAACAAGAATGGCTGGTATCGATCATACTGCAATACCTATTAGTGGATAAAAATTGAAATTTTATTGTGACACACTTTGTTGCTGGTTACTTAGGCTTTCGAAGGGGGACTAAATAAGCGGTGTGATGGTTACGATGACTTTTTCTGACTTTGCTTTCAATACGTTTAGTTTATTAGTTTGCGGTGTGTTCATTAAAGAACAGGTGGTTTAGAAAGAGAAACAGTGGGATATAGAAATTGAAACATAATGCATTGTTTAGGAAAGCTTTCGATTTTTATATACATTATGTATGGATGCCAGGCATTACAGGTGATGTTTAATTTTATTAGTCAACTTTTTTACTGTTTTAGAGTCACGTTTAATAACGTAATTTATTATTATAATTGTTCTTTACAGGTAACTAATAATGATGTCAACTAATAATGTATTTATGAACAACTGTAATTATATAATAATAAATATACTAATAATAACTTATAATTGTAATACATTGAGTTGCATTCTCTCTGAAAACTTCTACAAGGTCAGTTCTGTAACACAGTGGTCATGCTGCTTATATTGAATATATCGTTTGACCAAATAAGTCTATTGTTACATTGTCATGAAATATAATTTATGTAGTATATAATAGCTCTAATTTCCTCAATCATGCAGGATTATTATTCAGCTTTGAAGACTGCTGCGTCCCAGCCAAGTTACGGTGCGCAATTTGGTTTGTATTGGTTTGGATCTGATTATATTTTTACTCCGAAAGAAATTGTTTTACTGTTGCTGAAGATTAGTATTGGTGCATGATTATTTTTTTAAATCGAACAACAATAGGAAGGTGGAGAAAGACGAGGAAGTTAAAGCTTTTATTTAGAAAAATACGGTTAATTTAGTTATAAAAAATAACATTTTCAGTACAAATTCTATAATATTGATTGGCCTTTTAAGTAAACTAATAAAAATAACATTTTTATTCAAAATCTAATCACATCAAAATCAATCAAATATTCGTTTTTTTATATCTTTCTACCATAGGGGTAACACTGCAAATTTTATGGAGCCAAATAAGGAATTAAGAGAGAGATTTGTCATAACTATTTTAAATTCACTTCGTAGTAATGAGGATATTTTGTATCATTTGTGCCACTCTGAACACATTCTTCTTTAATTTTGTAGGTCATTTTTGTAACTAACTTGAATGAATTGCTAACATTTGAAGATTGATTTAGCATATGCTTTTTTTGGTCTTTAAATATAAGCAAATAACTAGACAATAAGCCTGTGTGGAGTTTGACAATTTGAAATATTATTGTTTTGCCAATTACAAATTTTTTCGGTGACTCGCTTATAACTGAGGTTCAGTCGCAAAATAATGTGTTCTGCAGAATAATTCCAATGAACGTTAGTTTGCGTTTGCTGCTTCGAATTCTATATCAGAAATATGATTTGAATCATAACGCCAAATTCAACATTTTTTTAGTGCGGTTTAAAGACGTTAACAATATAATTGCCGGAGTGAATGTTTTTCTAAAAATCCTAGCTATTTGAAATTGTACAGTTACTTGTCTAGGATGCGATTGGTCACTGGACAGCCTTAGGCCATACAGGAGTCTTAGGGCACACATTTTTCGCGTTTCGCGCCCTCCATCCACCCGAGATTATTTTCTAAAATAATCCCGAAACTTCACTGCTGGTAGATGGGATAAGGTTTCCGTAGCTATTTGCCACTTAAAAAACCCTTATCTTCTCTTCCTTGGTGTTTCCGCAGCTTGGCCGCCGGACGGGGTGGGCCAAGCGCTTCGCACCACTCCCCTCTGGGGGACAAGTACCAGAGGGGGGTGTATCTTAAGATATTATTTATGTATCTCATTGCCGAAGGCACTGAAGGTGCATCAGCTTTATTTTATCTTCACTTACCTTGTGACCTGAAAGGGAAGGCACTTCCTGAAAGAGAAGCACTTTAACTTCACCTCACCAAATTCCTTTTTCTTTTTTCGTACGTGAGACTGGCGGTCTCATTCCCACGGCGGTAGATCCCTCGTTGGACATCAGTCGACCTAGTCCTCCAAAAGTTGGAGTTTCGGTCTTCTGTGCCTTCTGCCACCCAACGCTGCTAGGTCTTCCGGACGGTAGTCCGTTAACCTTCGCAGTTCTTGATTTGGGTGGTCTGTGATCTTCAGGAAGGCTTTCTCTGCCTTTTCCTGCATGCACTGCCTAAAGGGAGTCCACATCATCTCTCTATGTAATCGTACATTGGAGATGTACCATGGGGCGTTCAGAGCCAGTCTCAATATCTTGTTCTCATAGCTTTCAAGCTGTTTGATGTAGGATTTTGCCGCATAACCCCAAGCGGTCGATCCAAACATCATTACACTTCTCACTAATGCTTTGACCATTAGCATCTTGAGCTTCACGTCTAACTTGCTATTTCTGCAAATTAGCGGATAAGCCATCTTCGTTACCGTCACGGCTTTTATCCGTGCGTTCTTGGCATGTCGACTCCACGTCATCTTCTTGTCGAATGTGGCGCCCAGATACTTTACAGTATCTTGCCACCCCACATTTTGGTCTTCTATCTCCAGTTGGAGTTCGGGTCTTCTTCTTCTTTGTGTGATGTAGATAGCCTGTGTCTTGGTGACATTCACCTTGATCTTCCAGGCTATCATCCACTCCATCAGATCGTCCAGGTGTTCCTGGACGTATCTGACGGCGTGGTCCGGTCGCGAGTGTCTAGCCATTATGGCGGTGTCATCAGCATACAGGGCTAACCTAGTGATATTCCTCTTGGGAATATCACTGGTGTATATGTTGTATAGGTGGGGCGCTAGTACCGCTCCCTGCGGTACTCCAGCCTCCACCCATCTTCGTGCTGACTTGACTGCACCCATTTTCACAGAGAAACTTCTGTCTCTTAGGTATGAGTCAGTCAGCTCGGTAATCCACTCAGGAATTCCTATCTCTATCATCTTGTGGATAAGCCCGTCGTGCCATACCCTGTCGAAAGCTCTTTCGACATCGAGTAGGACGATTGCCGTTCCGTGTCTTCTACTCAGTGCTTCCGCTATGTATTCTGTTACGCATAGCATCTGATCTTCCGCAGAGTGATTTTTTCTAAACCCGAATTGTTCGGGCGGAAGGATGCTGTTATCTATGAGCACCTTCTCTAATCTCTTTAGAATCACTCTTTCTACGACCTTACTTATTGATGGTAATAAGCTAATCGGCCTGTAGTTTTGCGGGAACTTCTGGTCCTTTCCTGGCTTCGGTATCATTTTCACCGTTGCATATTTCCATCTATCTGGGAAATACCGCAATCTCATGACTGCGTTTGCAACGGCAGTGATGGCTGCAATGCCCTTTCTGGGCAGCTTCTTCAGCATGCGATTGGTTACACCATCGCATCCTGGAGCTTTCTTGAGCCTGATCCTTTGGATAATTTCCTTGACCTCCTTCGGAGTTGTGAACTCCGTCGGCGGCCTAGGTCCTATCCTTTCTCTGAAGCTTCTTACATTTCTTCTGACTAACCTCTCATGGTTTTCGTCATCGTCATCGTGCTCATTTATGATGCACTCTCTCTCGAGTGCATCAGCCATGGCGTCAGCCTTTTCGGCATTGCTATAAGCAAGCCCGTTGGCTCCGTGCAGCATCTTCGGCTCTGGTCTTTTCTTGAGTGCCCTGTAGACTCCCCATAGTGTGCCATCATCATTGCCGAGTTCCGTGAGGCGATCGTTCCACCTCTTCTCACTCAGATCCTTCAGAGCTTTTCTCAGGACGTTCGTCGATCTGGTCAACTCCCTGGCCAGGTCGGCCGTCCTATTTGCTCTGTATCGTCGCTTGATGGCCCTACGCCTTCTTATCATCCTCCGTATGGTTTGAGGAATAGGTCCGTAGGGGTGCTTCGATGGCCTTTCTACTCTTCTAGTCGTGCAGTCTTCTACTGCATCGACTATGGCCTTTTCTAGTATCTCGACTTCATGCTCCAACTCTTCCGTTGTGTCGATCTTCGGGATTTGGATTTTGGAGTAGATCTTTTCTGGGAACATGTCCCAGTTGACCCACTTCCTCACCACATGATCCCTGTGCCCGTCACCAGAACCCAACTTTAAGAAAATCGGGTTGTGGTCGGAGGTCCCGTCGTAAGCAGTCTCTATCTCCATATCCAATGGGATGTCCTTGATGACTGCGATGTCCAAGACGTCCGGCAGTCCTTCTATCGGCTGATATGTGGGCTCTTCGGGAGCAATCACGATTGCTCCCATAACCTCCACGTATCTTTCCAATCTTCTTCCGTTGGGATTATACAACCTGCTATGCCAACTCGGTGACTTGCAGTTGAAATCCCCTACAAGAACTTTCCCTACATTTCCCTGTAGGAGTTCTTGGATGTCTTCTTGTAGCAGCTGATCCCGCCTACCGGGGTGGTAGACGGACTGCACCTCTATGGGTGCACGTGCCATCTCTACCTTGACCCCGATGGCTTCTATCTCACCTTCGTTATCACGAAGTGGTTCAGATTCCAGACTTCGCCTGACGAGAATGGCAACGCCACCCCCGACAGGATTCCGTCTGTCGAATCTGTACGTCCGGTAGTTCGGGAAATTTATCCTGAACTCTTCCGGACATTTAGTTTCTTGCAAAGCAAGAATATCCGGATCGTAGTCTGCCAGAAGTTGTTCAACTTCTATCTTCTTATTCCGGATCCCGTTTACATTCCAGGATCCAATCGTCAGGTTCGCTGGTCTGTTTCTTCTACCTGGCATTTCTGGCTTCAAGGATGGCGCGGACACTCATCTCTACCGCTTGTGTAATGATCTTTTGCATGTCCTCATCGGACAGCACGTCATTTCGTTTGCCTGTTGTTTTTACAGGCTCTTGCCTTTTCGTCTTCTTTCCTTTTTTGGTGGGTGCATACTTGCATCCCAAGTAGGATGCAGCATGCGCCTCTCCACAATGCGCGCACGTGGCTTTTTCTTCGCGAGGGCGCGTGCACTCTGAGGTGCGGTGGTCCTCACCACATTTTACGCATCGTACAGGGTATCCGCAGTTGCCCTGTACATGTCCGTAGCGCTGACAGCGGTAGCACTGCACCGGCCTGTCAGCTTTTTCCTTTCTTTCGACCTTCACGGACAATCTGTCCAAAAACCGAAGGTCGAAAATCTTTTCATTAATGGTCTTCACGAGGACCATGGGGAGTGCACGGCCCTTCGTTTCTTTCCTTCGCGAGCGTAACCTCGCCACTTCAGCGTCAGCGAAGCCCTGCTCCACTAGCGCCTCCTTTATATCTTCAATTGTTGTTGTTTCAGGCACTCCTTTCAAGACTGCCTGAAATTTCTTATCTTCGCGGAGTGTGTACGTGAAGAAGCTGTGCTTCTTTTGCTCACACACCTTTGCCAGCGCTCTATGGTCACCGGCTGATTGGGGGAAAATTTGGATTCCCTCCTTCGTCATCTTTGCTTTAGTGTAGCCTATCTTCTTTTCATTTAGAAGTTTGGAGAAAGCGGACCAGTCCGGGCACGCCACGGTCACTGGTGGTACTCCCTTTGCGGGAGTTTTTTCTCCAGCTTTCTCAATACCATGAGTGGGCCTATCGGCCTCCACCCTTTTAGGTTTCTTGGCAATTGCCTTTGGCTTATTTGCCTTCTTTGCCGCTTCTTGTGGAGTTGGATATTCATTATCCGACTCCGTGTCATCAGTGGAGACTGCCGGTCTCTTCTTGTTCTTCGCCGATTTCAAGGCGCCGGACGGTCCGGCCACTACTTCGGCTACAGTCATCTTTGGTACTGTGTCGTTTGATTTTGCCGTCAGGGCATTTACCATTTTCTCCAGGCTCTTTATCTTGGCCTGGAGGTCTTCGATCTGCTCCTTTTGCTTGTCCAAAAGGGCATCGCGCTCGGCAATTTGGTTCTCCATCCACTGAACCTTCTGCCTTTTTTCGTGCTTCTCCTTCTTTGACATTTTGCCGCTGTCACTAGCACCGTAACTTCCACTAATTTTCTTCATAAACATCACCTGCAATTGCAGTGATGTCTATCGCGTCGTCACTTGTTGGCACGGAATAACGGCCGGCAGTTCCGAAACTGCCAACTAATTTCTCGTGCCTACTATTTCAAATTTTCACGATCGGAAAATTTTTCAAATTTTCGAAATCGCTAGGCTGCAAAAACAGTCAGCTATACCGCTATTTTACAGAAATCGCGCTTTTTTCCGATCACGTCCACAGTCGACCTTACAACCGACTGCGGAATTGCGGTTTTACTCCGCCCACAAATGGGAGGAGTCAAACACGCCGAAAATCTTCAGCTTCTGTCACAGTGGGGGCGTTGAAAAACACCACGCTCGCTGCTTGTCACCACCAGGAAAACCTAACCTGCAAAGGACACTCGAGAGAAACACAACCGTTCGTTAGGGCACACAGAGTTTGGGACCCTTTTAAAAAGCCAAAAAAAGTAAATGAAAACATGATAATACTTTTGTCTAGTGACTTTAATGGTTATTATGGTCAGCTTTATATAAATCAAATGTAAGTGAACTGATTACTGTTTTGAGAATTGAACGTTGTTGTTAATGAATTCATTCGAGATTTCTGTTGTCCAAAATCTCCTATTATGTTCTCAAAGTCCAATATTTGAGGGATATCACTTTCCATGCACTTGATTGACAAATTTATAAGTCGTTCTTGTAGTATAGCTGTTCGTAATTCATTTTTTAGTCTTTTTAGCTGTGAAAATGAACGCTCTCCACGGCAGTTGGTGACCATTAGACAAAGGAATATTCTTGTAGCAACTTCTACATTCGAGAAAGTTTCTTTTAATTTATCTGCCTTTATTAGAGTACATAAGGCTTTATAGACTTATTAGAGATACTCAAGCCCGCCGATTTATTTGCAAGGTTTTACAAGTAGTGCCTTAAATGAAAACATTCTGCTTTGAGCTCATTGCCGTTAATGTCTTCGTAATAGAGTTTTGCAAATTATTTCCATTTATTTGTCAACTGGTCAGAATAGATTGTTTTTAACTGATAAAGAAAACTAAAACATTTGTTAACTTCCTTGTATGATTGCAAACGTTGCTTTAAATGGGCAATCCAATGTGTTGGTTATAGGAGGAAATGTTTCTATATTTTCTTTGCCATTCAACTGTACAGTCTTTGATGGTCCTTCCAAGTGATGAGTGTGCTTTTATCTTTTTCTTTGAGTATTATCTTTATAGTCAGCATTTGGAGTTTTTTCTTTAACAGCCAATTTGTACTGATCGAAATTATTGCGTGCGCTACTGATATAATCGGCAAGAGATGTAAATAGTTTTGTTGCAACGTCCATTGTCATGGTATAATTCTGTAAGTTTATGCTTGTTTTATTGATAATCTCTAAGATGCCTTTCCATATTTCCGTTAGGAGAATGATCTACAGTTTTTAATTTTTTTTGGAAAGGCTCTGAGACGCGTTTCTTGTTTCTCCTGGTTGATCGGTGATTCTGGAAATTGATGTTTAAGCTTTAAAAATATAATTGTAACCATTACGGGAAGCTTTAAGAGCATTAGGGTGTGCAGACCATCTGATTCCAGAGAGAGACTTCAGAACATTATGTACCTAAACATTCTGGTGAAATTTTCCATCGATTGTTCGAATCCGAGAAAAAAATTAATCATTTTTGAATGAATGGGAAGTATGCTACTATTTCTGAAACACATCCAACCGCCTGAATACATAGTATTTTCAGTGAATGTGCGGCACATGGAACAAAAATAGCAAATTCACGTTTTTCTTTTATTCTTGCCTGAAGACCAGAATACTTTCCAGTAATATTTGTTGCATTATCGTAACCCTGATCGCGATAATCTTTTATTGGAATGTCAAGGCTTCCCAAAAAGTTTAAAACGGTATCTGCTATATATTGAGCCTTGTGCTCCTCTATAGGAAAAAACTGCAAAAATCTCTCAACAGGCTTTCCATCTTTTATGTACCAGGCGATTAAACTCAGTTGGTCAACATGGAAGATATCTGGTGTAGAATCCACACTTATTGAATACTATTTCGGTGTTGTTGGTTCGTTAATAATAGTCGCTAACATTTGCTGTCCCATCATATTAATAAATTCATTGCAAATATTTGCAGACAAATATGATGTACTTTCCTTTCCACGATGTCCGCAGTTTTGCATATAATCACCAAGAAAATGGTTAAATTCACTTATTATTTCTAAGCATCCCATATATTTTAAGTACAACAATTCTTTCAACTACATTCTTCCAATAATTGACCTGTATACTATATTGGGAAAGCAATCTACTGCCAAATCGGCCAGTAGTTTTGCTCCTTGCGACATGATTTACCATTAATTGCCTGTGCTGTAAACCGTTCTCATGCTCCATTAATATACTTAGCTTCTTCCAATCGTTATATCCACTAGACTAACTCAAATTATTTTTCGTAGTATTATTAAGTAGACGGTAGCAATAACAATATACAGATTTCTTCGACGGCGAATATAGGAGTAATTTTATTTCCACACTCTCACCATTCGTCAATTTGCGAGTCAAAGCATTCCTAGTCAAGTTTCTAGATTTTGTTTTATCGCTTAGATTAGGAAAACTTGTGGCCGTTTCGACGAAGTTACAATGTTTATTTTGAAAAAACTCTGACCCTTTGCGAATCCAACTATCGTGTACTTCTTCTGTTAAAATTTCACCAGAGTACGTACCAGGGTCGTGAGATATATTTTCTAAAATACTAGTTGATAAGTCGCAGTAGCTCGAACTGGAAGATCCAGGCCGTGATGTGTGTGACTGTCTTTATATCTGGAACTGATGAACTCGAAACACACTTTTTTCCTTCCATCTCAAACGTGGGCCTTAGCCCAATCTAACATACTACAATTGTAATATGATATACGTTGGTGATATAAAAAAAGTTGCTGATATAAACGAATCCCCATATCTTGAAATAATTGAATAGTCCCTCCCCTTGTTTATGGATAAATACAGTAAATTTAGGTACTTTTGGAGCTTCAAGTTTGTTGATAATTTTATGTTGTTATTAAGGCTACCGGATGGTTTTTTAAGTTTTACTGGATAATTTATTGTTTTTTTTCTATATTAAATTCTTCTGAATCCATCACTGTTTTTGCCACTACATTTTTCCACTCCTCTTTATTAGTCATTCTTTTATATAATTTTTTCGATGTTCAATATATTCACAATCTAGCAAAATGTAATAAGCAACTGTTATAATATTTAGCGCTACGCAACGAATTGCCAGGCATTAGAGGTTAGAACGCGTATCAGTGGATATTTCGCCCTCGCGCATTGGACTTCTTCCAGCACAGGCTTTGTTTTTAGGTCATGGTGTAAAGTTTGAATTGTTATCAACCCAGGGGCATCGGTAATTATTGTCAATGTTTTGGACTGGAACCCTCCAATAATTTCTATATTTATAGAAACTAGCTACACTCGCACTATCCCACAGTTGTATGCCGTAAGTTCAAACGGGTTTCAAGATCACTTTGTAGACGGTTGACTTGCTAGTCAACGATATTTTGAATTGTTGATATAGATAGTAGAGATAATTTTAAGCCAAGTTGCTTTCTCTTTGCAAAGACGTGTTTTTTCCAGTTTAGTCTTCGATCAAGTCTCATCAACTCCTTCGGCCTGAGGGAGCTTAATACCCATTAAATGTGCCACTCGCACATTATTCCTTCCTTAAGGCGAATGTGACTTTCTGAGATTTTGTTTGCTGACTTTAAGGCTCCACTTTTTCATCGATTCCTTTAGCTTCTCAGATGTATATATTGGTGCCTTGCTATTGTCATAACGGTGGTGTCATTTGCAAACATGGCTATGCATGTTTTTCGAGGAGTTGGTAAGTCAGTAGTGAAGATTTGAAAAATTATGGGACTCAGGGCGCTATCAGGGTCTATATGATGATGCTTTTTCCGTCAGTTTACCAGATTTTGGAATCAAAATGATTTGTCACACCATTCTAATAGGGAAAGTCCAACTCGGAGTAATGCATTATACATTTGTATAAATACAAATAATGCTTTTTCCGGTAATTGTTTAATGTGTTGCTAAGTTACAAGGTTAAATGCGTAACTTTTTTTTGGGTTGCGGTTGCTTCGAATCATATCCTTAACTTCACTAATTTTTTCGTTCTAATGGGAAGTGTCATTTGGAATGTTGTTTCAAGATAGGAGGTTACTTTTTTCTCTTCTTCTCGTAAAGTGTGCATCGAGAATAGCTGTAATACATTAGCTAGGTGTAATGAAAAAGCTTCGGTTTTATCTTTATCTGTCTTCGCTCATTTTCTGATTGGTGGTATGTTCTCTTGAGTTTTATTGATTTTAGATGTTGTCCTCCATAAAGAGGAAGAGCTTTAGTAGGATTAAGTTCACTAGCTTAAGTGGGGGTAAGATAATTTTGAATTGTTTAATTTTTTTCATTACTCCGTTACTCTTTCACCTCTTTCATTGCTCTGTTAAGTTTTGCCTTGTTATTTGGAGCTCTAGTTATCATCCACCTTTTCCGTTATCTCTTTTATCTTTCGTTATCTTTAGGATATTTTAGTAGGATGTCTGTATTAATTCTTTTATTAAGCAAGTATATAAACGAATCTCAGTGAGTATTACAGTATAGTGAGTATTACAGGTTTTTGAACATTGATGATATTTGAACTAATTGTTACTACCGTGCGAGATTGATCCGAAGAAAGATAGATGCTCTGTTCTGCTAGACCATTGTTACTAAAACTATTCCTACTGGCCATTGCCAGTAGGAATAGTTTTAGTAACACAGAAGTTAATGGTGTCGGGTACTTTGTTCCTGCCACTAGGCCAATAGGTGGTCTTGCCAGTAGACAAAGAATTTAGATTAGATTGCTTGATATATTTTATGAGCTCTTGACCTTTAGAAGTTATTAATCGTGATCTTATATATATATATATATATATATATATATATATATATATATATATATATATAAATGATTTGATGATCTTTATATATATATATATATATATATATATATATATATATATATATATATATATATATATATATATATGAACTGATATTTTTAACAGAAAATCATTAATATACACTTTACAGTGCCTGTACATGCCTGCAGGTAAAATTTAAGAGAATCCATGAAAATGTGGGAATCACATTCAAAATCGTGAACATTTAGTAGCTGATAAATGTAGCTCAAACGATAAATCAAGCATAGATGCAACGTGATAGACGCAAAAATCATCACTGTTATTATATCATTGATAAGATTAGTTATAGCCATTCTAGCTTTTTTAAGAATTTTTAAAGAATTAAGCATGCAAAAGTGCACTTATGACTGACAATATACCTGCAAGTATTATGGTTTACTAATATTTTAAAATGGATTTAATGGTATATTTCCACCCTTTGACTGGTAGAAAATAAAAGTACCATCAAGCCCAAATATTTCATTTATATTTAATTATACCAGGTCTGGCGGTTAATATTTTTTTTTATGAGATGGCGCTGGAAACAAGTGTCGGTTTCACAGTCTAATCTCTTCTTCCATTTTGTTGGTACGATAGTACCTTTTAAAACACCATTTATTTTTAAACGACTTCGAGTTAGCGTCATATTATTTCGAATCGTACACATGTTGAGTTTCGATCCAAATAAAGAGCATTTGCGGTACGTGCTGCGTTTCTTGTTTACCCAAAAGAAAAATGCCAGTGAAAACCTGGTTATTTCGATTTGACAGACAAAGAACGCCCGGGTCAATCGACAAAAAGTTGAAGATGCCGAATTGCAAGTATTGTTGGAAGAAAACGATATACAAACTCAATAATATTTGGTAGATAGGTTAAATGTTGGTCGCAGAATCATTTGTGAAAGTCTGCATACAATCGGAAATATACAGAAGGCAGGGAAATGGGTACCACATCAGCTGAATGATAGACAGATGGAAAAGTGAAAAACGGCGTGCGAAGTTTTAGTTTTTCGGCATAAAACAATTTATTTTTGCATCGGATCGTGGCTGGAGACCAAAAATGGATATATTTTGAGAACCCAAAACGCAGAAGATTATGGGTTGACACAATACAACCATCAACATTGACCGCAATACCGAATCGCTTTGGAAAGAAGATAATGCATTTTGGTGAGATCAGAAGGCTGTTTTGTCGAGCTTCTGAAAGCAGGTGAAGCAGTTAATACTGTTTGCTACCGGAAAAAAAATGATCAATTTGAACCATTGAAAAGTGACGAGAATGGGAAGACACTGAAAAGTGATTTTGCAGCACGACAACGCCCCATCACACAGAGCGAAAGCGGTCAGAGACACCATTTCTGCCCTTAGCTGGAAACTCTTGCCCCACCCTACATACTCACCAAACTTGGGCCTTTCCGACTACGACTTGTTTTCATCGAAGTCTCATGCACTTTCCATGAACACTTCAACAATTACGGAGATGTCGAAAAATGGCTTGAGACTGGACCATCTCAAAGGATGTACGGTATTTCTGGGAGGGCATCCACAAATTACCAGAGAGAAGGGAAAAATGTTCAGAAAGCGTTGGCGCATACTCTGAATAAACTTTCCTGCTAAATCAAACGTGTTTTTTAAAGAAAGAATTAAGAATTATTAACCCGCCACACTTGGTATTATATTTCTAAGTGTAACTATAATTTTTTTGTTTTAGGATATTGCTTCCAAAAAATGTGACATACCTTCTACTGCACCCAAAAAGATCGAAGAAGTTATAAATACTTGTCAAGATGAAATAAAAATTGCTATTCTCTCAGGTTGATATTCATTTGCTATATCTCATGTTAATTTTTATTGATTGTTATTTTTTAGAAGCTTTAGAGGCTTTGAATATCAATGAGGAAAAAGCCAGGGCAAAAAGGTCAACTTTCAGCCCTGATGAAAAACGTATTGCAGGGGTAAGTGTCACTAAAAGATATATTATTTATGTATTGTCTATTAAATACGCATACAATATGTAACTTGACAGGAATTTGTAAAATTTATAGCTTCTATTTAATTTGTAATCTGCTTAAAGGGTCTATGAATGGTCTATTTACAGATACGAGATTGAAATATGGATTTGTTTAAATTAACGTATTAGCTTTAATCGTTCACATTCTTTTTTAAAGCTAATTATTGTAGATTACGATCAAAGTTGTTTTTCTTTTGAGATGATTTGTGACTTGACTACTCTAATTGGTTGGTTGCTAGATAATTAAAGTGACATTTGCGCTATGTACTATGTGACAAGATGCGCTATTTAACGATAACCACTGTACCTTACTATATCGCGTACTATCAGGGTAATGAGATTATGGCGTAATGCATTATTTGTCACAAATCATGGATCGTTTATTATTATTCCAAGACTGCGACTTATTCGCGATTTCCTATAGTTCTGACCATTCATCTAGGCGGGTTTTAAAATGACTATATAAATAGTCGAGTTGCTTTCTAGAGAGAGATTAGGAACCTAAAACTATTGACGTGTAGACTGAGTTGTTTCCTGTTGAAAAATATATATTTATTTCAGACGATTTGTAGTTTGACTATTCTAATAAATCGGTTGTTAGATAATTAAAGTGATATTCAAGACGTGCTATGTAACGATAACCACTGTACCTCACTATATCCCGCACTATCAGGGTAATGAGGTCATGATATAATACATTATTTGTCACAAATCATGGATCATTTGTTATTCTTTTGACTGCGATTTATTCGCGATTTCCTATATTTCTGCATATATATAGAGGCGGGTTTTAAAATGACTTTATGAATAGTCAAGTTGCTTTCTAGAAAGAGATGGGATTAAGAACCTAAAAATATTGAATAGACCGAGTTGTTTCCTGTTGAAACAGATTTATTTATCCCAGCTTTCTATTAATATATTAGATAAGCCTAAACATCTATATTTGACTTATGCGGTATTAGATTATTTCTAAATGTAATTGGAGGAGAGGCTTTTCTTCTTAATGTGAAGGTAATTTAAGTAGACTACTGATCGTAATTGTAAATGGTACTAAAGTACGATTTGCCTGTATTCTTTATTTGTTGAACCAAGACTGGATGATGTCTAATGAAGTTTGTAGTTTAGATTATTAAAGAGATTTACCACTAGACACCAAATCATCAAATCACCAACCAAGGGTTACAATAATAATGCAAAAAGTTGATTGAATGGGTCCTTTATCCCGGTTGATGATTTTCTTACATGTTGGCATTTGAATGCTTTCATATGCATCCAAAACGCTAGTATGATTTGCTCTTTATACAGCTGTTAAGTCAATATCTATTTATAGGGTCCTGTCCGAGTGTATGTTGGACAATACAGGCTTGTTTCTCCCATATCTAATATGGGCAATATGCTATCTCGTATATCTGGTTAATATGGATCTTGTTGTTTGTCCAATCGTCGATCATAATCTTGGCAACTAATTTCGAAAATCTTCGATTTTTCTTGTTGTTCTACTTTATCCTTTGGATTACCCAGGGCTTTTCTTAACTTATTACATAGTTTGTAAACAGCTTTGATGTCCACTTCTTTTTTAAATCTTGTCTAACTCTCTTGTTAATCAGGCATCAAAATCATCAATAGGATTAAGGTTTCTAATTAATATATCGGCAACGATCTTATTTCAACCTTCACTCACTCATTCACAACTTCACAACCTCATTCACTTTAGCCACCTTTCTAATCAATTTGATTTTTTTAGTATGACTATCTCTGTTTAAAGGAAAATTAATTAATCTATTTACCATAATAGGAATTAGGAATGTATCTCGAAGTGGTGGTATCGTTCCTAAATATATTAAAATCTAACGTATTTTTATTATTCCTTAAAATAAAAAAATTTACTTAAAGATCCAGAAATTCATAGTAATACTGTTTGATGATTAATTAACAAGAGGGTTAGATAAGATTTTAAAAAGCGGAAGTAAAAGTAGTCTACAAACTATATAAGTGAATGGGGTATGGGGTTAATAAAATGGAATAGGGCACATGAAAAATCGGCTATTTATTAAATTAATATTGTGATGGAAGATACATAGGGCAAACAAAAAGATCCATATTAACAAGATATAATGAACATATTGCCCACATTACTTATTGGGGAACTATGAAATTCTGTGTTGCCCAACATGCACTCGACTATGACCACATTATAAATATTAGTAATTCAAGAGTTGTTAAAAGTGCAAATAGTAGTACGGCTTTGGATGCATATGAAAGTATTAAAATAGCAATATGTAAGGAAACCATGAACCGGAATGAAGTACCTATCCCACTAGGCTATCTTTTTGAGTAAGTTAAATAGTTAATCGCTTGGTTAAATTCACGATTCATGGTGTTTACAGTCTTCATTAGGTATGGTTGTCTTATAAGTAGAACATAGTTTATGCTATCATAGTTAGCAAATCGCGAGTCCAGAAGTTAGTCCAGAAGTGTTTAATGGTAACTATCTTCGAATTTGTAATTTTACTTGAGAAACTGTCGAATCTTTATTTGTTGATAACATTGCAGTGTCATCTGTATAAATGCTTGAAGGCGATAGCGGAATATGTGCTGATCAGGTGCAATACGAGATACAATCCTTGATCAATACGAGATACAATCCTGATCCTTGTAACCGCCATGATTTTTTTAATTGCACGTTGTTGTATTCATCACCAGTTACTAATTTGCTAAAGAAAGAGTGTATTAGAATGTTTGTCAGCAAAAGACTTCACGAATAGATTCGGTTTAGCAGATTTCGCCCATTAAGTTCGTTGGAATCCATACATTAGCAGAACGTAGCCGACACACATATCGACCATTATTTTTAGATGGTTAAAAAACGGTCGATTTGCCAAAATTCAACTTGTCTGCTCTCGCTCACGTGGTGCGTGGATCTTCGACTACTATGACCTTTATTTCCTTGACATCAGTGCCCGAAGGACGGCTAGAGCGATGCCGGTCTTCAGGGTCAAAATTTCCGCTCTTGAAGTGACCAAACCACTTTTGCTCCGTGTTCTCCGCAACACAAAACAGCGCACAGCGTTTTTGACCTTTTTGAAATAAAAAAGCTTAATGTGGCGTAAATGCAAGCTAACAATCGTCATTTTTGGTGTAAATGAACTAACTGAAGGCAACAAAAGCGTATCTGAATGAAAACATTGTAAATATCATACTAAGTCACTACAGATTTTTATGTTAAAGTGTTTAATGTCGACCTCTACTGTTAGATCCCGACCTTGAAATTTGATCGGTTGAAGAAAGCAACTGAAGAAAAACGACCGGAATTGGGATGTTTTGTCGCATCCACCTTACTCACCAGACATCCCACCCTTGGCCTACCATTTGTTTCGCTACCTCCAAAATTGTTTAAATGGGAAATCTTGTTAATTTTTCAATTCTTCTATTGGAAACTTCGGTATGAAATAGTCAACTCGAAGAGATTTACCAGTAAACACGAAATCACTTTATTTAATTTCTCGATGTGTTTCGCTAACCTTGTTGAAATCAAAATTAATTATGTCTATTTTATACAAAATTGAATCAAATTCTGATGATGTTAAAGTGGACACCGAAACGCATGTCGGAAAATTAACGTGATTTTGATATTTAGTTATTAGATTTTCGAGTTTAATACACATTTTTGGCAAAAAAGGCTTTTTGGAGTATTACCACAACGCTGGTAAAAAGTGGAAAATAATAATAAAAACATAATAAACTAAATAAAAATGAGACTTTTCATGGCCTTTGTAGGGGTTGTATGGTATCCTGGTGTTTTATTGGCATTTATTGTAGTAGTGAATGAAAAATGAATTGTATAGTGAATGAAAAACATATTTCTGAATCCTGTTGTATTAAGTTACTTTCTTCACTTTTTCATATTTTGTTTGATTTTCGTTCAATGAAAATATATGTTCCATGAAAACAAAGCGAAAAAGTTTGATAGAATTCTTGCAATATTTCGGTGCTTTCTTCAGAAGATATTAAACTAAGATGAACAAGAAGTAATAGTTAAAAATAATTGAAACTGAGTGGAGTCCTTTTACTTTTATAATAAAATTGATCTCGATCAGAAGGCTAAGCCTATTCAGTATAAAATGCCTAAAAATACATGGTTTCTTATCTACTCTGAGTTCTACCCTTCAGGTTATCTTAAGTTGTACTTTAGTAATTTGGCAGATTTCTGCTTCAGGTTTTTTCATTTTTTTCTTTTATGAATTTGCTTCGTCCTCCCTAATTTTCTTCTTTCAGGTTATTAATTCCGTATATTAATTTCATATTTTGCATTTGTGGGGTTTTTCTTACTTATATTTTTTTGAGTTAAGGACTCCAATAGTAATAGTTTTTTATCGGTATTTTGATGTGAGTTAAGCAATTAAGCATTGCGTGTTTCATTTTAAAGGTTGCTATTTATGCATCCGGAGTTGGCAACAACGGTGTTGCTAGGCACCATCTGACATATAAATAGTAAAATTTGACATTGCTGATTGTATACGTACTGACAATGTTCTGTTATACGGACGCTATTTGTGTTGTTTTGGACTTGACAATTTCATCTTAGTCAAAAAATTTTCATGCTCGTTAGAATTTTCATGCTATGGTTTACTACGATTTTTGACGTGGATTATCTTAACAACAGTGCATCAATCAACTCACTTCGACTTTTAGTCATGAAGCACCATCTAAAACGACTGTATATCACTGATTTATCGAATTGTGATTGTCATTTGTCCACTTAAAATCGGTTGTTGAGCCAGAAAACATCGATTGTGTGCGCGAAGTGATGGAGCAAGATCGTGATGTAACATACCGTGAGATTGAGGCATCCCTGGGCATTAGTATGTCAAGCATATACAATTTTATATGAACATTTTACAAAATATTTCTGCGCGTTGGATTCCGCATAATTTGAGGATCGCTCAAAAAAAGATTCGTGACGGTTAATGCAAAGAAATGTCAGCCGTGTATAACATCTACACAGGTAACGAATCTTGCATCTATGCGTATGAGCCATAAATTATCCAGCAGTCGACTGTATTGGTCTTTCAAAATGAGCCAGACCCCACAAAAGTTCACTCAAGAACCACTTCGAAGCAAATGGTCGCCTATTTTTTCGGTTAAATGGACAAAAAAACAACCAGCAACGCAGGATCATTCTTCACCATGACAACGCGAGCTCTCATACATCGGACCAAACAATTCAATATTTGATCGGTCAAAATATCGAATTGATGGATCATCCGCCGTACAGTCCTGATTTGGAAATCAATTTCATTTTTTCCCCTTCGTGAAGGATAAACTACGTGGTCTACGATGTTCGACCCCAGAAAAAGCGGTTGATGCGTTCAAAATGCATGTTTTGGTGGAGATACTTTAATAGGAATGGAAAAAGTGTTATGAAAATTGGTTCAAACGTAAGTAAAAATATATCGATCATCGCGGAGAATATTTTGAAAAACAATAAAACTATTTTCAATTATAACTATTTGTTATTTATTATTCCGGATACATAAATACATAACCCTCTTATATTAATGTATGTAAATTATGTTAACTTATCTATTTTGTGCAGTAATAGCAGAAGCAAAATCTTAAACAGCTAGGCTTCTAATAATTTTCAATCATTTGACATTAAAGTCAATCGTTGTACTATGGTGTAACAACAGTAATTTGTGCTTTTTTCTTTGTTTATAAATATAGCATTATACTCCTCCGAGGTGAAGTTTACAACTTTTGTCACGTCAAATTTGTTCCTTCCATTCCTTCTTTAGTATTTAAAGTTTAGACTGCGAAATATTTGGTCGACGGTTGTTAACGAAAACATTAAAGAGTGATTTATGAGTGATAAAGAGTGAAATATGTCTCGAAATTAGGGCATAATTAGGACAGCGTTTAAAACAGCCTTTAAAGCGACTGACGCCGCTGATGAGATTTGCGAAGTAGAGGGGAAAGGCCAGTTCACAGGCATTCAGCTTTGTTCAAAAAGTTGCGGCAGGGAGACCTGAGTCTTGAAGATAGGGGAAAATCAAGTCGTCCAGGGTCTCTGGATCCCGACGTTTTCAGAACAGCTGTGGCTGCAAATCTTAGGACAAGCGCTAGAAAACTTTAAAGGGAATTAGGTACTCCACACTACCACTAATCGGCATTTGCGAGGCATAGGAATGGTATTAAAGAGCTATGATACATTTCTCATGAATTGTCACTGGAGTAAGCCACGCGTCGGTTTGAACTGTAGAACTGTTTTAACAGAAAACTGTGAACTCCCCTCAAAGCCTGACTCATTTTCGATTTATCAAACTGATTGTTAGCTGTGATGGAAAATGGATTTATTTCTACAATCTTAATGACGTAAAGTAGTGAGTGGTGCCTGGACATTCAGCTTTTTCGGTACCAAGGCGAGAAAGATTTGTTAAAAAGGTTATGCTATATGTTTGGTGAAATTTTGAATGAATAATTCACTTTGAGTTGTTTTCTGATGGTAGAATGATAAATTCAGAACTCTACTTAGCTCAACGTGAGAAAGTACTCGCTGTTCTGGTACACAAATATCCAGCTTTGGTCAAGTGTAAAAAAGTCTTCATGCAGCAAGACAATGCAAGACCACACACTTCAAATCTGGCCACCTCATTATCGAATTTAATTTTGAATTTCTCTCTCCTCAGCATACCACCCTGATCTCGCTCCATCGGATTAACACTTGTTCCGATCGGTGGACTTAAGAATAGGTTAAAACTGGCTATTTTGGAATTAAGTACCTCAAAAACGCAAACATTTACTCTCTTATGATAGTTTAACCCGTAACGTCCCCTGGACATCCTGTCACAGGTTCTGTTTTGTTATTAAACAATTTGTCAAACAAATAATTTGAAGATAATTTATAAATTATAATCTTAAAAAGTGTTAAAACCTTAACAAACACCTTAAAAAATGCGAAAAAAAACTATTGCGAAAAAAAAATAAAACGAATTTTATTTTTGGAATACCCAATTTTGCGATTCTAGGAAATTTTTAATGCTTTTATTTTATGTTTTTGCTATTTTATTTATCAATATTATATCATTATTTCAGTTATAATTTCATTTACGCTATTCTGTCACATGCATTACTTTAAGGAAGTTTTTAACAATTAAAAATAGTGGTTTCTTTTTATTTACCAAAAATGTTATATCGGAACAGAATTATGTCCACTGGGTTTCTATTGCATAAATTTGTTTTAGAAAGTAAGCTACGTGCTATTTATATAACATTACGGTACTACTTTGGTGTTACCAAACAAAGAACCATCATTGTCATCTTAACTTTATTTAAACAAAATAATAATGAATGAAGTGGAATGGTGGAATAAGTTGTGGGAAATGCACTGATTATGTTATTGTGAATGAACGATGTCGCTTTATTGTAATATTTTTTTTTCAACAGTTCAATTTCTATTAATTTGAATAGATTGAAACATATACCAGGTGTGGCGGTTAATGATTCTTACATTTTTCTTAAAAAAAACACGTTTAATTTGTGAGAACTGTAAAAAATGGATTATTCAAAGTATGTGCCATCGCTAGCTGCACATTTTTCTATTTCTCTGGTAATTTGTGGATTCCCTGACAGAAAAATAGTACACCTTTTGAGGTGGTCCAGTCATAAAGCATAAAGTGTTTGATGGAAAGTTAGTGAGACATCGATGAAAACGGAAGTAGTCGGAAGGGGCTAAGTCTGGTGAATACGGAGATGGGGCAAGAGTTCCCAGCCAAGTGTGTGATGGGGCTTTGTCGTGCTGTAAAATCACTTTTCCGTGTTTTGTAGCCCATTCTGATCGCTTTTCAATTAATGCGTGGTTTAAATTGATCATTTATTGACTGTAGCAAATGATATTAACACTTTCACCTAGTTTAAGAAGCTCATGGTATTCCCAAAGAAAGTTGGATAAATTCGATTAAACATGTTATTAAAATAGAAGATTCCTAGTATCATTCACTAATAATATATCATTTACTAATAATATACAACCAGTTATTATTAATGTAGATCAAAGTGACAGTGAGAGTGAAGCCGAATTAAATGTATAATTAAATTAAAGTTATAATTTTTATTGTACTCATTGATAAATTTATTTATTTATTTTTATTGTACTAATAAATTCAAAATACACAAACCAATAAAGAATGCTATAGTCATACATAATAATAATAATATTGATTTGTTTGCATATCAATTCTTCTGTGTTGAGATTATACATTCCTCGAAAATATGGAGGTAGAGAGCTTATTAACATCAAATAAATGTGTCTTAGTCAGGAAAAGAAGCTTCGCCAACATTTTTTAAGTTCGAAAGATCAACTTATGAGGCTCGAAACTCAGTTTGATCCCAATTATACACGACTAAATAGAGCCATACAAAGTACACTATCGAAACAGGGACAATAGAAAACAACATAATTCTCTGGGAATATAAATTAATTCATGGTAGATATGTAGAATTATTAAATGGCAATAATATTGATAAGAAAGCTCCTCTGCTCTGGTTAAACGAGAATCAACTATATCCGGAAACTGAGGGTTTTGTTATTGCTATCCAGGATAATGTCATCAAAACCAACAATTACAAGAAATATATCCTTAAAGAAAATACTGAAGATGTATGTCGAAAGTGTGGCAAAATAGGAGAGACTATTGAGCACATAATTGGTGGATGTCCTACTTTAGCAGAAAACGCATATTTAGGAAGGCATAATCAGCTTGCCAAGATAATCCACCAAAAACTGGCACTTAATCATGGCCTTTTACCAACATCTACTCCGCCTTATTTTAAATACACTCCTCAAGCAGTTCTGGAGTCTGACGATGTGCTGCTCTACTTGGATGACCGATAATAACTGACAGGGCTGTGGACTACAATAGTCCAGATATAGTCTTAATAAATAAAAAAGAAAAGCGGGAAACAATTATTGATATTGCTATACTACTCTCACAATATACATAAAACGGAGGTGGAAAAAGTTTTTAAGAATGAGAATCTTTTTTATGAATTGAAGAATATCTGACTGAATATCTGAAACTTGAAAAAGTCAACATCGAACCTTTTGTAATTTCCGCAGAGGGATTAGTGAGCCACAGGTTCTCCAAAAGTTTAACAAATTGCGGTCTAAATAGAAATATCATAAAAGTGGGACAACGGGCTATAGTGTTGCAAACCTGCCACATAATTCTAAAATTTTTGTCTTAATGCCAACGGAATACTGGGTTGTAAATAAATTTATCCCCAGGCTCCGAGCCGAACTCCTACCTCGCGAGGAAGGAATCGGTTTATGGTTTCCGGCTTTTTGAGCTGAAAGAGTGACACCAAGTCGATGAGAATAATAATAATAAAACTGAAATGGAAAAGGTCACGAAGTACGAAAATCTTGCATTTGATCTGAAAAATCAATGGAAACTCTAGAACCTGGAGGTATTACCTTTTGTTATATCCGCCGAAGACCTAGTAAGCAAAACCTTTTTCAAGAACCTTGAAATTCTTGGTGTTTCAAATTCGATTACCACAGTAGGACAACAACCAGTTCTCTTACAAACTTGCCACATTAATCGTAAGGTACTAAGCTGAATGGGAGAAGCTGAACTGCTTTCTTATTTTGGCATTGTAAACCCGACCAGCCTAGGCTGAGATGATCGATTAATCATGTTTGTGATAATAATAATTTAACAATATTTTATTTTTTCCAAAATTATTCAGAATTAACCACTCCGATTCTGGCGTCTTTGAAGAAATCAGGAATATTTTTATTGAAATTTATTGCAGCAATTAATATTTTGCCGAAAGGCAACGAAATATCTTGAACCGGAATATACGCGCTGGTAAAATTTATCGCGTATCTGTGTTTGAGGATTAATATCGTTTAATGTCAAAGTTCAAATTACTAGCACTAATTTTTCACAACATATGATTAATTTATTTATTACATTAAATGTTTAAAACATCCACTATTTGAGTTTATGCAAGCCTGGCACCGTTTTAATTAGTTTTCGCAAGTACGTTGAAAAACAAAAAAATATTTTTTTGGCTACCGTTGTCTGTAAGTACGACTAGCCTCTTCGGAATTTTGGAGAGCTTCTCTCTAAAGAAAATGCATATTGTGATATTCCTGTACAGAATATAGTTTTGTATTTAAATCGAACTTGAAGACACGCACTGACATGTACTGAAATAATTTTTGTCGCCATTTTGAAATCATATTCTTTGTTATCTAATAAAGTTCGCTACTTTGTCACATTGTTTTTGGTTGATGTATAGCGTACTTCTTAAATTTTAATTTTTTTAACAATGTTTATTAGTTTGTATAGTTTATTTGTATATACGTAGATATATAACACCTTCCCAAAATGGCTTTCCTAACGAACCATTATAAATCATTGATATGGCTTTGGCTCTTTTTAAACGTTTTACCTTACATTGAGGTGTAAAATGTATTCTTGAATTTTTTGAGCTGCCTCGTCTTTTACACCAAGACCGCATTTATTTTATTTATATATTCAGTAGCAATATTACAGTGTAATTTTATTTTTTTTTCTACTTTTACTTGGCATGTGGTGTTTAACGTCCTCTAATATTTTTATTTCTAATCAGTGGTAAACTTTTTATATATATATATATAGAAATGCGTAACGATCTTGTTGCTTTTTGCCTTAAATTTTCAAATTATAATCTTGCTGGTGTGTCTTTTAAACATATATGACATAATTAATTTAAATAATTGCCATCTTTTTGTGTTATATTCATATCTGTATATATGTTTATTTGTTTCTTCATATTCCTTTTACTTAAATGTTCTAACTTTTTATGTGAATCTTCAATTTGTACAATTTCCAGTACCTTTTTTTCATATTTAAAAATCATTAAGATGTTTTTTTTGAATAGTACTTGAGTTAAGTTTTGGAACATACAAAACATCGTCTAAAATTAATTTATTACTGAAATAAATTACTTATCTTTTTCTTTATTTCCTTTTTTTTGGAACTTCAAATTTTAATTTGTTGTAATTTTTTTTGGTTGGAATCAATTTTTTCCTTTTTGTTAACATTTTCTACAAACAATTACCTAATTGTTGCCATTTTTTGGAATGCTTTTCTTTATAAAATGTTTTTTCATGTGATTTGTTTTTTATAGACATTGCTTTGAATTTGTTTTTTTGCTTTTCCTTTTTATTTTGTTATTAGGTTTTTTATAATAATTAAAAAATAATTTTGTCTTAAATTGTACAACGTTTTTTAACCATCTCTTCAAAATGGTTGTGTGTGAAAGTAGCCTTATATCCCTCGAACGCGGGGTGGGATAAGCAATCATCACCATAAACTTTTTTCATCGATTAAATGTTTCTGTAAAAGTTTCACCGTACTTGAAACAAAATTAAATATTTGCTTTTTGTTCCATTGTAGAAAGGTAAAAGGTAAAGTGTTAGGGTTAGAGGCGCATCAGCAACAAGGCTATTTAGCGACTGGACCTACAGCTTAACGTGGGTTCCGACTCACGGTTATCAGCTTCTGACAAACCCAGGCCAGCACCCCCCTCGGGCTATAAACCCTTAGTTATGTGCCTACTCATAAGTCTATCAGGAAACCTACCGATTGGCGAGTGACCAACGTAGAACATTTCTCAGAAGGCATCCGGCCTTACCCAGCCTTTAAGTGGTGTGACTGAGGGGTAATTTGTAGTTGGATTTTACACTCTTGCCTAGAAACAATCACAAACATTTAGGAAGTAAACAGACAGAAGAAAGAAAGAAAAACAACCATCCGAGCGCTGGAATCGAACCAACTACCGCTCCAGTGCGGTTTCGGCACAGCAGCGGCAGGCCGCTGCTCTTACCGCCCGCACCAACGCGATCGGCGGTTTCATTGTATTTTGGTGACGAGGTAAAAAAATATACTGTCACTTTAAGCGTTATAACTTGACAATCTGTTGATTAATTCTAATGATGATGGTCTCGTTTTATAGAGGAGATATACATTTTGTGCTGTTGGAACCTTCGGTGTGAAATACTAAACTTGAAGAGATTTACCACTAAACACCAAGTGACTTTTTTAAACTTCTTGACACTCCGGATATATCAAATCATCTCCTGATGATGCTAATATGGTTAGCAAAATGTGCATCGAGAAATTAAAAATGATTTTTGGTGTTTAGTTGTAAATCTCTTCGAGTTTAGACGATATACAACATTAAGATTATATACTGTTTCAATAGATGGCACTAGTAGTTTTCTTTAAAATTAAAACGTTCCCGTATTTTTCCGACATACTGTGCGGACCAATTCTTATATTGAAGTCTTTAGTGTGAAATACTGAACTCAAAGGGATTTACCACAAAACAACAAATCACTCGCTTTTAATTTTATTACGCGCGTTTCTCAAACCAGGTTAGCATCATCAGGAGATGATTTAATTTATCGCATATTAAATCACCTTATAATCATGCTAAAGTGTTTGGCGAAACGTTATAACATTAATACAAATACTAAAATATTGCATTTAACTGCATCAAATCATGATTGTGATAAATCTTCCTGAGTTTATTACAGAAATAAAATTGAATCTGTTTTAGAAATTCATTTCAAATAATCAAAATGTTATTAGGGAATAATAATTTTTCGTTTTAGAATTTGTATAGGACTGAATTTTATGGTACATTGAAACTGAGGGGCCAAATTATAATTCGGTCTCCGAGTGAGGCGGCTTAACCAAATAATTAAATAAATTAAATTGATAATCAATAAACTCAGTGACCTTAGTCATTGTCGCATGATAATACATACATAAGTAATGTCTGAATAATTGTGGCGAGTTCATATATATTTTTTCTTTATTTGGGTTTTTCGCCACGATCTAAAATACGCCACCGGGTAAAAACAACAAACCCAACGGAGACAAATTTCTCAGTGATTCCTCTTTGTAATAAATTTGCCTGACGAACAAAATTTTAAAAATATAAAAATGTTCTAAAAAAATATACAAACTTATAACATTAACGTTTCGGGAAGTATTCTCCTCCCGATTTCAAAACGAATCTAAAAATAAATTATATTAATATTTAAATTAAATTATTAATAAGTAAATATATTTGTGTGTATGTCAATGGTACTTACATTGACAAATAGTTTTTAATGACAGTGACATTTAACCAAAAAAAAAATATATATAGGTGAGGTTTACTGTGTGATTGTGATTGTGAATTGAAATACTTAAATGCTTTTAATTGTATTCTTTCGAATTGGGAACCATATTGAATTTAAATCTACCGAACGCATAGCAATACAGTTATTTTTATTTAAATTAATTATAGCGGTTTCTTTTAATCTTCTGTATTTTGTTACCGATTCTTTTAATACCGTTTTGGAATTATTCCAATTAATTTTATGACCCGATTCCCATGCGTGTTGACAAATTTTAATTACATAAGAACAGATAGTTTTGATAGTTTTTTGAGTTTTAGATCGTGACGAAAAACCCAAATAAAGAAAAAAATCATAAATTCATAAAAAATTATACATACATACTTTGACATAAGATAGTACTCTTTAGAAAGCAATTTATTAGGATATTCTAATAAGGTGAATTGCTGGAGCGGGAGCTTGTTTCGAATTCGTAAACCTATAAAAATGTTCTCTGTTTTTCTGTTTACTAGAATTCTAAAAATTCGTTTTTTGTGTTTATTTTGTTGACAAAGGGTAATATAAAATGTTTGCTTCTGTATACTTAATTTATTTTATTAAGTTAATGTTTACATTAAAGACAATTATTGGAGGAATGTAGAAACTTGAGTTTCTAATAATTCATCTTGAGTTTTTGAATAAAAAAATAGTTTACGATATCTACTCGTAGAATTAACTAGAACAATAACCAATTATTCATTTATTAATGCATAACTTTCTATATCCCACTTTTTCTATTTAATTACCACTTTCACTCTCACTTCTTATTTTATTCTTATTCAATTTATTATTGAATATATTTTGCTGTGTCAATTTTGTGCTATTTAATGGTGTTATACTATGAAATGAAAATCATTTTACCAAAAAATATATTTTTCACTAATTTCAACATTGCATAAAAAAAGCCTGATAAGTTAATAGCAACAAATATTTTATTTAATAGAATTATTTTATATGTAGGTAGTGACCGGTTTTGGCAGTGGCAAAAGTTTCTACGAATGGGTAATAACGTTGATTTAGATGTTTCTTAATGTCACTATCGTAAAATGTGAAGCTTGAGAGGTAAATACTATTGTCATACCAAAAAAATGATAATATATCTAGTAAGATTTACATAACATTTAAAAATTAATTTTGAGAAAAAAAATAATGACGTATATAACATTTTATGATATTATGATCTATGATTTTTTCGATTGTAAATGAAACACAATAATTGAACATCTTCATTTGGTGATGAATCACAATTCATTTTTTTTTTATTATGATATATGCATCGGCTACTATGGCCATTTAGCGTATAACTTTTCCAGTATTAAATACTATATTCCAGTATTATATACTATTCCAGTATTATATACTATTAAATACTGGAAAAGAACCATTAAAGCCGGGTAGGGTCGGATATTATAACTTATTTGTACAATGTTAGAATTAACCCATAATTTCCATTAGCAAATTTTATGAAGATCGCGAGATCGGTATATACCATACAGTGGCATTAAAGCATTGTAGGCATTAAAATGAAACAAATACATACGGTATTACATGAACATTTGACTATAAAAAAGATCTGTTATTGATGGATTCAGCACAATTTGATCGAATCTCATCTCTCTCATAATCTCATAAAAAGAATAATAATCCAATGTTTGGATTTTTTGAAATGAGATAAAATGAACAAAAACTGTCGAAGAAAAAATATTGAATCATTCTTTGCTTTTTCCGAGCATACGTGTTTTATGGCTTTGAACATTAAGTAAACTGTCGATGATGGTTTTAATACAACAATTTATTTGCTAGAAAACATCAGTGAATTTCATAAAATTAATTGAAATTATCGAGTTATTCTTCACCATGGCAATGCTACAGCTGTTCATTCGTGAGTTTCGAAAAAATAATCTTTCATTACAGACGCAATCTTACATTGAGCTTTCAATTGATTTTTAGAACAAAATATCATTGCATTGATTTCTCTCTAAGAAGTTAAATATTAAAGTCATATTAAAATGAGATTAAAACTACGAGGCTATGCCGTTTATCCATGGGATTTAAACACTTTGTTTGATAATGGTTTTTAATTTAATTTGTGGTCATTTCTGATGTTCTTCCAGTAGGGCTACCAAAGTTTGTTGAGTTCTCCCATGTGGACTATATTCGAACGGTGTTTGGTTAGGTTAAATTAATTATTTTGAGTTGAATATATATTCCTATTGTTAAACAATACGGAGGATGATTGACAAAAAAATTATCTACTGACTAATTGATTTTATTTTGAAGCTGCCTTAAATCAGATTCCAATCTTAAAATTGTGTTCCATCCACTTATACAGTCAATACTACAGAAAAATAAGAGGATCCTAGGGGAACGCGATTGTATTGATGGACATCTCTATCTTCATTTTCAAGATATTAACGAAAGGAAAGTGCCTTTGCTAACGTTATCTTGACAGAGTTACTGAATATTATTAAGGGAAACTTTGAAGAACATTTCTCTTTGAACTAACAGACGATACTATCTGTACCATAGATGGACTAATTTACCTTTCCAGAAGTGCATTCAAATCTGTTCTAGCATTTTTTTCTAATTGCAGTATGAGTTCTACTTACAGAATAGTCTATCAATAAGATCATCTCTATCTGCGATTTAAGATAATATTTCTATAAAGTGGTCTGGGATAGAGCTGTTAGAATATCAGAAATAAAGCCCAAATTATGATTAAGATCCGTTGACTAGACTTTCATTATTTAGAATGAAATATATACGTTAATAATATCCAATGTTCCGTAAAATTAACTTTAGAAAAAGAAAGAGATAGTCAAAAACGCAAACATTGGAGTATCAAAAGATATTTGCGGCTGAAGAAACATCAAAGAATCTACAATGGAGAAAATCAACAAGTTAGGTAACTTAATACACCATTGGTCCATCAAATAAAGTGATCAGCAATATTATTCAGGAGAAATATCAGTGGAGGAGGAGATGACCTCTATGTTTAGAAACACAGATATATCCAGCAAATGAATTCCATAAATATTCAACTTATGAAAGCCAATATTAAAAGCTTACCCTGAATCCTCTAGATTTAGTTGAAACTATCAACTTGAACCTCCGAGTTTCCAGCTGAGAAAAAAATTATTTTAGAAAGTATTTGGCTTATCACTCTACTAGCGGGTCTTTCAAATCGAGTTTTTTTTAATCCTTGAATAAAACAGGTGGCGTTGTGAATTTGTCTAGATCTAGTCTCATTTCAGAAGTGTAATGTTTGATATTTCTAAAAATGGAGGCATACACAATGCGTTGATTTAGTAAATTATGATTTTAGTACAAGTTGATTTTATTTTAATTTTATTTACAAATATGATTTTAGTAAATTACGTGAAATTTACGGTTTGTACAATCGTCCATCTGAAAGTATTGTCAATCGAATCGTTTAAGAATTTCAAGAAACTGGTTCGGTGGAAGATAAAAGAAGAGCAATATATAGTCGTAGTGGTCGCCGACAAGAGCATATTTATTTGGTACATGAAAGTGTTGGTGAAGACTCAAAAAATTCCATTAGTCGACGTATTTTATGAAAGGATTTAGTTCTGAAGGCATATACGTTTCAAATAACACAGGAACTAAAGCCACTGGATCACTTAAAATGTCGTGCATTTGTCAATTGGAACAAAGAACAAACAGGTGATTTTTTCTTAAAAAATCATCTTCTCAGATGAAGCACATTTTGAAATTGGTGGCTATGTTAATAAACAAAATTACCACATTTGTGGCGAGTAAAATCCACGATTAATTCATGAAAAACTTTACATTCTAAACGAGTCATTGTTTAGTATGGATTATGGTCAGGAGATGTAATTCGGCCGTGTTTTTTTCAGAAAGCTGCTGGTGAATGTGATTCGATATCGTGAAATAATAACTGGATTTTTGTGGGCTAAATTGAATAATATTGATAACAGAATGGCGCTACACCCCACTCTGCTAATGAAACAATTGATTTATTTAGATAAACATTTCCTGGACGGGTTATTGCAAGAAACGGTGATGTTAATTGGCCACCAAGACCATGAGATTTTGCACCTTTGGACTATTTTCTTTGGAATTACGTGAAAAGCCAGGTCTATAAGAACAATCCACAATTAATTCCTGAACTAAAGGATGAAATTATTCGAGTCATTGATGAGTTAGAACCACGGTTATGCCAAAATGTCAGCCAAAATTTTAATAAAAGAGTGGACGTCTGCGGAGCTGCAAGAGGTGGTCATTTAGCAGATAACGGCTTTCGTGTTTAAATGGCGTACACTCCGCTTCAATTATCAATAAAAAGTTTTTTGAAATCAACGCAAATTCTGTGCTTTATTCAAAGATTAAAAAACCGCACAATTTGAGAGATTCTTTATAATATGTACTTATGTTTAACAGATTTGTTTCAACGTCTTTGTGTGTAGCTTCAGAATCCACAACATATTAACTGGAAATTGTTGACATTTAACTAAAATTTTTAAATCATTTACTGGATAACAATAAAGAATATTTGATTCCAATCAGCAATTTAAGATCTATAAATAGTACATATGTACCAAAATATTGCTTTGAAAATATAAAAATTAAAAATATAACAACGTACTTAATTATGGATATATGGGTAATAAATAGTTAAAAAAAAACATGTTATGTATGTTATTAATTTACCACCTTAAATATTAATAAACATTTTTCTGTTATTACTGGTTGTTACATGAAATAATATGTGTTTTTTTTCTTTTACAGTGTCTTCTTCAGTGTGTATATCGTAAATTGAATGCTGTAAGTATATAAAATTATATTAAATAACTAATAATTAATTTATATTTATTTTTTTAACTTTTTATTATTATTAATTATTTTCTATTGCTTTAACATGAATTCATGATTTTGAATTGATTACTGTTGCCTTGATTTCTCACTATTGTATGTATTAGCATTAATTACCCTTTGATTGGAGATGTTTCCATGAAACATCTAATTGCTAACCACGTTAGCATCATCATAAGCAGATAATTAAATTTAATTCTAACAAATTTTAAAAAACCATCTTAAACTACGTAAAAAAATATGAACTGTAACGAATATATTGAGCCATATAATATTCATTTAAACATATGCTTTTTTGGATAAAGTTGGCCCAGGATGTTGTCGATGTTAACATAAATATAACACATCGGTCAATAAGTTCCCGGTCTGACAAATAAAACACACTTTTTTTGCAAATTTCGACTTTATTAATCAATATTTTCTCGTTGAAGACCAATACAGTTTCGGCAATTACCTCTTCATTGGAGGAAAATTTCTATCCAGCGAGCATTTTTTTGAGGTTTGAGAACAGAAAACAGTCGACGACGGCTAGATTTGGAAAATACGGTGAATGAAGAAGCAATTCGAAATGCAGTTTATGCAATTTAGCCATCGTTGCCAACGATTTGTGACACTGTGCATTGTCTTGGTGAAACAGCACTTTTTTGTTCATTCGCAGTCTTTTTTTGCGATCGCACCAATAACGCTATGTAATATTTGCTATTGATGGTTTTACCTCTCTCGAGATAATCGATGAACAATATCCCAAGCGCATCCTAAAATACAGCGGTCATAACCTTGCCTATCAATGATTTTATTTTTGATCGCTTTGGACGTCTTTTACCGGCTGCTGTCCACTCAGCTGACTATCGATTTGACTCAGGAGTGTAGTGAGGAATTCATGTGTCATGTATTGTCACATATCGCATGAAAAAATCCTTTTTATTGCGCTTAAACATCTCCAAACATTGCTCAGAATAATCAATACATTGTTGTTTTTGGTCCGCTGTTAGCAAACGCGGTACCCATTTCGATAGCAATTTACGCATTCCCAAATGTTCATGCAAAATGGTGGAAACCCTTCCTATCGATATCTTCATGATATCAGCTGTCTCCTGCAGCTTTACTTTATGGTTTTGCAAAATAATTTTGTGAATTTTTTTGATGTCTGGTGTAACCTTCTCATTTGGACGTCTGGAGCATTCAGCATCATCGGTGCTTGTACGGCCACGTTTGAATTTAGCATTCCAATCAATTATGGTTGATTTTCCTGGAGTCTCGGTAATGTTTATTAAGCCTTTGTTTTACAGTAGTGGTATTTTTTTAATCAAAAATCAATGCTTAATTAACACACCAAATTCTTCTTTTTTTTTTTCATTGTTTTGAAGATAACAAAAGTAGCGTGACTTAAGGCACTCAATCGTGACTTAGGGCACAAATCAAACAACTCATAAACTAGTAAACAGATTGGCATGAAATTTTAACACATGACGTCTGGAGGTTGGCACAATCTACTAGTGGTAAAAATTTTTCGTGATGCATCTATATGTCAGACCGGGGACTTATTGATAAATGCGTGAATAGTATCTCTCCGGAACTAACTTTATATTCTTCTTGTTCAGACCATCTCATTTCCCAAAGTCTTTGGATACGGATTTTAAAGTTTTTCATCTCTTTCTCGATATGAGGAAGCATTGTTGATTGTAGATGTGTTCTGATATTCCATGTACTAAATTGTATTCGTTGTTTAAAACCAAAATTTGTCGTAAGTCGATCGACCCGTGACTCAGAAATTTTGGAAATCATCAACGATTATTTAGAGCTAAAATGCCGACGTCATACGGTCTATCCTTAGTCGCCTGGTCTTCGTTTATAATATAAAGATAAGGTTGACATAAGAGTAGGAGGGCTATTCCAGATGCTTCATCACCTTATTAAAAACTTGCGAAAAAATGTAATCTATTTTTATTTGGTCTATCGTCATTCTCTATTTCCAAAGTTAATACTATGATTTCGATGTTTTTAATAAACAACTTCCAACTTGTATTGCATCATACTCTTCATATATCATTTTTCATCATTTAAATGTTGAGATATGCATTCTTGAAAAAGTCCGACTTAAGTAACTTAAGTAATTCTGCTTGAATACAATTTTCATTAAATAGATACACGAATTCTTTGTCGTCAAATTAGTTCGGTCAATCAGGATATTTTTGATCCGAAAGATTAAGATAGGTGTGTAGGTGTATAAATAAAAGTGGCTGGCGATCTGTCGGCTTCCCCTTTGGAGGGTAAACAGGCCAATATCTGATGTGGGATTGAAATCTGAAGACCAGAGTCATTTGCTGGTCAGTAGAAATTCTTTATGTGAACCAGATCATTCTAGTAGGTTAGTCATACACACCTCGTATGTATGACACATTGCAATTTTATGGAACTTTTTCTCCCGTATCGCCAGCCTTGACACAATTATATTCTGTTTTGAATCGTTATTGATTATCAAGGCTCTTTAAGTCGCATTGAAAACAACAAATGTTGACCTACCTTCTCTCTAAAGGAGAAGTCAACAGTGTTACCAGATCGAACACTACGGCCACCAATCTCATTATATTATATACACAACTCGTATGTACGACAGTTTTTACAAATTTATGGATAACACCCTTTTTGTCCTATATCGCCTACTTTAAGAACAATCTGTTCTGTTTTGAATTCCCCTTGAACAAAAATAAGATTAAACAAATGTTTTAAATGCTGACGGCTGGAGCAGTTGTTTCGGAATTCGTTCAATGCTATTTCATACATGTTCTAATGACGATAAATCTAAGGATCTAGCCGACCAATCGAGTATCCCTATCGCAAATTCTTTCACAAACTGGACTGTTTAAGTAACTGTTTGGTATTATTTGTATTTGAATTGGTTGTAATATTTCAGTTACTTAACGGAGTGCATTTCAACTCCCTCTAAACTTGGGCTGATCTATATCTCAAACATGTAGTCCACCATACTATAATTCCGGCAAAGAAGGCTATATACCATTTTAATGCCAAAGACAAATTTCTCTATCACTCCGAAACCGTCTGAGTTTTCGACGTCCATCATAACTATTTAAACATAATTTAAACACATCATTAAAGTAAATCCCAGGTCCCCTTTTAATTTTAGGTCAGAAACATTCTAATCAATACGTTTTGTGGTGCGCTGTAACAGGAAGCACCCAACAAGGACGGTAAGCATGCCTTTCCATCGCAAAGAAATGTCGATCATCAGTCATCCTCGAAATAGTCCTATCTGTAGCTGCAATACAAGCATAATGCACTTGCCAGATATTTTTATGTCGATTTCGTACAGCAAAAAGTAAGATTCAGTGCATCACGTCCTTGGATGACCAGAATCTTGCACTCGTGCGTAACTCTGCTACGTATCGCCTCGCTATTTTACGAAAACTTAAACCTGCGTCTTTCATACCAATAGCTCGTGTCCATTTTAAATGGGAACTATTTGAAATAATGACGTCGCGAACTCGCGGAATTTTAGCATTTTTAATAAACATATAAGAGTACTGTTTAGTTTAGTAGCATTCGAAAAATAACTCACAATATAACCGTTATACCGTTTGACTTATGCTACATATTTTCTAATCGCATTCAGAAACATAAAGGTAAACAAGCAAAAAGTCTAACTGTTTTTGTGTTCAAAATATACCATATAGCGAGTATATATTTTTAGTTTGATTCAAATACTTATATTGGGTAATCCATATTTTTGTGACCCAGTATATGATGGCGTGGCACATTTATAAACGAGAAAAGCATGGTGAATTATTCAAATTTAAATGGTAGTTATAAAGTACGTATATAAAGGTATCGAATTAATTTGAACACTTAATGGTTCATTAATATGCAAAACATATAGTTAAATGTACCTTTACTTTTACCAGGCAAAAAAGGCGAACAAAATTCAAAGGTTAACGACAGTCAATTATTAGATGTCTAATGAAAGACTTTTCCTGTTTAATTTTCATTGTTGCGTTTTGTAGCTTACGCCTACAGCACACTGTAGATTCACAAGAATGATGTTGACTAATAAATAGTATCAATGTTAAAGTACATATTAATATAATTAATTTAAAACGCTATTAAAGCAATGATTTGAATGAGAAATCTTCTTTCATGTTTTTTTATGTTTTCTTAAATGATCTACCTGTTTGTCCTATATATGTTATTGAACGTGATCTTCAATATAACTTTTATACCCCAGATTTACTTGTTTTCTTGTTTACTTTTGCTCTCTAATATTTGACATTGATTTTGTACAAAAACTTTTCAATTTTCTTAGACAGTTTACTAAAATATGCTACTGTGTCGTATGAAATATGTTTGTCGTATTTTTGTGGATATGTCTTAGAGACAGTATTTTTGCTGTGCTGTTTTGAGTTTTCATTTTATAATGTTATTACTGCCTTCGAATAACCATTAGTTAATGCAATTTGTTTTATAGTATGTAATTCTTGATTAAAATCTAAATTTGTTAAAGGAATATTGGTCAGTCATGACAAAACATGCCAAAATATCCTCAAGATAACTATACGTATGTAAAACGTACCACTAAGAACGTATTCAAATTGCCATATAGCGGCATATGCAGTATCCATTAAGTAATTAAAAGTTTTAACTTTATTTTTTATCTAAAATATAAGAATACTTTTTCTATGATTTTGTAACTATGGTACCAAATATTCAATGCAATATCATATTAGTAAAGCTAGAAATATCATATTAGTCTTAGTAGTTCAATAAGAGTAATAGAACTTTAAAATGAGGCACTATGATGTAATTTTTATTTTACTAAATAATGGCAATAAATTCTGAAAATAATGTCGTTCAAATATCCTTCTCAGCTTCATCTGATGCCGCTCAATCCATTGATGCTACTTCACCAATAATTTTGATTTTGTGTAATGAATATTGCTATTAAATCAACTAAATCAACCATCAGGGGTATGACAGTAGATCGGTTGTTCGCTACTATAGGCAAATAAAAATTGTTAGAATTTCTTTCAGTTTTTTTTTATATATTTGAACCATTTAACAAAACTATTTTTTGATATTCTTCAGTCCATAACCTTAAAGATGGCTCAATTTTTTCCTTCACTGAATCTCTAACAACTTTAGAATATTTTTCAGACTATACAGAACATTTATTTTTGACTCTGAATTCTTCTAACTATAGGTTCACATATTCTCTAAGCGTGAGCAAGTATTTAGTCAGTGCTTGCTGGTAGTGAGTGAAAAGTCAAATAATTTTCCGGTAGATGGTGGTGAGATCGCAAATGTGATTGCATTTCTGAAAAGTAACTTCCTTTCTAGTAAGGCTGTATCAATTTCAAAATGATACAATATTTAGTGTTGTTTTACCACTCTGAATGCAGGGAAGTTTGATATTTTTGCTTTCATGCAATTTTTGTATTCATTAAATACACTACGGAATACTTTACGGAAAAGCCATCCAATACAAATCAAACTATACAAAATAGAAGACAATTTGAAAAAGTATTATGGAGACTGTTCTTCTTTGTATTTCATAGTTCATAAGTGGTTCATAATTGAGTTTAGATGAGGTCGAACTAGAACGAGTGACGTTCCGCACTACTGAAGAAATGGCCAATAAAATCGTGTTGTTCGATCACAGAGTGAAGATTAGAGAGATTGTTGAGATGATAAATACCTTAGACGAAGGCATCCGGAATATTCTACACCAATATTTGGGCATGAGAAAAGTATCACCACAAAGGGGCAGTATTTGCTCACTATGAATCACTATGAACAACGGAATTGAGTAACCATTGGGTGACCATGGTATGAGTGACCATGGTATGAGTGACCATGGTATGTTAGGCATGTATAAACGTAATACGAAGGTGTTTATTTGTCTATTCGTGATTATGAAAATTGGGTTGGATTTATCACAAAGAAACTGCTCATCAGTCGGGTTTCCTTCAACCCGTGTGGCAGTGTATTTGGCTGGAAAGGGCATGACCATTGTTTTCCAGTATTCGCATATTCCAGTATTTGCACTCGCATCTGCAATGATCATTGGCAAAAGGGAAAGATGATCACTATAGAGCATTATGCTGCGTTAATGGTCAAATTTCATGTGTTCAAAAAGTGTTGTTTCACCACGGCAAAGCAATGAACCATTCATCCGCCGTTTATTCATCCCAGCCTATTGTAACACTCTATATATAAAAAAATGTTCACATCAAATCAAGAGGTCATCGCTGGAATAGAGGAATATTATGTAGAGTTTGAAAAGTCGTACTTTGTGGAAAGCATAAAAAAGGTGGAAAGTCACTGGACAAAGTGTATTGAACTAAAAGGAAACTACGTTGAAAAATATATTGATTATCGATTAAAAAAAACAATTTTTAACGCAAATAGTGATCTGACTTTTCAATATACTTTATATGTTTTACTTTTACTGGTAAACGAAATGAAATTATAAAATTGAAACATACAAACACCGAAAGAAACAAAATAGACAAAACAAAACTTAATCAAATCCTTTTATGCTGACTATCGACGTTGGGTACATAGATGGTATTTGTATCAAAAGGCCAACTGCATCAACAGATATTTATCGTTCAATCAATAGAACCATTTGGTGTTATATCCTGAATGTGGGGATTTACCTCAGTAATACAAAAATAGGCATTAAAAATGTTTTACCACCAATAACGAATATATGAATAACGAACATGGATAGTATTATTGATATTTTTTTTCTTCTTTTCTATTGATGTAACGTCTTAAATAGTACCTGGTTTAATAGTACCGGCTTTCTGATCAATATTCATAAATTAAAAAATATTTTTTTTATATTGTCTAGAACGACACTAACAAGGAATTACTATTAAATATCTACAGTGGATCCCAAAGACATTCGGACAAATATATTACTATAAGTGTGCTTATTAAAATAAAAAAAAATGCAAAAAATTATTTATTAGGGAAATTAATAAACAATTCATAACCCTAACTTAAATATTAAATAATTATAAATGTATATTAATAGTAAATGCGTCAATAAAAAAGATCAATTTGTACATTTAGTATTAACAAAAGAAGTATTTGTATAAAAACTTTGCTTATAATTAGTATTTGGTATGACCACCTTTGACCTTAATCACATTTCTTGAACATTTTGGCATGGATACCACCAATTTTTTTTAAATAATTTATATCGATTTTATTCCATTGCTCTAATAACTTATTCTTTAAAGTTTCTTTAGTAGTAATTTCATGTTGTCTTATATTAGTTTTGAAATAATGACAAGCGTTTTCAATGGGATTAAGGTCAGGTGACTGACAGGCGGTATATTAATCACTTTTGGACAGTTGTATACTAGTCATTCGCGAACTATACCCGTACTATGTTTAGAGTAATTGTCTTGGTAAAATTTAAAAGAGTTTATAATGTTTATGTTTTCCGCACTTACTCTCAGATTTTGCCTTAAAATATTTAAATAAATGTTTTTGTCCATTATACCATCAATAAACACTAACTTATTCCCCTCTGAGGATATACATCCCCAAACCATTACCGATCCCCCACCGTGTTTAAGATTTGGATAAAGTTTTTCTGTGTTGAGCTCTTCATTAACTCTTCGCCACATCATTTGACGTCCATCTGAGCTGAAAATGTTGAATTTTCACTCATCAAAGAAAATAACGTCCTTCCAATAATTTTCAGGCTACAAAACGTATTCTTTAGCAAAATCCAGTCGACTTTTAATGTTCTTCTTACTTAACCGAGGCTTTTTCTGGACCACACGTCAATGATACCTTATACAAAGGCGTATTCTTTTGGTGCTAACTACTTTTTGAAAATGGCTTTCTACTAATGTTTAGAGCTTAGCTACACTAATTTTAGGAGTTTTATATATTTCTTTAAAAAAACGGCGTTAGTCTTTTTTATTTAATTATTTCGAATGGCCGGTTTGGTTTTTGGAAAAAATTCTGTGCTCATTCTAGTAGAGTTGCACGATATCTCCAACCGCACTTTTACTTAATCGAAACATTTGCCCAATTTTTCGGTAGAAAATTTCCGTTTCATAATGAAATAGCACTAATTGCTTATTTTTAGAACGAATGTTTTTTATTTGGTATACGATCTATTTTAAGATGTTCCTTCGACATCAGTCTGTCAATTACTATTTGTCAAAATTCGAAGATACCTTAATTATATTAATATGATTGATCCAGATTTATTTTTTGTCTGCGCGTCCGAATATTTTTGAAGCACATAAAAACAATATTTAGGTCCTTTTCTTAAAATTTTAGAATTAAACCAATGATTTCCTAACTTTGTTACGCAAGAATTGAAACTGCTAGAGTGATTTTTTAAATAGAGTGTCCGAATATTTTTGGGATCCACTGCATATCGAGTTGTATCTGTTATGAATATTTTTTTTATTATTGTATTTATGAAAATTACTTCTATTATTTAGGTAAATGAAAACGGGTTTCCCACCGAGGAAGGCCTTGTTACACTCTACACAGAAGGTGTTACTCAAAAAGAATATGTTTTGGCTACTCATCAAGCAGTAAATACTTGTCTTACTAATGTTCAAAAAACGTATTCAATCACTCCACATTCCATACAAGGTAAATTTATTATTTACATTATTTTTTTTAATTCCCTTGTTTTTTTTAATTATAATTATATAATGTTTATTTTTATTTATTCTATTATAGTTTTTTTTTCTTTTTTTAGAATCCAAAGTCTGTGATGTGGCTTATGATGTATTCGAGTGTGTTTCTGAAGAAGTGGCAAAATATTGTGGACAAACTCCTTGAATTTCCCACTATATTTTTTTATTTAGATGAGGGTGTATTTGTTTTAAATTCTGTTATAATAAAATTCTAGTCAAAAAACAGAGGAATTTATGCACAATTATTTTATATTTTTAATAATAAAATGGAAAATAATATATTTTATGTTGTTTAATTTATATATCATAAACGCAAAAATAGCCTATATATTAAAGCTACATTTGTAAAATATCGAAAAACTGACATTCCTGTAATATATGAATGTATTTTTTTTTAAATAAATTGATTATTCAATATTCGAATCGAATAAAAAAAATAAGTAAAAATAAAAGTATTATTTTAATAATTTGAAATATCCTACCAGATATTTCTAAAATATTTCATTTATCCGAAAGTTTAGGTACTTCGAAACAAAATCACTTATTGTACCCTGGTTCATTAGATTCAACCAGCTTCAAGATGGCGCCAAAGTTATGCGTTGATAGAATATTCCCTCGTGTAGAAAAGCGCTAACATTCTAGGTTATTTAAAGGATCTTCAACCTTTGTCTCCATTCCATGCTTCAAAGCTTAATTTATTAAATACATAACTAATAGACTAGAGCCAGTTTTTTAGAGAAATTTATGACGAGATAAAGAGAATATATATATATATATATATATATATATATATATATATATATATATATATATATATATACCGTGTGTCCCAGCCAAATGGAATAAATTCGTTAATAAATAAATGGGGGCGTGTTCGAAAAAACGCTCGAACACGTCGATTGGTATTTTTAGATGCGCATTTTTTTCAACAAAAATTTTTTATACAGGGTGTGTCATGTAACAGTAGCCAATACCAACGTTCTTATTTTAAATACAACACCCTGTATATTATTTAATTTTTGGATTCTTCAGGAAATTCTAGACATATTGCATGTAAAATATCCTAGACTTATCTTCAACTGTTTCGGAAATATTAAGTAATTCTTCAAACATTATCAGCAAATAGGCAAAGATAAAAAATCAGGTTTTCAAAGGTCGGTATTTGTTGTATGAAACGTCAAAAAAATCAACGTGCCTTTTAAATTAGTTTTCTTTGACGTGTGTGATTCATTTGATTTAAACATGGTGTATTTATCAGAGAGTCATAAAATAACTATCTTAATGATGATAGGTTATGGAGATAGGACACGAACTCAAGCCGAAGTTATTCGTCTCTTTAGGGAAAAATATCCTGACTTACCACCCATATCCCAAGGTACAGTAAGTAAAGTTGAAAAACAATTTAGAGAACTGGGACACGTGAGACAAATTAAGAAAAAAAAATTGGATGTAATGCTTGCTTTCCAAGACAATCCGCATACCTCAACTCGACAAGTTGCCTTGGAAAACAATTTTGGTCGCTCTTCGGTTGCCAGAATATTGAAAGAGAATAAAATGCATCCGTATAAGCTACAGCCTACTCAAGAGCTTAGTGAAGACGACTTCGACAGGAGAATGGAGTTTTGCGAACAAATGATGCACAGAATAGACAACAACCTTCTGAGAGTGGAAAACGTTTTATTTTCTGATGAATCTACTTTTACTCTTCATGGGCATGTCAATCGCCAGAACTGTCGTTATTGGTCGAGAGAAAATCCTCACTGGATGCGGGAAATTCACACACAAAGACCTGAAAAGATTAATGTCTGGGCAGGTATTATAGGAGATCAAATAATTGGTCCAATATTTTTCGATCAAAATTTAAATGGGGTAAGTTACTTAGACTTTCTCCAAAATCAGCTCATTCCAAATCTTATAAATTTGTACCCTAATAGAAGAAATCCTCAATTGCTAGCCGACACAATTTGGTTCCAACAAGATGGAGCACCCCCCAATTATCAAGTTAATGTGCGGCAGTACCTCGATAATGTGTTTCCAAATCGATGGATTGGGAGGAGAGGGCCACTAGAATGGCCACCAAGGTCCCCTCACCTCACTCGGTTGGATCTTTTTTTATGGGGATATCTCAAAAGCAACGTATACAAAACCAAGCCACAAGATCTGAATGATTTAAGAGGACGCATTACCGACAGCATTAGGTCAATTACGCCACAAACATTAAATAATGTCAGGAATCAGTTTTACTTGATGTTGGGGTGTTGCCAGGACGTCCAGGGTTCACAATTCGAGCATTTGTTACATTAAATGTTTTAAATAAAAAATTTATACAAAAACTAAATAGTCTTGAAATTTCCACAATTTTGTTTACAGTGTTAAAAACAAGTGTAGTTGCGCATTTTTTCCAACGAAAACCTTTTATACAGGGTGTGTCATGTAACAGAGGCCAATACCATCTTTCTATTGTGTGTTGTAGCGAATTTCTGTAATCAAATAATTACAAAAAAAAAAATCAGTTAATTTTTGCAATAAATCTGAAAACACTTAATATTTCCGAAACAGTTGAAGATAAGTCTAGGATATTTTACATAAAATATATCTAGAATTTTATAAAGAATCCAAAAATTAAATAATAGACAGGGTGTTGTATTTAAAATAAGAAAGTTGGTATTGGCCACTGTTACATGACACACTCTGTATAAAAAATTTTTGTTGAAAAAAATGCGCATCTAAAAATACCAATCGACGTGTTCGAGCAAGGGTAAGGGTTCGAAACAAGGTAAGTCTCACTGAAAACAGGACTTTTAAAAGAAAACACGAATGTTTATTTTTGCAAAGCTTAATTTATTAAATACATAACTAATAAACTAGAGAAACCAGTTTTAGAAGAAATTTATAACGAGATAAAGAGAATAATATAAGAGAATATATATATATATATATATATATATATATATATATATATATATATATATATATATATATATATATATATATATATATATATCATCATCAGCCTGTATCGATCCACTGTAGAATGAAGGCCGCTTCAGCATGCTTCCAACTTTCACGGTCCTGGGCTTTCCTCTGCCACTCGGGTCCAATATACTTAACGATGTCATCAATCCATCGTGCTTTCGGTCTTCTTCGCGGACGTTTGTGATCAAGCGGTATCCACTCCAGGATTGCCTTGGTTCATCTGTCTTCCGGTCGCCTCGCTATATGGCCTGCCCATCTCCATTTCAATTGCTTTACTCTTCCAATGATGTCACAGACTTTTGTTTGTTCCCTGATCCATGCGCAGGACTTTCTGTCTCGTCTTGTAATGCCAAGCATACATCTTTCCATTCCCCTCTGTGCCACCCGAAGTTTTTGAATTGATTGCGATGTGGGTGTCCAGGTTTTACTTCCGTATGTCATAACGGGTAGAACGCACTGATCAAAGACTTTTCTTTTCAGGCAAAGTGGGAGTCTGCTCTTAAACACTACGTTGAGCCTACCAAATGCCTACCAGCCACATTTAACACGCCGTTTCACCTCCCGGGCGGTATTGCCCTCCATTGAAATCATCTGCCCAAGATATATAAAGCTGTCCACAATCTCCAAATCCCTTCCTAAAACTGAAATTCTTCTGTGTGTATTGAACATAACCTGACTCTTTTTCAGGTTTATTTTCAAGCCAAATAGTTCGCCAGCCCTTTGCAGTTTTTGTATGCGTCTTTGCAGCTCCTCTGGGTCTTGTGAAATGAGAATAATATCATCTGCAAATCTAAGATGGTTTAAGTTTGCACCATTGACCTTTACACCATCCTGTTCCCAATCCAGTTTACGGAATACTTCTTCAAGGCCAGCCGAGAAAAGAATAGGCGATATTGCGTCACCCTGCCGTACACCTCGTTCTACATTAATTCCCACTTCAAGATCATCAAGGTGAAATGTGGCTGTAGCTCCATCATATATCGATTCTAATATGTTTACATAGGCTCTCTCTACACCTTGGCTAAGCAGTGCATCCATTAGAGCATGCTTTGAGATGGAATCAAATGCTTTTTCGTAGTCGATAAAAGCCAAGCACAGTACCATGGTGTATTCGTTGTGCCTTTCTATGACCTGCTGTACAACATCCGATCGTTTGTGTCCCGTTTGCATGCATCCCGTTTGTGTACATCCGATCGTTTGTGTTCCTCGTGCAGACGTTTCGCTAAGGTCACACTTGACATTCTCAATGCTCGTCTGAAGACTTGACTTGACTTGAAGACTCGAGAGAAGAGAAGAAACAAGGTAAGTCTCACTGAAAACAGGACTTTTAAAAGAAAACAGGAATGTTTATTTTTTGCCAAAAATAATTATTTGTATTCAAAATAGCCTCCTTGTCCGTCAATACAGTGTTTACATGGCCAATTAGGTCTACGAATAAATTTTTGAGCTTGGCCAATGATATGTCTTTCAGGATGGCAGTCGACGTCTTTTGAATGGTTTTAAAGTCGGCATAATTTAGACGAATTTAGCAAGCGTATGCTCGTTTAGGGTACGTACTCGGCGACTAGTTTAGAATTTATAGATAATGACAGGAAAATTAAAACGGTTTTGGCCCTTGGAACTTACTGGAGTAATCAGTATGGCCCTAAGGCTAGAAAGTTTGGAGACCTCTTCTCTAGAGCTTAAATCATCTTAATTGATTAATTAAAATTACATGCAGATGCAGATTAAATCATCTCCTGATGATGCTAACATGATTAGCGAAACGTGCGTCGAGCAGTTCAAAAAAGTGTTTTGGTGTTTAGTGGTAAATCTCTTCAAGTTTAATTAAAATTACCTTCAAATCTACTTCAATAACTTTAATATATTAATCCATTTAAATAATTTCATGGTAACTCTTTTTATTTATAAGTTATATCTTGATGTTTTTTAGTGTCTCAATAACCTCTTAAACATTTTCCTTCTTTTAAAACATTCAAGCTACGGCGATATACAAACTAATTTAAAATAAGTAAATCAAATCGTGGATCATCGATTACAGGACAAGTTTCTTTGAATAGATTAAAGTACCGCCAAATCTCTTTATTTTCAAGAACTTAACTACTACTAATTTGAAAATTCAACTTTACACTCAGAATAATAGGGTATCTAATCCTAGTTTAAAACCTAAATTTATCAAGCCAAATTAGATGAGTATGGTGAATGATTGATGGTTAAACTACCACTTTTGGTGAACAAATCAGTGATGAGCGTCCAGCGATCGGATGGCACATTATTCATGCATCAAGCTCCAGCTGCCTTGTTGACGATATTGTGGCCGCACACGTTAATACGCGACAACAGGCGTTTCATAATGCCAATATAAAACACAGCATTGATCGTTTTACTAGGTGGAACGAACTCCTTGTGTACAATTCCTTCCGAATCGTCGAAACAAATCAACATTATTTTGATTTTTGACTTCTCGAGACAGTTTTTTTCGAATTTGGCTTTCGCTCTTGAAGTTTTCGTCCTTTTTCGACTCTTTAATCAAGTCCTTGCAATATTGGATTTGGAGCAATGTTTGATCGTCAGTTAATTTGTGTCGAACAAAGCATGCACAAACCTTCCGAAGTATCAAATAATCAGTCCAAATACAATTAATTGAATTTTGGACATGTACAATTCCATTTCCATGTATCGCAACGAAGATTTTGACTGATTTTTTATAGATTCGCACACAATTTCGATGTTACTTTGAAAATCCACGGAATTTTTCGGACCAGGATGTTCGTAGTTCTTGATGTCCTCACAACCATCTTTAAATCGTTTAAATCACTCGTGGACTCTGCCACGGAATAAACAATCCTCACCATATACTTATTTTATTAATTGAAACGTGTCGGTGAATATTTTATCAAGTTTAAAACAAAGCTTAATATTCGTCCTTGTTCGATGTTTATTTTTCGATCGATGGCATAGATACACTGACTCTTTAAGCGCGATAACAGGCTTCTAATGATCATTAGAAGCCTGTTCGGATCGAATGTCATGAAATTTTGTCAGAACGTCAGTGAAGGATGCACTTTTTCAACGCTTACATCAAGTTACGTCAAAAGAGAACGATAGAAAGTTCACCCGTGCTCCACGTGGGTGCTTTGCCCATCCTTCATCCGCCACTCAAAGCGCCAGCAAGCGTCTTTCTGGCCTTAAGCCATCATCAGTTGGACTCAAGCCGAAAACCTGGAGAACGGATGAAGGAACGACTAAAGCCATGGCCATATAAATCGGCCAAGTCGAATGGTAGCTGCAACCACATGCAGGATGACATATATCGCAGGATGGCATTCGACATGGCCGATGTATATGGTCATGGCTTTAGTTGCTCCTTCAACCGCTCTGCAGGGGTTGGGCTTGAGCCCAGCTGATGACGGCTTAAGGCATGAAAACAGTCTTGGGAGACGCTTGTTGGCGCTTTGGGTGGTGGATAAAGGAATGGCAAAGCACCTACGTGGGGCACAAGTAAACTTTCTATGCTTTTTGATATAGCATATAGCAGCTCTTGCAACTCTTAATATTCGGACAATGAAAGCGGATGAACGACTGAAGAACTGTTGATCGAACTTTACATCATATGTTGGGATATCATAGGGCTATGCGAAGCACGAAGAAAGGGCGAACAGCTAATTAAACTGGAAACAATGGTCACCTAATTTACACTCGGGGTTGGAGAATGGACGATGTGGCGGAATTGGATTTCTCATTAACCGAAAGTTGAAGCACAATGTCGTAAAATTTGAAAGTATATCCGACCGAGTAGCCCAATGTGTCATTCAACTGAATAAAAAGATGAAGCTTCGAATCGTCCAAGCTTATGCACCAACTATGAGCTATGGCGATATGGGAATTGAGGTCTTTTATGATGACGTGGCTCAGCTTCTAGACAACGATAAGTGTAGGTATAAAATACTGATGGGTGACTTTAATGCTAGAATTGGAAAAGCAAGAACTGATAAAAATGCATCTGGTCCATATGGAAGTGGTGAGCGGAACAATAGACAAATATGACAAATTGGTTGATGAAGGACAAGAACTGAATATATTTTGAATTTGTTTTATAAAAAAAACTCAGCAAAAAATGGGTATGAAAAAGTCCAGTTGGCCTAACAAGTAAAATTGACTACATCATATTAAATGATAAAACAATATTTTACAATTTTACTGTCCTTAATCGTTTTAATATTGGATGGTTCGAGTAAAGGTTAAGATAAACTGTCGAAGAGAGCGCACAAGAATGGCTACATCGAAGAAATGCAAAGTAAATTCTGCGAAACTCCTTCAGAGGGCCAGCGATTTTGAGATTACTTTGTCAAACAGCTTTACTGTGTTGCAAGACCCAGAGAAGACGGAAATAACAGATCAGTATGAAAAAATCATTGACAATATGCTTGAAACGGATGCTGTAATAGCACCAGCAGAAAAAAGTTGCAAACAGTAAAAAAAAAATCCAATGAGACCATTAATTTAATGAAAAAACGGAGTACATTGAGGAATGCAGGGAGTATTTTTAGCGGAGTCGAGTACGTTGACATTTGTAAAACTATAAGAAAACGTATTTGAGAAGAAACGCGTCGATTCAACATACAGCTAGTGTAAAAAACACTTGACGAAAACAAGGGAATAAATAAAGCAAATCTCAAACTGAGAAATAAAAGGTTAGACATGTTTGCCTTAATGCGTGAGGATGGCACAGTGTGTAGGGAACGAAAGTAAATATTAGATATTATCAGAAGGTTTTATTCAAAGTTATATGAAGAGCAGATGTCATATATTCTGTTGGATGAATGAAGTGATAAATGCTATAGAAGCGATAAAGAATGGAAAGGCTCCAGGAAAGGACAGTGTAACAGTTGAAATGTTAAAAGCAGGCGGAAGTGGAACGGCGTATCAAGTGCGGCTGGCAGATATTTGGCAGGTTCAACATAGTGTTTAAAATCAAACTCCCACTTTGTTTGAAATGAAAAGTGTTTGATCACTGCGTGCTGTCTGTTCTGACATAGGGAAGTGAAATATGGACACTCACATCACAATCAGTTCAAAAACTTCGGGTAACACAGAGGGGAATGGAAAGGTGTATGCTTGGTATTACAAAGCGGGACAGAAAGTCCTGCACATGGATCACAGAACAGACGAAAGTATGTGACATTATCGTAAAGGTGAAGGACTTGAAATGGAGATGGTCAGGCCATTTAGCGAGGCGATGTGATGAAAGATGGACCAAAGCAATCCTGGGATGGATACCATTTGGGCATAAGTGTCCAAGAGAAAGAACTAAAATACGATGGATCGATGACATCATCAACAAATTAAGGTAATTACTACCAATAAGCAGCAATGGAACAATATCTTGAAGTATGTTCCAGGTAAGATGACACCCTACGATGCTGTTTAGTATCCATCATGTCGGTGTGGATTCCAGCAACAAGCAGAGCAAGGATTTGGGTTTTCATCGATATAAATTGATGATTGGAAGTGTCAACAACAAATATTTGACCATCATCAGGGGCAATGAAGCTCATTTCTATTTAAATAGGGTAATTAAGCAACGAAATGACCTCTAAAATCGAGCCTTTCGAAAATGACTTCAAACGTGTCTTCGTAGAAATGACCATAACGTAATGATATTATTTGCCTCACTTAAACAATGAAAATGGTTTGTTACACCGATTATTTTTATGTGAATAAAAATATTTTCTTATATTATTACACATTATATTAATGAAGTTATACTTTACAAAAATATTGATCAATAACTAAAACCAATAAAGAAATGAACATTTTGAATTAGATACATGTCAGGTCTAATGTGGTTTAAAGTATTAAAATTAGCGAAACTAGTGAAGACATTTTATTAGGAATGAGGTCGTAAAACCGTAAAACCAGTCATAGGAATCAGCTGTTTCTACAGCCGTTGTGTATTATTCACACTTATTTAAGTATTCTTCTAAATCTGCTACATCGAATTTTTACAATGAACAGATAATGCGCAGCCGCATGTGGCCTGAATTTCTTTTAATTATATTTTAGGTTAGACCGCTCAAACTTTTTCATATAGGGTATATTTGGTACATGGTTGGTAGCATGCTAGGAAATTTGCATAAGTCTTCACGAACTTTAAAGGTTCTAAAACATGAAATATAGGCTGATAACAACTAAAAACAAAAAAAGGTGTATAAAGTATATACAGTTATTCCAAATAGTAGTCGTACGGTATGAAATACTTCATTATTTTGAATATATCAGGGATTCCCTGATTTCAAATTTTAAGAATATTGTCATCTACTGACAATAATTTAATTTAATACATCACTTATATTCTAGTTAAATATATTCATATCTAGTGTTCATTTTAAATTTTGACACAAAAAATAGGCGAACCTTATAAGAATGGAAGAGCCCAGTATGAATAAGTTTCATATTAAACATTTGATACTTTATGAGTCCCGAAAGTATAACAATGCCACAAATCATCACATCACACACATCACAAATGCTGTTTATACGGCTGCCTTGGATAGCAGAATTTCTCAGCGTTGGGTTAAAAAATTTTGTTTAAACCTAACGGTGTTTAAAACAACTGTCCAACAAATTGCAAATAAAAGAAATATCGATGCCATATAAACTTTTGATAACATTGACCGGGTGAAATTTGAATAGTTGATTTTGTAGGTCGTCTTCGGTTTATACAGTTTATATTGATGCATATCTTTCTTGACTAATTTCTCCTGGAGTCGATATGTTTTCGGTTAAGTGCGTTGCAGCGTCAACTGTTATATTGTTGGTCTTAAAAGTTTTATACATTTTACTATTTATGTGGGTACTTTCCTCTCTGTTAATGTTTTTGTCACATCGTCATTATTATAATTTTTTTTTCTGATGGATATGACATTCTTCGTTAACTTATCTTTCCAAGAGCCTTGTTGTTTTTCTTTTTGCGGTATATTTTCCTAGTTTCTTCTTCAGACAGCTAGTCAAAAATTCGTGGATCAAGCTTAACATATTTATTAACTTATATGTTTAATAAGATTAAAACAAATTTTATTTTGAGAACCAAAGAAGTATTCACACTAGGGTGTGAGTTAGACAATAGTTTGAATTAAATTTATAAATTTTAATGTTGTTTCTGTATTTGTGCTAATACAACTTGTTGGCTCAGCAGTATATTAATATGATTACAGGGTAATTCCGTTTGATGCAATTCGCGATAATATCATTTTTAAGAGCTAAAGAGCGAAAAAATTGTTTTTAAGAGCTAAGAAAAGTAAATAACATTTTTTGGTATATTTGTAATTTGTCAAGGCTGTTAAACATAGAAATCAATTTTTTTCAAAGTGACATTATTGAAATGTCCAAACTACTAGAATTGCCCGATTGCAGCAACTTTAACAGTCATCTGCGTGTAAGTTAATGCACTTTCTATAGCATACACAATATTCAGGGTGTTCCATAACGTATCCGCCATAGAACAACTGGTGATAGTATAGATCAAATAAGAGAATTTAGTCAATAAATGTGTTGGCAAATGTTTGTTACACCCTGTAAAAAGATACAGGGTGTTGAAAGTGAAACTAAATTTTCGAAAAAATTAGATAATTTTAAAACGGTTGAAGATCGGGGTAGTTGGGTTTTCAAAGGTGACAAATCTGAATTTTGTACTAGTTTGAGCCTAGTTCTAAGAGGACGCTTGCTACCTACTTTGTGAGGAATTAATTCGCTCATATTTTTTTTACCATATAGCGCTGGGAATATTTTGACTTCAAAATAGAGAAGAGTTATAATTCCCACGTAAAAAAGGTACCTTTGGTCAATATCGATATCTCACGGCGTTTGCGAGATATTCGTGTTCGATATTTCATTACACATCTTGTCGATGGCTGAAGAATCAGCAATTCACAAAGTGTGCCTTGAAACGAGGAAAAAAACATTAAGATATCAAAAATATAACGGACTTTATTTAAAATAACAATTTTTTGAAATTTGCTTCAGTGTGTGTACAAACTATCCACAATACACTTTCGCAGGCTCTTTGTTAGGTGACATCTTATATTTGAGAAGATATTTTCTTAATTTCTAATAACATTTGCCACTTGTTGAATTTTTTATAAACGTTCGTCTCGTGTATTAATTTCATCATAGTAAACTAAAGTTTTCATATTATTGATTGATTTGTCCGTTACTTTGTGATAATTAATTTTTTAAAAAGGAATAAAACAATTTTTTACATTGTTATCTATCACTTTTATTTTTAAACACAATTTGTGTGACTATAGTTTCGTAAAACGACTTTACATTCTCATACACTACTTTAAAACTAACTAACTAACACTACTTAACACTACTACAAACACTACTAAAACTATTTAAAAAGTTTTAAAGTAGTGTTTAAGAATGTAAAGTCGTTTTACGAAACTATAGTCACACAAATTTGGTTTAAAAATAAAAGTGATAGAAACAAAGTAAAAAATTGTTTTATTCCTTTTTAAAGTTTTCGTATTTCCCCACAGATAAAACTCTAACGGATTAATGTCTGGGCTGCGAGGTGGTCAAGGAAACTCACCACCGCACCCAATCCGTCGATGCGGAAAACGTTGATTTGAATGATTTCGCAGTGAAGTAGTAAAATGTGGTGGCGCCCTATCTTGCATCAACCACATGTCTTGTTTTAAGTTTAGAGGTATACTGTCCAAAAGGCCTACTATATATAACTTTCTAAAAACTGCACATATTGATCTCCAATCAGTCGTTGCGGAAACTCAAACGGGCCGATTAAAAAATTGTCGATAATGCCACACCAAATGTTAATTGATAATTTGTGCTGGAAATGTCGTTGTCTTGGTAGGTGTGGATTTTCCAGGGCGTAATAATGATTATTTCGCCAGTCAAAAATTCCGTGTCTGGTAAAAGTTACCTCGTCAGTAAACAATATCTTTTTCAGGAACATGAAGTCTTCGTTTTTTTTATGTAGTAGATTTTGACAAAATCCTGATCTAATCGGCAAATCTTGTGGCAACAAGCGAAAAATGGTAGGAAAATTGTTTTTTCTTTATGGAGAACTCTTGAAATGGTAGATTTGCTAATTCCTGTAGATTTCTCCAAACGCCTAGCGCTTAGTTCAGGATTTTCCGCGACACTAACCAAGATGTCCTCTTCTTGTTCTATCGTTATACGTTTCAGTCGTCCACCAGGATTGTAGTAATAAAACGACCTGTTTCTCCAAACTGATTGAAAATTCTTTGAAAAATTTGTCTATCTGGTTGTGAGTCTGGTTGGGTAGCGCTCTTCATACCTTCTAACTGCAGTACTACTATTGTAATTTACTTGTGCATAAACGCAGAGATTAGGTCTAGGCATTTTTTACAAATTATTTAATACCAACTCAAGATTGGAGAAACTTGTTTCCACCTACTTTTAATAGGGGAGATAGAAAATAATGACAGTTGTCATTGAGACGTAACAATTTTACACAACATTCAAGGCACACTTTGTGAACTGCATATTTTTCAGCCATCGATAAGATGTGCAATGATATATTCGACCACGAATATTTCGCAAACGACGTGAGATATCAATATTGACCAAGGGTACCGTTTTTACGTGGAAATTATAACTTTTCTCTATTTTGAAGTCAAAATATTTCCAGCTTTATAGAGCTTTATAGATAAAAAAATATGAGCGAGTTAATCCTCACAATGTAGGTAGCAAGCGCCCTCTAGGAACTAGGCTCAAGCTAGTGCCAAATTCGGATTTGTCGCCTTTGAAAACCCAACTACCCCGATTGTGAACCTGATATCTTTAACCTTTTAAAATGATCTCAATTTTTCGAAAATTTAGTTTCACTTTCAACACCCTGTATCTTTTTAATGATTAGCATTTGCCAACACATTTATTGACTAAATGCTCTTATTTTAATCTCTACTATCAACAGTTGCTCTATGGCGGATAAGTTATGCGACACCCTGTATATAAACCACATAATTTGCATAGTTAATATAAAATGGAGAAAAAACATCAGAACAAATATCTTTTACTGAATTTATCTATTAATTTTCTTGTACCAAATGAAGGCATAAAAATTAGGTAAGTAGGATTATAACAATCTCTAATTAATGTGTAACTGCTTTGTGTGTGTTACTGGGAGCAATCGATTATGAGTTCGTCCAATGTAATCCCATATGGGTGCTATCGATGATATTTCTCGGCTTCTCACAGGCCACTTCATTGTCGCTAACGCAAGCTATTTTAAAAACTGTACTATTTAATATATGCAGTCTGGCCTTATTCTGTTGAAATATTGGATTTGTATGAGATTGTATTTGGCTTAACGAGGAGCTGTAATATTTCGGTTAACATCACTAACTTCGGTTTGTTCCTCTGATGGTTACTAGAGAGTAGAAGCTTTTCAAGCATATACTCTCCACATCATAATTCCTGGAGTCATAGATGTGTGCTGTAACGGGTACACATTAAGTCTAAGTTTGAAAAGCAGTCAGATAACCTTATATTATTTTAAACGTGTAGCATCACCCTCGTAGCACCAGATTATGGCGCTTTCCCTTTCCGTTTCCGTGCGCCGTTTCTTTTTCTGAGCAGCAAAATTGTTTCTGAGCAGAATATGTTTGTCTTTCTGACTGCGTTAGAATGAAACAGGTGGCGATTCAGTCTCAATTGATTGAATGTATGTGATTAATTCCATGTTTCTTCCGATCTTTTAATCATTTTTCGTCGGAGTTTCCGCAATTACCGGAGTTTGGTTGTAATCGTGGTGGAAGTGAAAGTCCACTTTTCTTATTGAGCTCTGTGGTGAAGGACCTCCATATTGTAATAATTTAGTTTATCGTTTTTTTTACGGATTTGCACCTCGAGGTCCAGCCATAAGATCGAGTGCCTTTAGCTTTGTGGGTTTAATATTATGGGTAATCCTTTTGGGCGGATTTGAAAATTCAAATAACGGGAGGGTCCTATCATTCCATCATGGTCCCCACTACATCGGGGCTGCATTGAAACCCTTTTACAGGTAATATCCTTGTTTTGTCTTGTTGTTTGATGAGTCAACAACACAGTGCCAGAAAAATGTACGATAACTTGAGGTTTAAAGCTAGCACAACATGTGCGTGGTCCCCGACCAATTTTTGCGGTCTTTTATTGACTACTGGGGCAAGCCATAAAATTCTTTCGTTTTTTTTGAAAATCTTGTTTTTATATTTAGGGTTCTTAGATGGGGCTAAATTTAACGTTCTTAAACGGTGCAAAATTTAACGTTCTTTGACGGGACTAAATTTAAGGTCTTTAGACGGGACCAAATTTATTGTTCTTAGACGGAGCCAAATTTAAGGTCCTTGTACGGAGCCAAATTGAGGGTCCTAGGACGGAATTGAATTTAGGTGGGCCGTACCACTCCATTTCCCTACCATTCTTGAGGGAAACCTGACTCTGAGCATGTTTATCTTTTCCTCTCCCTTGTTATTATATATAACCTTATCTTTACCTTTAACTTAGAGAATGAAAAGTCTGATATTTCCGCCGTAAATTACCTTTTGTGCGAGCCTTTTTATTTTACTTTTACTTGTGTTTAATTTCTGTTGTCCAACGTGGAGCCTTTAATAAAGTTTTTACTTTTTATTTTGGGGGCAGCGGTGGCTACGTAGCTGAACATCAATATTATGTATATATTATTTATATGATTTGTATTGATAACTTACGTAATACTCTAGTTAGTAGGCTTATAATTAATTTCGCCTCTGTAGTGGTGAGCGGGATGAACAAGAGTGAACTCCTAGGACATCTTGAAGATTTCCTGGCCTATTCCGTAACAGGCCAGAGGCGCTTATAACCCACCCCTACTCTCCAGTTGATCTGGGAGAGGCATAATTTGCACTCACGCTTAACAGTCCGCTCTAGCTAGCACCCGCTCATCAGCTGTGTATATTTATAAACCGCATTGTAAGTTACAACCCCTTTTAAATTAGAATACATTTATTTTCATTTGTTTTATTTTATTTTTCTTTCTACACAGTAACAAAGTGTAGTGCTGTTCTAATGTAAAGGCTAAATTTCGCCTTTTACCCCGTAAAATTGCTGACCCTTTAATATCACCATTACAACCATTTGCCCAAAATTTGAAAACATCACTAAAGTACGAGGGTTGTCCTTAAAATAAGGTCTCCAATTTTTTTTTCACAAAGAAAATCACGTCTATTTGCAATGAATTATACATCGTTGGAAATACTGGACTACTGTTTTTCTACATAGCTTGCGTTGTGATCGATGCATTTTTTCATGTGGTGTAGTATTTTTCGTATACCCGTATCATAAAACTCACCCGCCGCGGCACGCAGGTAGCGTATGATTCGTTCCACCTAGGTGTGACTTCGATGGAGAAAAGGGATGATCAGTCGATCTTTAAGTATTACCCTCTCCACTTTTGCAAGCGTTTCGTCCGAAACCGATGGCCGTTCGGCACGCTATTCATCATGGACATCTGTACGTCTAAACTCTCTGCACCATTTTCGGATGTTTTTGATGTCCACAGTACACATAATTGATGATGAATTTCTATAGGCGTAGTGCCTCTTGCACACAAAAAACGAATCATGTAACGTAACTTACATCTGGCGGTAGCGGCGAGTGGAAACTACATAGCGAACGGCTGCCAAAGAAAGACTGAGCATCGCAGACAGCTCGGAGTGGTGGGAATCTGTAGGCGGAAAACCAAACTACACTCCAATGCTGCCGGATCTTGCTTCCTCGCGTTTTCCAGCGCCTTGGAGAACTTATTTTACGGCTCTCGTAAATAGAGTTCCGATTCAGATCCCATTCAGTTATAGTTCGTTACTACTCTAACCGGCGGGCCTTTTGGTGTACAGTATGAGAAATTTTTCAATACAGATAAAAAGCACACATTCCCATCTCAAATCAATATGTCGATTAAGAGTTAATCTCGAAACAGTTTTACCTATAGATGCCAAAAGATATTGTTTAGCTTAGTAGCATTCTTAAGCCGGCGCTGCACATTGGCCATACGATATGGCAAGCGTCACTTGGCCATTGTCAAAGTTGCCAAAGTTGGCGCTTGTGAAGGTGCTGGCAGATGTTGGCGTTGGCGTTGGCTACTTACCGATGGGTTATCAGTTTTGTGTCCCACATTAAAGGCACTGGCGCACGCTGGTACATATGCTCCCCAGTCCCCATTCACACATTGGTCACACAGCGTGCTATCTTTTCAATGCGCCAAGACAGCTTTATCAGTAATGTTGACCTTGACTCAATTTCCTGTGAACAGATAATGTGGCAAGTGTATAGTCAATGTGTTGATGCCCACTTGTGATGTGTGAAAGAACAGCCAACGTTAGATTAAACAGTAGCGTCAGCTTTATAGTACAATATCACACAACTTGATTAAAATATTTTTTAAATCGTTTCGTTTCCTAGATTTTTAGTAATTGTATATAGAAACATATCGTATCGGTAAACAAGCAAAAATGGATCCGTTTTTTTTTGTTCGAGATATGCTATACAGTGAATATGTTTTTAGTTTGATTAAAATATGTATAATATTAGTTACACTTTTATTTGTTTCCTAATACATACATAAATGTTGGCTTTGTAATCTGTGAAAATTCGATGTTTTTAACAAGCTTTGGATAATAAACGTTGAATAATACATGGTTAATTGTATATTTGAAACAAGTTGAACATTAATTTACTAGAAGAAAAATGCTAAATACATTAACAAAACAGGTAATTTCGCAGTCCTTGTTGCAAAACGGTTCTTTCGATATTTACAGTTTGTTATGAAAATGGTTAGAAGGCAAAAGGTTGATATTGTTTTAAAAATATACAAGTACTGAAACTTTGACGAGTTAATGAGTGACTTTACGCAACATTTAATGGTTAATTTAATGTTGCAATTATAAGATACATTAATTGTTGATATTGTCATTATATCTAGATTACGCAATCAAACTATTTATATTGTTACACCTTTATAATGACTAGTTTATCGGAGACTGTAAATAAATATCATATTAGGTACAGAATGTTTACCTTGACATTAAAATTATAATACTTATTGAGTAATATAATGCCTAATGAGTGTATCGATTAAAAATGAAAAATATGATTAAAAGTCTACAAGGGTTACTCCGTATGTAAAAAATTTCAACACTTATAATTTGAATTAAACAAAATATTGTTGCGTTGTGATTTTTTTCTTATTTTAATATTAATTTTTCTAGAGTCTCTTGTTCTAAGCTGCAGTTTTTTTCCGATTGCATCTCTTTCCTTTTGAACACCCAAACAGGAGCGAATCCAGAACTAGACAGACTATTTCCTCAATCATTATTGTTTCTATTTGTTTGTGTACTTTTTGTTTATGAATATTAAGATACCTAAATGATTTAACATCATTATCACATCAGTGATTCACCTATGATTTAAATTTCGTACTTTTCATGATTAGTTGGCATTAAGATTATATAATATCTCTGGAATTGAGAGATAATAAATATTAAATAATATATTGAGAACATTCAAAAATTTGTTATAAATCTGTTTTAAATATTTAAAACTTTTCTAAATATAAAATCTAAGCTTTTTATCTAATATCATTTATTTAAAATATTTTATTATACTTTCATTAGTTAAATTTCTGATTATTCGTGGTGCTGAACCATTTTTGTACTGTACTCTACCAAGATATTAGATCATATTTACATATTTCTATCATTTTGTTTTGTATATGTGACATACATATATGAGAATTAATTACATAAATAGTGGAAAATGAAATGATGCGGGAAGAATTGAAAGAAGGGATTCAGATATCGATAATGAAAAAGGAAAATTCCTGGTATAGTAAAAACCATAGAGGAATTATTTTGCTTAACTCAGCTCTTAAGATACTAACCACACTGATAAAGGACCATAAAAAAAACGTAGTAGGAAATACAGGGGATTACCAACAAGGATTTGGACGAATACCAACAAGAATAGGACGGTCTACTATTGATGCGATACATATTATGACCCAAACTATAGAAAAGTGCCAAGAATACGAAAACATTAGGCACCTTATTCGTAAGCTTTAAACGAGTATTCGACAACCCGAGAAGGGACATAATACTTAAAGACGTAGAAAACAGGAAAATATAACTAAAAATTATAAGATGAATAAATATAACGATAGGAAACTCACAAGCAGCAGTAATAACCAACGAGGTAAAATCATAAAAAATCAAAATCAACAGAGTAGTAAAACAAAGATATGCTCTTTCAACAGCATTCTTCAATATAGCATTAGATGAAATAAACAATAACGCAGGAATAAAGAGGATAATAAGCTACGCAGACGACCTGACCTTAATAGCCAGAGATGAGAAACGTGTACAATAAACACTACAGGAGTAGAGAGAGAAATCCAAATTAGAGGCTTATATACGTATAAATGAAGAAAAGACAAAATAGATGAAATATAGTAGATCGATGGCAAACAAAAATGAAGAGAAAACAACATACAAAAAATTCGAACATAGGAGAAATCCATTTTGAAGAGGTGGACAACTTTAAATATCTGAGTACAGTATTGAATAGAAACTTCGACAGGATTATGAAATTAGTTGATCGAATTCAAACAAGGAACAAAACAGGAACAAAGCGTTCTACAGATACAAGAACTGATTAAAAAACAGAAATATAGGATATGACACAAAAAGGAGAGTCTATAAAACAATCATAAGACTCATTGTAAAATAGGCAGCAGAAACGATGACCCTCACCACCAGAGAGGAAGAAAGGCTGAGAGCCTTTGAGATGAAAATAATATGAACAATACATGGACCCAAGCAAGAAGAAGAACAGTACCGAAGCCTAATCAATCGCGAAATCAGGGAGTTACTCAATGAACAACATATACAGGAATGGAACAATAATACAACATATACAGGAATGTATGGACACATCTACAGGAAGTAACAAGAAAGTTCTATACTGGTCATTACAAACTGAAAACCGGCGGGAAACAGGCTAAGAGGAAGAACGCGAGCAAGATGGGGGACGAGTTTGTAACAAACATACGACGAATTCGATTGGGGGTGTTTGCACAAAGATGGAAGCAGAGTTATATAATATTAGGTTTTTAAAGAATAAACTTGTAGCTTTTTAATGTTTCAAATGTTTATTACATATTTTATTCAACATAAGTTCTGCCTTATTAGGGCTTTTTGGCTTTTAGAGCAACTTTTGAGAAAGCCCTAATAAGGCGAAACATGAAGAGTAAAATCTGTAATAAACATATGGAAACATTAAAAAGCTACAAGTTTATTCTTTAAAAACCTAATATTTACAAAATGTTTCACAAGGAACCAACAGCAAAATCTATAAATATTATTTAGAGTTATATAACTCTATAATATCCGATGTGAGAAATTATAGATCTGTCTCTCGCCTCAATTGTGTTCCAAAACCGTTCGAAAAAATAATAGGTCTGCCGCCACTAACTTAATTTTGTATACCTTATATGTGCTGGGTGCGTTGGAGGATGGGTGTTTGGTTGACACTATCTATATTGACTTTTCAAAAGCGTTCGACACTGTTGACCATCATATCCTTCTTGGGAAACTAAGTTCTATCGGATTCAGTGGTAATTTGTTGGACTAACTTAGATCATACTTGATGGGAGGAACCCAGCGTGTTTGTATTGGGAGATATTCATCACGTGAGATTATCGTTAGCTCAGGCGTACCGCAGGGAAGCCATTTGGGACTCATCTTATTTAATATTTATATAAATGATTGGTGTTGATTCTAGCAACCAGGATGAATTTTCACATTACATACGAAAACATTATTAACAAAGCTTATAAGATGTTGGGGTTTATATGTAGGAATGCAAAAGAATTTAAGAATGTTTCTAGCTTCAGGCTATTGTATGTAAATCAGGTATGTTATCTTCTCGAGTACTTGTCTTGTGCCCAGTCCCCGTACTGTGCGGTGCAGTTTGAGTTAGTAGAAGCGGTCCAGAACAGATTCCTCAGGTTCATTTCACACAGGTTGAACATGAGTGTACAGTGCATTGGTGAAGTGGCATATGTGCTGGGACTGGAGACTCTGTCTCTACATAGGGATAGGGCGGACATTTTTATATTATACAAGGTCATTAATAGCATTATTAACTGCCCTGGCCTTTTGAGTTTAATAAATATAAGGGTTCCACCAAGAAGTACTGGTTCCAAGTTCCATTTTATACTCCATGAATCGTCACCGTTGTAATTATGGGAAACTTTCACCTATTTTGAGGGTTGTCTCTAATGGAAAGTATAGTTTGGATTTTTTTTGCTTGCTTTATGACACGGTTGAAGAGGCATTTACAAATCATTAAATTGTATTAATCTTTATGTTTAATTTAAGAAAATTATTGTCAGTTATATTATATTTTTGTATATATGTATAGGCTGTATAGTGACTTGTATGGATTATGAAAATGGGTTTGCCCGTCAACAAATAAATAAATCAATAAATAAATCGAATTATCAGAGAGAACTTCAGAAATGAAGGACCGAAAGAAATGGAGAAGAATTGTGAACAGGGATAAGACACGCATCACACTGCAGAGACAATGGGAAGTAGATTCTTGATCTACCGAATCAAATAGATCAGAAATACTTTTAATGGTGGCTCCTGTTTTATAGGAATGCACAGCAGTGTATATGTCATGTTAGTACTTTCTTGGTAAGTCAGTAATAATATATGTTAAATGATAGAATAGGTTAGAATTACTATTTTCTCTAACAACTATTAATGATATACTGATTTGTAAGATTTTTATTTAATCTTATATTTGAGATTCATTATGCCTAATACGAGGGACGTTCAAAAAAGTCTTAGCCTGACACAACACAATATTGAACACAAAACTGGAAACAGAATTTTTTAATTAACAAGATTTTTGAATTATTTATAACGTTGTTGCCTTGTAATTCAACACATTTACACCAACAACCTTCACTTCACTATTTTCAAGCCGCCGCTCCAGCATTTATTACAGTATACACTTTTTCTGCAAAACACTATATTTTATTTTCGTTCAGTTTCTTTCCTTTAACTCATTTTCCTGGTTCACCTCCTGTATAGGGCTTCAAAAGTAAAAAGGAAGAAGGGGAAAGTAAAAAAAAAATTCATCAGCAGTTTTCTTCTACGCCCTCCCACTTTAAAAACCCACGAGCCACTACTGGCTTGAACTTCAATTTGTCAATTTTTCAGAAAATATCAACATTTGTTTACCTTGCTCGATTACCACAACCAAGCAACTAAATAATGTCTGAATGATTGAGGCGTGTTCATATATTTTTTTCTCTATTTGGGTTTTTCGCCACGATCTAAAACTCAAAAAATATTAAAAATTTTAGGAATTTATTACAAAACGTTACGTTAGGCAAATTTATTACAAAAAAAAGAATCACTGATAAATTTGTCTCCTTTTGGTTTTTTGTTTTTACCCAGTGATTCTTTATTTACATAAGAATAAATGTTTTTGATATTTTTGAAGTTTTAGATCGTGGCGAAAAGCCCAAATAAAGAAAAAAAAATACAAGCAACTAAACGCACATATCTGGAGCTTCGGAGCACGCCATTTAACGAAGCATACTTAACAAATGTATTGGTCATTTGGTTATATTTGGTCCATATTACGTTAGTTATACTGCGCCATCTCTATCTCAGGTTGAGAACTTTTCGGACGACATTGTTTCGGTAAATACACTCGTAACTTGGAACAAAATTGGGTAAATACACTATATGTGAAACACCGTCAAAGTAGTTGTGAAAATGATAAAGGATAAATTGTATTTTTTTATACAAATTCAATGACGGCTCGTGGGTTTTTAAAGTGGGAAACTTTGCTGGTGCTGGTGAATTTTTTTTTGCTTTCCCTTTCCTCCTTTTTACTACGTGCTATTGCAACCCTATTCAGGAGGTGAACTATAAAAATGAGTTAAAGAAAAAAAATTGAAAGAAAATAAAATATGGTGTTTCGCTCTGAAAAATTGTTTACTGTGATAAATACTGGAAGGGCGGCGCCCAAACGCCCTCCCTCACGAGCCGCCACTGTATAAATTGTATTCAGATCGCAAGGATATTTTCGCTTATCTTGTTGTTTTTATTTTACCTGTTCACGTATCTAATATGTAATTTGAATTAATTTTTCATTATAAAATATTGTTGGACAACAATGGGTATTAAAAGAGAATTATAGCAGGCCATGTCAATTAAAAATGTTAAGGTGGATTGGCTATTTCAATATATCGTAACGAATTTACTTGGAATCATGATTGATTTTTGAACATTTTTAATTTGATTTTAGTTTCTTAGGTATTTTTTTTCATTGCTTTGTCCTATTTCTACATTAGAAACATTTTGAGAGAAATAGTTAGATCAAACGTATTCATCTCTAAAGGTAATATGTTGAGAAGTGATTTGATTATACATATAATGTTAGTTCAGTCTCTTTCTGGATGTTGCCTTCTCTCTTGTTGCATGTACTTATGGTGGTTCGTCGGTTGGCTTCGTATTAGTTTACAGTCACATGGGGCTCAAGGAAACGAGCTATCTAATCAACATGTCACTCATCTACCTACCAGGGGTACTACAATCCTTCTTGCTCTTACTCTAAGAGAATTTTAAATAGTAACTTCTGATGTGGTACGAAATATGATCTAATTGGAACGGAATCTTCAGAGTAATAATGATAAACTATGGTCTTGCAAGAGGTCGTTCATTACTGGTAATTGCCTCATTTTTGTTTAACAAAATTGAGTCGACCATATGGAGTCGTCTAAGGATTGTTTATTCTTTGTTTATGGAAATATCCAGTGCCCTTCCAATGTAACATTGTAACATTGATCCGTAATTCTCTTATTCAAAATCTCTATGTTATCGGGTTGCGTAACGCATACGTTAGATTTTAAGTACCCCCCATAAAAATAAATCCTAGAGGGTTAGATCTAGAGATTGAGCAGGGTACTCTATTGTACCCCGTCGTTGAATCCATCTATTGGTATATCCACACCTGTTCAACTTTTCCGTTCAACATGCGTTTCAACGTGCATTTCAACGTTATTGCATGGTAAGAGGCATAGCTCTTTCCTGTTCACATGTTTGCGTCAGTTTTATTCAACATTTCAGGCGAGTTCAATAAAGACGGGTTTTTAAAAACGTTAAAAACATTATATTTTTTAAATGCCTACTGTTAACTGTGTAATTTCGAGTTGCTTTTTATGATTTCAGAGCTTGATGGAAACTATTCTTTAAAGAAGTCGCTTAAATAATTCGTCTAAGGACTGACAATTCCCAACGAGAGAAATATTGATATTTCACCTTGGTGAATATCATTACATGAAATGTGACAATCCTAAAACTGGAACTATCGAATATCGCCAGTTTATGGAAGGGTTACTGTTAGTATATTTTAAACTGAGAAAAACGACACAGGAGCCAGTCACGTTTCCTTCAACTCAAGCATATTCTGGAAAAAAGCGACCGATGGCAGCCAAGGTTGAAGATATCAAGAAGATGATATTTTCAATGATGAGAGTGTCAACAGGGAAGTAGTGGAATAATTTTGATTTTGCACACGATTTTTTTAAACTTTGTTCTCAGAGAAAATTATAACATTGACCAGTGATGTTTTTTAAATTAAAAAACTGAATTTTTGGTTCAATATATTTGTTACTTTTTTTACTATTCCTTACTTGAGAAACATTTAACTGTAACAAAGGTATCTCTGCATGGTACCAAAATACAAATTTTTCATAATTTGAATCGAAAGATGATTATAGCTGATTATACAGCCTTTTGTAGAATGTCCTAGTAAAAATGTATGGAAAATTTAGTAATCGATTTTCTTTGTTTATCACTTATTTAGTTTTTATCTCTCCTGTAAAATTTGCAGAGATGTCCCCCTTTTGGCAGTTAGACACATATATATGAACCAAATACAGATACAGTGTTTGCTTGTTTACCTTAATATAACTGTATGTGATTAAAACATTGACGATTAAAAAATTGTCGTGTTTTGATGTATTTTTGTTTGTTACTAGCATAAACTTTATGCTTGTGGTTCACTTAAAAATGCTAAAATGCCACGAGTTCGTGCACCACGTCGTTTCGGGCAATTATCGAAATCTGAAAAGGGTTTTTATGAAGAAAGTACTGTTAACCGTGAAATTGCGATATGACTGGGCATTGTTGCTTTTACCGTTATATGAATATGGATAAGATGGTTTGAGGTTTGAATTTATGGAAGAAGATGAAGTTATCATCCTAAAAGTATTAAAAGACGCGATCTTTGTTAATTGACACTTAGTTGTGATGGAGATGCGTTCTTATGAGGTCTTCGCTTTACAGCACATCAAAAAACGCATTGTTTAGAATGGCGTCGAACTAGAATTGAATGCGACCTGTAATGGAACTATTTGTTTTTGTGATGACTCTAGATTTCGTTTAGATGGTTATGATTAGTATAGAAGAACTTTACGTTTTCGGGGTGAAATATGTAATTTAATTTTCTTATTAGAAAGGTATCACTACAGGTGACGTGTTACACTACAAAAATTATGGTATTGGGGTCTACATGCTTACAAAGCAGGCTACCCATAATAACCATCAAGGGAAGTTTACATTTAGCCTGTTTTGAATTTAAAAGATCGAAGCTTGTAATTACGGTATATTGTCATTGTATACTTGTGTAATTCATAAGAAGCAAATGTACTCACCATCAGTTACTGCACAGTAACTACATTATGGGTACATTTTGGATATACGGCGTGATATGCCCATATGTTTTTAATTTAACATGAGGTTGGAAATGAGGTAACTGTGAAAAGCAACTAGAATAAAATAACGGAGTTTTTCATTCATCAATTAGACCATGTGGACCTGAACAGTTCCATCAGGACCCCTACCCCTACCGCACAATTAGTATATCATTTGATTTCCTACTCACAATTCCTTGGTCGCGTACAAGATGCCGACATCAATTGCCCAGCAATATTTTGTAATTAAATACTGTGCGACTTCTTTTTGTCAAGTTATTTGAAATCCAAGGTATATACCAGAAATCCATAAACAGTTTACGACGGCAAGAACGAAATCCGACATGTATCGATTACAATAATCAGAGATTGTGAGGAATTGTAGTCGAAAATTTTGTAATAAGAAGCAATATTTGCCGAAGTCGAGGTTGCTATTTGTCCGACATAGTTTTTCATATTTAATCAGCGGGTATGTACTTCACCACTTCATAAAATCCAATGAGAATATCGATAGAAATATTCTTTTATTTCCAATTTAAATATAGTATTTAATTTGGGTTACCCTTTATATTATTATAAGTAATGCTGACATATTGATAATCAAAAATATTTGATTTAAATGATAATTAAAATATGTACTAAACACAAGTGTATATAATTTATTGAAATTATTGTACTAGTATAATGTAATTTATTTTTAATGTAATAATCATTTTGGGTAGTTTTTGGTAAGTATTTAAGTATTCAAACCTTATAACTGTTATCAAGTGCGAGGCGTGAAATCATATATGAAAGAAACTTACGACAAGAAAATGACATTGAAGAATCTGAATGTGACTGACCTTAAAATGGAATTGTAATAACGAGAAAATGATATGTTAGAAACAAAAACTTTATTGCAATAGAGACAGAGGAAATTTTAAAAATGTGAAAATACAAGCATCGATTTATTTGAAGTAATTCTAGATCTAAACTCAATGTTTTAAGTCTTTGAAATATTCATATCATTTTTAAGTTCTAAGTCTTAAAAATGATATGATAAATCAATGTTATGACATGCTACAATGTTACACGCTAAATAAATAATTGTGATGATTTTGTTGATGTATGTTATTGCCTAATATTGTATAATATTATATGATATTGTATGCTATTTTATGAGATTATATGTGTCCTGTTATTGTATATTATTATATCATCTAAATGAATGTAATAATTTAATTGCCTTAAAAATAACATGTACCAGTTTACCAACAGTCTTAGAATTATATGTTATAATCTGCAAACAAACTTAAAGAAAAATTGATATATAATTCAAATAGTTTAAGAGAAACAATCAGAGGTCATGTGGAAGGAAAAATCTGACGTGTTAGAAAATATATTAGAAAACATCGAGAACATGTTACAATAGTGAGATGGAAGCACTAAAAATTCACATAAAATCATCTCAGCTCGAAGAAAAATATCTAGGGTTTTATTTATTTCTACACAGTTTAAAACTAACTAGTAAATGGCTAACTAACTAACTAACTAGTAAATGGCTAGTCAATCCTAATTCTAAAAGGTGAAGCTAATGATTATACAAATAATCTATCCGTCAGATCAATCTTCAGTCAGATCTTACGAATAATATGTTATATGATTAGAAATTAAATATGATTAAGATTAGTTTTTCCTGAAATAATGGAACCTGCAACAGAACAACTATCAAAAAATTTTTTTATATAGACGGCTTTTGAGATATCAATACGATATCAATAAAGCATTCATTTTAACTTGGATACCAAGCTCCACCAAATCTCTGAAGATGTGCATGCGTTGGAAATATTATGGATTACGAAGAAACAGAAGAAAAAAACATACATTTTCGGGAAGTTGCAATATTGTGAGCGATGCAGAAGTTTTTCGTCGAAGAAAATATACTGTTTTAGAACTGTTGTGAAGCACAATATACTAGAGCGGAATAATAGTATTTGCGTTTTGTATAACTGCATCTATAGTAGCTCTTAAAAATGCTCCTTTAAAAAATCTTCTCTTATAGGATATATAGAGTTATGAAGTGAATAGATGACATTTATGGTATCAAGAAAATCACCAAACGAAGACCCAAAATTAAATAGGAAATTCGCTTAACACCATTCTGAAAACGGAACTAAACTAGACGACAAATAATTTACATCCTATATTTAGGACTTTTTTTCGAGGAGTTTATTAATTTTGTTAATCGATATAATTCTCACAGGTCAACAAATCTGCACGTTTTTGAGGAAACATTGATAAGAATTGGTATATATGAAGTGTTTTGTAGTCCTAAGTCCAAAAATGATAAGCTAATTACTAAAACAAGTACAGTTTTTTTGCTACAAAGGGTCTGTGGGGCAAAAAAGGACACATATTTTTACAATCTAATATTTATTTAATAATAATTATACCCCTTTAAATCTTAAAAAAACAGGACCGACAAAATAAGAGCATTCAAACAACTGCAACGATTATTCAAGAGTAAAAAAATATGTTTCTGGACGATAGGCACCCCCATGATCTTGACCATCATGAAGTGGATAAGAGTCCGTCGAACGCCTGATTGACATAGGAAGGTCTGTTACCGGAGACTGAGGGCTTTATGTGTGCAATAGGATCAAGTCCTGCACAATAAGAACTACCAAAAATACATCGTTAAGGATGCACGAGGATCATATAACAAATGTAGGAAATGCCACGAAAAGTTTGAAATCATCCAACATATAGTAGGTGCATGTAGTAGACCTTCTCAGGTCTCAAGACCCACAACATTCAAAAGGCGACTGAAGAAAAAGTGCAAAAATATACAAACCTTAAGCTAAAAATTAAGCGGATATGGAAGTTGAACCATGTTCATATTGTGCCATTGATAATTTCAACCACTCGCATTATACCAAAGACCTGAAAAATAACATCAAAATTCAGAGACTAGAAGAATCGCACCGCCCGAAAATTTTTGGAGAAATGATGTTGTTTTGGCTACGGCCGGCACTTCATTTAAAATCCAGCTTAACTGGGAAAAAAATGAAAAGAAAAATAATATGAATATTATTAAGTTGTTCGGTGAGGTGGCTGAGATAAAGAAATTTATTGATGAATTCTCGATGCAGTTTTGACCGATACATAGTAAGATCAGATTCGAAACTGGTAACTCGAAGGGGGTGTACCCGTGAAAGAAAAATATTTGTTTTATTTATTAATTTTATTTTAATGTCTGGTCGGTCGGGCTACTGCCAGTGATATTCTACCGCTACCGAATGCGAAGACGGCACAACCAGCAATGCCAGCTGTCAGCTGTCCCCCACCTCATTTAATCCTCTTTCACCCAACACCTACATAACCGACAGATATAAAACCTTGAATCCTACCTATCCTTCACATCTCCCCACCCTTGCGGAGACAGGGTCCTACTCATGGTAAAAAAAATAATTAACACAAGATATAAAATATATCCTTTGGGTGAGGGAGAACGAGCTGATTCCCTTCGAAATCGTCCAAACCAACAGTTCACTCAGGGTGTTAACGCGGAGGGTAACGCGAGCCTTGTTCTTACTACCACCCAACGGCGCAAACAATTGATGCCATCCGACGCAAGTGTTGAACAAGAAAACTCTGTTCCCAGTACATCTGCTGACAGTAGACCAGTACGTCGCAAAAGATGGACTAACGAGGACAATAGAGAAAACATGCCACTATATTATAGAGTTACCACTTTGGAATCTGATCTTACTAGGTATCCTTACTATCTATATTTCCCAATCTTAACAACCTCACCGAACAACGTATCGCGAACCAACGCAGAACTATCATTTCTAGACGAATACTACCACAAGCCATTCTGGACGAAATTAAAGCAGAGGTAATGAGTGAGCTCAATGTAAATAATTCTAATAGCGAAAGCGTACAGTACGCCAATTTGAGGCCCCACATTCCAAGGCTAAATATACAAGTCGATTATGTGAGATTCTCCTAAAGCCAAATAAAATCCTACATGAGAGCTTAAAGGAGACGATGAATCTATGGAAAAATCCTTCTACAAATATATTATGCCTCTATTTAATCTGTAATACAAAACGGGCCTTCACAACTTAGTGAAGGCTATCAATCAACTAAGAACAAAAATCATTTCAAAAGCAATACCTGCTTGGAAAAAGCGATCACTACTCTACGAGCTGAAATAGGTAGAGCTCAGCAGATCACACCCTAATGAAGAAGATCCCAAAGGAGATATGGAATACATTGCAAACCCTGAAGCATCTAGAACTCAAGAACTATATTTGTAATTATTTTGACCCTTTAAAGCAATGCCTTTCTGTTTATGCAGACCGCTTAAGACACTATGAACGCAGCTATCGAAGGCGTCTGCATAACTCTCAGTTTGTTAAAAGTGAAAGGAATTTCTACCGAAAGCTTAATGCTGGTAAGGGAAATTCCGATAACCACGCTCCAGATATTGAGAGAATGAGAGGCTTCTGGTGCGGTGTTTGAACGGAGAACTGAAACCATCGCTAGAGTATAATCTGGATACAGGAGGAGATTCAATATTTCCAAGACTTTAAAATGCAAAATACCGTTCTCTCAGAGGAAGATGTTAGAAGAGTTATCACCAAATTGCTTAATTCGAGAAGTTCAGGACGAGACGAAATACAAAATTTTTGGTACAAAAAATGTAGCGCAGTTTATTACCGTCTAGCGAGAGAGTTCACCCGAACTCTAGAGAACCCTAAAACAATGTCAATCTTTTTAACAGAGGGAATTACTTACCTTACACTCAAAGACGACAACATAAATGACCTCTCACAATACCCAATAACATGCCTGCCAACCCTTTATAAAATCTTTTCAGGTTGTATTAATATTAAAATGTACATCTACTTGGCAACAAATACCATTTTAGCCGAAGAACAGAAAGGCTGCAGAAACAGGACCATGGGGTTAATAAGAACAATTAATTATTGACGAGACAGGCAATGAAGAAACAATACAATCTTTTCAGGGCTTACATCGATTACCAGAAAGCCTTTGATATCATCCCACACAGTTGGCTTTTAAAGGTTCTCAAAGTATACAATGTTGACCCCAAAATATATCGGTTATTTAAAATAACTATGCAGAACTGGAGTACAATATTAAATGTGAAAACTTCAGGACTAATATGGACATCTGAAACAGTAAAACTAAATAGAGGGATCTTCCAGGGAGATGCTTTTAGTGCTCTGTGGTTTTGCCCTGCATTAAATCCATTATCCAGTATCTTGAATGAAACAGGATACGGATTCCAACTTCGAATTGGAAATCACCCTCATCTCTTTAGTAACCTGTTCTATATGCATGACCTGAAGCTCTACCCATCTTCAAAAACCCATCTTGAAAATATTATAAAAATAGTACATAAAATTAGCATGGATATGTGAATACGTTCGGAATAAATAAGTGTCAAACAGTTAAAATTGTTAATGGTAAATTGATATAATCACCTAAAATCCAACTAGACCACAATACATTGCTCTCGTCAATGTCAATAAAACCATACAAATATCTTGAGTCCTTCAAACAAATAAGATCGAACATAGCCTGATCAAACAGAAGCTATCGAATTTATTTCGGAACCTTCTTTATTCTCTACTGAAAACCGAACTAAACTCCGTTAACTTAGTGAAGGCTATCAATACCTACACCATATCAGTTCTGACCTACCCCTTTGGAATCTTTAACTGGACAGGCACAGACTTAGAGTCTATCAATCGTATAGTCCTCAGTAGTCTTACCAAGTTCAGATGTCATCATCCAAAGACAGATGGCTAACGAGTGAACCTCCCACGAGAAATAGGAGGAAGGGGATTTGTAGACGTTGCTGATATATGCCACCAACAAATAAAAGGTCTTCGAGATTACTTCTTGTTAAAACGAAGCAGCCTGCACAGAATGTTGACAATTGCCGACATGGGATCTAACGTATGTCTTACTTTCACAGGTGTCAGAACTAACAGTGACAGAATACAATCATGGGCAAGCAAGGAAATACATGAGCGTTATCAGTATGCAATTGAAAGGGAATCCGTTGATAAGCGATCTTCACGTTACTGGTTGAAAACTGGCAACCTCTTGGCTGAAACTGAAAATTTCACAATTGCAATACAAGATTAAGTTGTTCCAACACGTAACTACAGAAAGTACATATTAAAAGAAAATATCGGCGAACAACTGCAGAATGTGTAACTCTTCGTCTGAAACACTTGAACATATGTTATTGGAATGTTCTAATTTAGCAGGAAGTATATGTAGCCTGACATAATAAAATAGCAACAATCATTTACCTCGAAGTCTTAAAACATCATTTTAATGTAGAATCCCAATCGTTTCAGCCGTACCAGTAATATCACCCCCCACCTGTGATAGAGAATGACCTGGTAAAGATATACTGGGACAAGACAGTGCTGAAAAGCAAAACCATTAATCACAACCGCCCTGACGTCACCGTCATCGACAAAATACAGAAAACAGTTATGATGGTAGATGTATCGGTTCCCAACGATAGGACTAACATAAATAGAAAAATCAATGAAAAACTGACAAAATACGCAGAATTAAAAAATGAAATTAAGCGAGTTTGGGAGATGAAATCGGTAATAACAGTACCGCTTATTATCTCGGCAATTGGATTAATACTAAAGTCCTTAAATGAGCAACTTAGAATATTGGAAATACCCCAAGACATAATCCATCAAATGCAAAAATCTGTCTTACTAGATGCTATTCATATTGTGAGATTTTTTCTAAATCAGTGATTGCCGATAAAGACCGATGTGGATTTTTATTTCCTTCCTGACTAAAAATGAGTAATTAAAAAAAAATATCTTTATATCAGAAGTATGTTAAATATAGCAGGTATACACTTTGCTTCCGCCGATTTTTTCTAAATTCAAGGCTTTATTGTAAAAAACTGGTTGTACATTTATGATTCAAAGTAATATCCATGGTTGGACACTACTTTTGCCCATCTTTCAGGCAGCATCCAAATCCTGAGCTAAAAAAAACGGGTCATATTTTGAAGCGATCCACGAATCCATCCAATTTTTAATTTCTTCCTAAGACCGGACGTACTGATCAACCAGGTCGTGTGCTATCGATCGAAACACATTATAGTCAGAGGGAGCAACGTCTGGAGAATATGGCGATTGGGATAGGACTTCCCATTTCAACGTTTCCAAGTATGTTTTGACCACTTTCTCAACATGGGGCCGAGTATTGTCATGCTGCAAAATCACTTTATCGTGTCTTTCGCTGTACTGCGGCCATTTGTCTTTAAATCCTCAGCTCAAACGCATTAATTGCGTTCGATAACGATCCCCTGTGATTGTTTCAGATGGTTTTGATAGCTCATAATACACTACACCCAGCTGGTCCCACCAAATACAGAGCATAACCTTAGAGCTGTGAATATTCGGTTTAGCCGTCGACGTGGAAGCGAGGTCGGGATATTCCCATGATTTTTGACCCTTGGGGTTATCGTAATAAACCCATTTTTCGTACCCAGTCACAATGCGATGCAGAAATCCCTTGCGTTTTTCCCTTTCAAGCAACTGTGCACAAGCAAACAAATGACGTTCAACATCTTTCGGTTTCAACTCGTATGATACCCAATATCCTCGCTTCTGGGTCATTTTAGGATTTTTGATGCATTTTGAAATTTCTTGTTGAGTAACTCAGAATGATCTCGCCAACTCTTCTTGACTTTGACACTAGTCTTCATTAAGCAATACCTCTAATTCTTTATCTCCAAAAACGTTCACCCTTCCATAGCTATGCTGGTTTTCGACATGAAAATCACCACTTTTGAAGCGCTGCAACCACTCACGAAACGTTCCTTCACTCACAGCGGCCTTACTATAAGTGTCTGAGAGCATTCGGTGAGACTCAGCCGCAGATTTCTTCATATTAAAGAAATAAATTAACACCTCTTACAAATAATGAGAATATGGCCCATAAACTGACATTTTTTATAACGAATAACTTTATGATGCAAACACAAATCGATTACTGGTGCTGTTTATGTTTATAGGATGTCCAATGGTATTACATGCCGTCTATGATGTATTAATTTCGACGACTACTTACCGCTAACGCCATGTATAGAAAAACACCAGGAGCAAAGTTGTATACCTTTTACATAAAACGAAATAGTGCCAAAAATGTTACATTGACATTATAAACAGTTCTGATATCCCATATAATCATAATCATCAACACTGTAGGACTCTAAATGTAATTAAAAATTTAACCAACATTTTTTTAGTTGGTCAATGTTCCTGATAATCTTAACACAATGTGGTAGGTGATTATACATTTTTATACAGTTATAAAATACTCCCTGCTGTGTGAGTGTTAACTTGTATAATGGGTAATTATAATTTATGTTTCTTGTAGTATATGTTTTTTGTGGTTATATATATATATATATATATATATATATATATATATATATATATATATATATATACATAGCTCTACATTCCATTAGGAATTGCAGCCGCTCGATTCTTTTGAGCTCTAGAAACTCATTTCTTGTGGTGAGTTAGTTCACGTTCCTCTATTCGTGCCTTATTCTATCCTATTGTTTGTCCTTGCTTCTTCCGTTATTTTATTCCACACATCCCGGTCCAGTATATTTTTCCACCATGCTTGTATTTCCAATTTCTTTATGTCTTCCCGCACCTGATCCTCCGACCTACTTTTCGGTCTCCCTCTTCTTCTATTAGTATCTGGTCTCTACATTGTAATTTTCTTTACTAGTTGTCTTCCATTCTTCTTATATGGCCAAACCAGCGAAGTCTTTGCACTTTTATGGTCTTCACTATATCTTCTCCTTTCAAAATGGTTTTTATTTAAAAATTCATGAACTTTTTGTGTTCATATATTCTTCCTACTATCTTTCTTTCGAATATTCGTAACTTTTCCTGTTCCAAGCTTGACCCATAGGTCACCACCGGTTTAATAGCTGCTTTATATACCTTCATTTTTGTATTTAACTTGTAATATGTTTTTGCTTTTCATGATGCCTTTTAATTTATAATAGGCTCTGTGTCCCGCCTATACTCTGCGATCAATCTCTATGTTTCTGTCGCTTTTGCTATTTATTATTATTCCCAAATATTTAAAGTTTTTCACTACTTCAAATTCGAAATTTCGTATTTTTATTGATTTGGTTGTAACTCTTCCATTTTCTTTCCTTATTTCCATATATTTGCTTTTTTCTTGATTTATTGTGAGGCCTCTTTTCTTCGCTTCTTGTCCAATTTTTTGAATTGCTTCTTCCAGGCTTATTCTGTCTCTAGATAGCACATGCAGATCATCTACAAAGATCGTATGCAACTGCTTGTGTCGCTTTATTGATGATTGTTCCCGTGAAATTACACTCTTTGATTACTGCATCCAGTGTTAATATAAACAATTTTGTTGATAGCCTATCTCCTTGTCTCACTTCTATATTGATCTCAAAATCCTCTGTTTCTCCTTCCGTGGTTTTCATGTCCGTCACGGCTTTCATTACTGGTCCCCGTTTCAAACTATCGAGCTTGTTTGAAATCAATATACACAATTTGTAATTCCATTCCATATTCCTGAGATTTTTTGATTATTTGCTTTACTATATGTACCGCGTCTATGGTAGATCTGTCTCTCGTAAAGCCACATTGACAGTCTCCAATTTTTTCTTCTGTATTTTATTATCATGGTTATCAATCTGTTATTTATTATCATGGTTAGTATCTTATATACAACACCAAGTAAAGTAATTCACCTGTAATTTGCACAATCTTTTGGATCTCCCTTGTTATAAATTGGCATTATTATCCCTTTTTTCCACTCATTAGGGATTTTTTCTTTCTTCCAGATATGGATTATCAGCTTAAATATCCCTTTTCTTAAGGCTTCTCCCCCGTATCTTATCATCTCATTGATCATATTATCTAGTCCACCTGCTTTATTTAATTTAAGTTGAGTTATTACTTAATTAAATTCTTCTTCTATGGGTATATCCAGTTCTTCTTCTTCCATATTGCCTCCCAGCTTTCCATCCTTTTCCGTCACCGTTCTGTTATCTGTTAATATTTTCCTAAAATGATTCGCCCATTTGGTGCTACTTATGTTTGTTGTGTCCCTGTTCGCATTTTGTGTTTTGATATATCTGTATAATTTTATGTTGTCCTGAAATCTATATCACTCTTTGTTCTTAACCACTTCAATCTAGCAGCCCTCTCATTATGCATTATTCCTCTGCATTCTTCGTCAAACCATTCCGTCCTTCCTTCTATGGATTTTTCTCTATTATCTCATCTGCGGCCTACTCAATACATGTTTTTATATTACTTCATTCTACTTCTATGTTTTCGTTTTCTGGACTGTCTGCTAGTTGTTTTCTGACTTCTTCTTCGTATAGTGACTCCTTACCTATTATCATTTCAATGTTCCATCTCCTTGTGTTTGTTTGTAAATTCACTCCACCTACCATTCTTAACTTAAGCTTCGCTATTACTAGAATGTGATTAGTAGCCACGTCTGCTCCTCGGAACGATCTTACATCTTGTATCATTTTTTGTCTTCTCTTGTCTATGAGGATGTGGTCTATCTGATTTCCTATCGTTCTGCCTGGGATTAACCATGTTACTTTATGCCGCGTTTTGTGTTGGTATTTTGTGCTAACTATGTATATTTCCATTTTTGTGGCTAAATTTCCCAGTCTCGTTCCATTGTTGTTTGTGCCGTTATGTAAGGTTTCTCTTTCAGCCACTTCTCTCCAGTATTCTTCTTTTCCCATCTTTGCATTGCAGTCTCCCATAAGGATGATTGTGTCATCTTTTGGTGTTTTCTCGCAAGTCTTACTTATGCTATCGTATCATCCTTCTCTTTTGCATTTACTAGCTCTGTTAGTGCGTAGGCGTTTATGATTGTTATGTTGGCTTTATCATTCTTTAATCTAATATATGAGATTCTCCCATTTATACTCTTAAATTCCATTAAATTCTTTCTCGAGTTTTTGCTTATCAATAAACCCCGTTCCATTCTGTCCCAGCTTATCTCCCCCTCCATACAGCATCGTATATTCTGCCCTGTCAATTATTCCTTTTCCTTTCCATCTTACTTCCTGCAAAGCCAATACTTCTATTTTATATTCCAGCATTTCTCTGGCGACCTCTTCCATCCTTCCTACAGCTAACAATGTTCTTACAGTCCTGGTCCCTATTTGTATTACTGCATGTTCCTTCTTCCTCTTTCTATTTGCCATTTTATCGTTTTCTTTTTCATTGCCCCATCGTCGTCATCTTTGTTCTTCCCTCCACCTTCTGTCTGTGATTTACCGCTCATAAATAACTCTGGATTATTGCATAAAAAGAGTATATATTTCTGTATACTGTTTCAGTAACAAACCATTGTTTTTAAATTTTCCCCTGCACGATTCCTGTGGCTTTATGTTCAACATACTGCGTGATGCTTTTTTTTGGCATATAAAAAACTTCCGTATTTCATAGCTACACCCAAAAAAGATCACTGCATATCTAATATGACTGTAAAAATTAGCAACATACACAGTTTTTAAGGTAGCAATATCCAAGTATTTACTCAGTACAAGAAGACTGTAAACAAATTTGCACAGTTTTTTGTGTAAATGTTCTACGTGGTAAGAAATGTTACATGTTGTTGCGTTTTTAAAGTAGTATTATTCAATATTAAAATATCAAATTCTTTAATACTAGATTGTATCCTAAATTGTATTACATTTGTTTTATCTTTATTCTATATTAATTTGCTTTTTGCAAACCATGTATCAATTCTATTTAATTAAGCAGCAGTTTTATTCATTAGTTGTTGCACTTCTGCATTTATCATCAACACATTTGTATCATCAGCATACGTTGTTATTTTACTGCAGTTTATGTTATCATTTACATTAACTATATCATTTACATAGGGAATGAATAATATTGGCCCTAGTATGTTTCCCTGGTGTGTTCTAAGATGAATGGTGAGCTCATTTGACATAGCGAAATCGTTCGAATTTTGAATTCTGACATTTTGTTTTCGATCCTCGAGATATGACTATATCCATTTACATGTTTGTCCTCTAATACCATAAAGATCCAATTTTTCATAAATAATACTATAATTTCATAAAGCATGACACTTATGCTTTTGACAAATCATTGAAATAGTCCCAAAGGAAGTTCATTGTTCTCCAGTGACTTCAGCATTTCATTTGTGAAAACAATCATATCCATGTTGGATGTTTTTAAGTTGTTTTATTGTAATCATGAAATTTAGGAGGTTATACACATAACTTTTTCAAAAATCTTAAATAAGAGGGAAAATAGGTATATTGGACGATAATTTTCAACTTTATACCGGTCACCATTTTTAAAAATTGGAACAACCAAAGTCAGCTTCAACTGATCAGGAAATATGCCATATTTAAAGGAGTTATTTATTATAAAGCACATATGTTTAACTAGTAGGTCTATTGGGCATTTTATTAAATTCATCGAAATTTCGTCATAGCGTGCACTACACTTATTTCTCAGCTGTTTTATACAATCAATTAACTCACCAATGTGATGACCTATAACTTTGTATTCTTGTGGAAAATGGAACCTGTTGTAAGTCTTTGTTTGTTTTTTGTATATTTTTTACAATTGACCAAATGGTTTTAGATTTAATTTGCGATCATTTAATTATGTTTATACATGTATATCTATCTTTTTTTATGTCCCTAAGTATTTAATTGTATTTTTTATTTTTTTCATTATAACGAGCTCTGAACTGTTTGTATTTTGTTTTTAAAACATACAATACATCTAAGTCTTTCTTAGAGCTTTCTAGTGTTCGGTTTTCTTTTAAATTGTTTTGTCGAGATACTGTTTTTTCTTATTACTAGCGAAAAATGTGTAAATGAAAAATGATTACTCTTATAAAATTAATCCATTGTGCATTTACATTATTTAAAGGTAAGTTATATATTGTGACCAACTAATATCTGTTAATAAATTTTCTCAAGTCGTCTTTGCTTTGTATGTTAAAAATGCGAATATATTGATCCGAATTTTTGTATACTTTATAATTTAAGTCAATTTTCTGTACTGTGTGATCTGATATTTGAGAGTGTACTACACTTGTAACAAAGTTTCCATTGCAATTAGTTATACTATTATCAATACAGGTGCCACTTACGTTCGTGATTCTCAGAAATTGTATATTGTAGGTTGTATCACTCGATCAATGAAAGCAGTGACGGCCGATATGTACTATTACTTAAATAATTATTATTATAATCACCCATATAGAAAACCAATGCATCTGCATTCATCATCTATTCACACAGTTCCTCAAACTTATTATCTAAAAATAATTAAAAAATCCCCATTAGTGGCCTATATAAAAATATAAGAATAACTTTTGTTTTGCAGGTTTTAAATTATCATCCACAGCACCCGAGAGTTCCGTCAAACGACGACACTAATACATTATTACTAACCCTATACTGCAGGTGACTCGACGCGTAAATTGCATTCCCACCATGAGAATTGACATCTTTTCTGCAGAAGCTTGTAACTAAGTGTTATCCCTGTATCCCATAGTTCTTTAATTGGTCTCCTGTCTTCCAATGTTCTGTGGAACATAGGATCTCACAACTTTCACTCTTCAAAAGTTCTTCAAGCGTGTCGCTACAATTTTCAATTGATTGCAAGTTTTGGTGAATGAAGGTTGATCTTTTTGGTGACTTTATTGAATCCTTTAACTGTTTTTTGTCAACTTTCTACTTTCTGTATTTGTTTAATTGTAGGTGATAAGCAGGACATCTGGAGTCACGTGAACTATGAACGCGATCTTTTAATCGTAGTTTTTTTACAGTTTGGATAGTCTAGTATATTTGTTTCAGTACATTTATTTCCAGCATCATCAGCATTCATGTTCGTTGCAAAATTTGGCAACTTGTCCATAGTTGCACGTATACTTTAATCAGATCGAGACTAATATTTTCATGCTTTAGGAACCATTTGTCAATACCCAATATCATTATCAATGGGTCAGTTTTTCACTTAGTTGGAAAATATTGTTCTTATCTAATATATTTTTCAACTTTTGTTGCTGCTCATTTTTACAATATTCCAATACGACTCCTCCAGTTTCTAGCTTCTTAACTTTTTTCACATTCTCATGTATATTACTTTTGATCAAAATTCTTTTACAACGTTTATTGGACTAGTTTCGTTGTTTATATTAATGAACATTTCATATCTTTGTTCTCTTAATGACAATTCCCACTGTTTAGGTTTATTGTTAGCATTACTATTTATTTGTAGTGTTTCGCTGTAGGTCTTTACTATGGGTTTTATATTGTTTGGCTCAGAAATATGGATACTAATACTTTCGATACTTTCGAATAGGGTTAGAATTTATTAGTTAGAATATAAATATGTAAAACGTGTTAAATATATGCAAAGAGATTATTGAGGATTATGTGAATTAAAAGTATATTACATGAGATCATTCAGCTACAAAAAATTTAATTTTCTCATCTTGTGTTCTATAGCATCATCTCTTTTTAAAAACCAGCAGTAGTCGCTCAACATAAATGGGTTCCAGCGTCCCTAGTATCTGCTTCCATTGTTCTGATGACCTGGTGAAACCTCTTTCCTTGTTCGTTGCTACTGTACTCAAATTTTCCGGAAAAAAATCCAAATGGGAGTATAAAAATGCATTTTTAAGGGTATGCGACACACTGGTATTTCATAGGCTTTCAAGAGTTCATCTACGTGGTTCTGATAGTTTTCATCTTTATTGTTGCCCAAAAATCCTTTCACTACACTTACAAAACACTTCCAAGCTGCCAATTCCTTTTCATTTAATTTTTCTTGAAAACCCTCTGATATGACTTCTTTTAGTTTTGCATCACATAATCGAGGCGGATTTTTGTTTTTTTAGGTACTTAAAATCATTACCTTCTTTGTCGATAGCTTAGCATTTTTCTTCCGATGCGCCCACTATACTATATTTACGTGACAACTCACACAGCAAACATGAGGAGCCCAAATTTTATCTAGATCTCGAATTTGGCATTTAAAATATAAAAGATTGTTTTTTTTTTTAGTTGATCAGATAATGTGGTAATATATATATATATATATATATATATATATATATATATATATATATATATATATATATATATATATATATATATATATATATATATACCTACATATATATATATATATATATATATATATATATATATATATATATATATATCATATCATCATGATATGATATATAGGAGAAGCAGATACTTGAACATGACACATGCTAGTCCATTTCTGTGAAAAGAGAAAGAAAAAGATTTAATAACTACCTAAATGAAACGAACAAAGACCATTCTCATTAATGTTACAAAGATCATATCGACCTATGTTATGGTTATTGAAATACAATAAAACTTGTTTCGATTGCTTTAACTACAATCAAGCTTATTGCAATTATATCCGCTTATTGCAGAATCTGTTGATCTATAACGGTATTTAAAAAGAAGTTTGGGCAAATTAATTACTTAGATAAAATCTACAGATTAGCGGTATATATCAAATTAATTTCGACGACAGATAAGACACAAGAGATATATTCTATTTGGTGACTAAGGATACCTCACTGCACAAACAAACTAATTGTAATGTATGGAATAACTTACCTCAGTTTTTCTACTCTATTGTCCCAGAATATCTGAATTGTTACTATGTCGAAAATAGCCTGTCGAAATAGTATGTGATGGTGGTGGATTAAACTGCAGTATTATTAGAAGTTTACTCGAAGTTATTTCCATTTTAATTGAGTATTTATCAAAATATATGTTGATACCATCAGACACAGCTGCCACATTTGACAACTTTTCTGATATTATTTATGTCTAAGAACATTTTGGGATAAAATGTTTTATATTGATCTGCCAGTATTGAAACTGGGCATTATCGTACCGGAAAGCCATGGAATCAAAGCAGCACGGATCTAGTAGAATCGTCTGCAAAAGCCTTAGTTTCCTAAGAATCAAGCGAATAAGAGAGGCTGGACTCTATCTAGTATCCAACTAGTCTCTGGTACTAGTACTAGGTAACTAGTCTAACTGGTACTCTTACCAGTTATTCTGAAGTGGCGTTAACTGAAGTGCCGGTAGAGTCTTCATTGAGAGATATGCTAAGGATTATAATTTTTAGCGCTAGTATAATGTTATTTTATTTTTCAAATATTTTGGCTATGTTTTAGTGATTACTTTTTCTATTGAAACCTTCCAAAAAAAGGCCTAATCATTTTTTTAGCATTATCAGGAGAAGTTTCAATCTTATTCTCAAACTAAACTACAAGGTCCGTTCCAAAAGTAAGCTGAATAAGTCCAGGAAAAAATATTTATTGCAGATAAAGGTACAAGCAACTAAAATTCTTCAAAGTAGCTTCCTTTCGCGTCGGAACACGGGCGTCAGCATTTTTCCCAGTCGCTAAACGCACCCTGGAAGGCGTCGACGCGGACCTTCTTCAAGCAGCTTGTCATCGCTTGACATCGCATTGACGCATTGATCGCATTGACGGCTTTCAAAGTCCCGAAATGGTGGCCCTTGAGTTCCTTCTTGATCCTCGAGAACAAAAAAAAGTCCGGTGGTGCCAAGTCGGCGCTGTACGGCGGCAGGGGCAGTGTTGACTACGTTTCGCTAAGTACTCCATGACAATAAAGGCGGTGTGCGACGGCGCATTGTCATGGTGAAGACGCCAAGTGTGAAGACGCCTTTCATTCTGCTTTGGAGCCTTTTCAGGATTTCCAAGTAAAAATGACTATTTACTGTTTGTCCTTGTGGCTCTGAGTGGACAGTGCCTCTTTTGTCAAAAAAAAAACGACGAGCATGGCCTTTACACGGGACTTGCTCATTCTCGCCTTCTTGGGCGCGGGGAAGCTGCCGTGTGCCACTCAGCACTGTGTCTTTTGGTCTGGGTCATACTCGAAAACTCATGTTTCGTCACCCGTAATTACATTATCCAAAAAATTCGGATCATTTTCACGCTGCTTCAAGAGGTCACGCGAAATCGTTGCACGAGCAGCCTTCTGTTCATCGGAAAGCACTGTAACGTTCTCGCCTTGCCGGGTTAGCCTTTATGTCAGGGCAGGATGCGTAAGTGAGAGCCTTAGATTGTGCACAGAAACAGCGTTGAAATGAAATTATGCGTATATATTAACTAATGAACTAATTATAATTATTTGTAAAAAAATAAAAAAAAGAGAAATATGCTTAGCAATAACTACAAGGAAATCAAAAGTTGTGCGCTAGTGGCGCTAATGCCAGCCACGATAAGGAATTGCTTAGTCTCTATGTACTTATCTACGGTACTACAGCCTTCAGGTAATGGATGTTCGGTTTGATTAATACGACAACGGTAATGATGTAATGATGTAATGATGAACTGATGTAATGATATAAGGATGTAATGATGTAATGGTATAATAAAATCGTACATGATACAACAACTTACGTTCGATCGTCACAACTGGTGGCGTTGTAGTAGATCCTGATAACAGCGCCAGATCCTGAAAACTCACCGTGGTTGTGAATCCTAAGGGCTAGGAGAACATGTCACGCTGCTGATCGCCGGCAGCCAGATTCGCAAATGCCGGGTTAATGCGTTGGTCGTACCAAGCGGGATGACGATATGAGGGACTTTAGAAGGGACAAGGATAACGGAATCTCCACCATGGACGGCGTGTTTCCTGAGACAGATAAGGGAGGTCGCCGTCCGTAGGGATGTAAGCAGAAAACCAGTGACGCCCGCCGGAGCTCGGAATTCGACCAATACGAAGGAATACGAGGGTACATAAGTAATCTGGTTAAAACCAAAACGTTACAGTTCCTTTGGGACCATCTGCTCGCAGACCTTCCGCATGCCCAATTCTTCGGTAACATTGCTATGCACAGTACTTTTAGTGATATTACACTCATCTTCCAGAATTCTAACACTCAGGCGTCGATCAGAGTTCAACATGCCCTTCACTTTCTTCATATTTTGATCGGAACGTGACGTTGACGGGGGTCCAGAGCGGTCTTCGTCCTCAGCGTCCTCTCTTCCCTCTCATAACATCTTGTGTCAGCGGTAAACCATATTTTACTACACAGAAAATTTTGCGTAAAGATTTTGGTCTGGTGGTTTACAAGATCTACCTTGTCCAACAATTTACAGGCTGGCTCAAAATCAACTGCATGGGCTGAAACTGAATGTGGAACTGAATGGGCTTAAAATCAATTGCAAGCTGGTCCAGAATATAAAGGCAAAATTTTGTTCAGCGACGAAGTTTATTTAAGAAACTGTACATTATATCAGTGGTTACGTTAATATACAAAATTATCACATTTGAAGTGAAAATAATCCGCAAATGATCCAACAATTAACGTTGTAACCAGAAAAATGCATCTTATCGTACGGAATGTACGTCGGTGGCATGAATTGGCCATATTTATTTAAAAATCAAGCTGAAAAGAACGTTACCGTTAATAGGGATGGTTACAAAGTGATGATCAATGATTATTTAATTCCGAATTTGAATGGAATTGATCTGGAGAAGATGTGGTTCCAATAGGACGGCTTCACATGTCATACAGCCAATGCAACAATCGATTTATTGAGAGAACAATTCGATGAAAAAAATATTTTGAGAAACGGACCAATTCATTCGCAACTAAGGTCATGTGATTTAACGTCATTAGATTATTTATTTTGGGAGGTTATGTTAAACCTATGGCCTATGCCAATAAACTAGCAACTATTGACGCCTTGGAAGCCAACATAACTCCGACAATTGCGTACATAAGACCTAAATTGCTTGAAAAAGTTGTAGGAAATTGGATTGATAGAAGGAGCTTTGTCAGAAGTAGCCGCAGCGGAGCTACGTCTGAAATTGTTTTCAAACATTAATGCCATTGAATATTATTTCACATAAAATAAATAGTTTCATGGCATCTAATTTGGTCGTTGTTTTATTTGAATTTAAAGTTTGGGCGCAAAGAGGTCGCCAATATTTTCATTATGTTGAGCTACTTTAATAATATTCAAATAGAGAGAGCTATCTAAAGTTGTTGAATGCAATAATGGAAACACAATTTCGATGTACAAGATACCTAAATTGGTATACCAAGCTACCGAAATTGTCTACGTACTAAACTACATTTAGCTCGTGATCGATGGGTTGGCGACCTCTGCTTTAAACCATAAGAAAGAATAAAAAATTATTAATGAGGTGGCCGAAGTGAATGGTTATAATAAAAACATTACAGATAAATTAATTTAAAAAATCGAAATAATCTTTGACTTTGTGAAATGAACAAAAATAAATTTATGGTGATGCCTGATAAACAGTTGCGTTAGACAAGATTTTGAAAAAAAGACATTAAAGTAACATCAAATAATAAAATAAGTCCTGTGTAATACAAAGGTTAAAGAAGACCAATATGAGTAATTGGGATTTATGAAAATGTTGGGTTGATAGTAGTTAAAATTATGACAAAATGGTGAATGTAAATAATAATATTAGGCATTTTATACAGTTCTTTTCCCATTCGTTAAAATTCTATATTATTCTGACAATATTTATCGCTTGTTTATCTTGTTTATCGCAAAATTTATCTAACATATAATTTTATGTGTATTATGGAGCAGTAATTTTGAATTTAAGTTCAGTCGAATCAATACGTTCAGTTCTAAATGCCAGGATATTCAGTTTTAATTCAGCCCGCTGCAAATATGCTTGGTACATTTCCTTTGTCGACATAAGCGGATATAGTAAAAAGTCTAATAATTTTCCAATAGAAAACGATGTACTGGTAAAATTTATTGCATTTCTGAAAAGCAGCCTGCTTTTTAGTACCCCTTTTTCAAGTCAATAGGACATTTAGTTTTGTTTTGACACTACTCGAAAGCAGATGAGCATGGTATTTTTCTATAATTCGGGTGTTTAGTAAACATTATTTTTGGCATGGAAACATCATTACCCAAACAGAAGAAAAGTTGAAAAATTATTGAGGACTCTTTCACAATTCTGAGGGAAGCCTTGCGAATTTAGAAATGGAAATTTAAAAGTATGGAATGAATATATTGGATGTACAAGAAACAAAGCAGAAAGATAATGCAATCACAGAACTAAAAAATTCGGTGTTCTATAATAGTGGTTGTGACGATAAAATATTGGAGGCCGGATTTCTGGTCAGCACGTATGAAAGAATCTGTTGTGGAATTTAAGGCTATATCCAATAGAATATAAGCATTCTGAACATATATGTGCCAAACGAAGACAAGGACAGGGAGGAGAAAGAAGAATTCTATGAAGGAGTATTACGAGAGCTATTCAAAATTCCGACTGATATTAAAATAGTTATGGGAGATGTTAATGCGAAGATCGGCAAAGAACAAGAATTTCTTCTACTATAGGAAAATACAGTACGCTCGAAATTTCAAATGAAAATGGACATAAACTGATAGCGTTTGCAATGGAAGCCGACATAATATTTAAGAGCACATGTTTTGCAAACCAAGAAATATATAAAGGGACTTGGATTTCACCCGATGGCAGGGCAATAAATCAAATAGACCACGTGCTGATAGAGAAAAACATACAAGGATCATAGACCAGATTAGGAGTTATAGAAAAGCGGATCTGAGTACGGATCATTTTTTGGTAGGAGTGAAAATAAAATGGGAAAATACCAATAAAACAGAAAGGAAAGTGAATAAAAGAAATATATAAAGGAGGCGTAAAGCAAAGTTTCTGAAGAAAAAAATGGAAGAGAGTAAAATTGAATTAGAAAAAAAGAACAGAAGAGGTCAAACAAATATGAAGTGGAAACGTAGAAAAGTTTTGGAAAGGGATATGGAGAAAATTGAAAGCAACTATAATCAAAAGCAAATAAGGAATTTTTACCAAGTTATTAGGAAGGAATAGAAATCAAATCAACCTTGAAACATATTCTACAAGAACGACGACGGGAAACTACTTATAGACGAAAATGATCATGTAGAAAGATGGGGAGGTTATTTTGAACAAATATTGAACAGGCTGGGAAGCACAGATGGAGAGGAAGAGGATAGAATGGACAGATATATCGAAAGGGTACTGGCGGAAGGAGTGGAAAGGCAGAACAAAACGGAACCCAACATTGAAGAAATTAAAGAAATCATAAGTCACATGAAAAATAATAGGAGTCCAGGCGAGAGTCAGATTAGTATAGAACTGATAAAATATGGCGGCCCAATGCTACTACAGGAAATTACAGAGATAATAGATCAGTGCTGGAGGAAGGAAAAAATGCCATGGAAATGGGAACGAACGGTATTGTGTCCAATTTACAAGAAGGTTGATAGAACATCATGTGACAACTACAGAGGTATAGTGTTGCTGAAAGTGGTATACAAAATATTAGCGACAGCAATCAAGAACAGGATAAGGGATACCTCGGAAGATCTAATGGGAGAGTCCCAATGTGGTTTTAGGAGTTATAGATCAACAGTAGACCAAATAATGTCACTAAATTAACTGCAGGAAAGACACTACAGGCAAGGCTTAACCATGAACATGCTCTTTATAGATTTTTAACGGACCTATGACTCCATTGACAGAAAGGAACTACTAAAAGCAATGGTAGAACTGGGGGTTAATAGAAAACTAATAGCTCTAACAAAAATTACTATAGAAAATACAGTCAGTTTAGTTAACGTAAATGGCCATCATTCAAAGCACTTCAAAGTAAAATCGGGCTTCAGATAAAGAGACCCATTGTCTACCTGCTTGTTTAATCTAGTGTTGGAAGCTGTGCTGGGGAGAAATCAGATACATCTTACAGGACTAATATATGACAAAAAACACCAATGTCTAGCCTTCGCCGACGATGTAACAATTATAAAACGAGAATTGGGAGAAATAAAAAATGTTACTTAAAGATTAATGAGAGAAGCAGGAAGGTTCGGGTTCGGAGTAAATACAAACAAAACAAAATACACAAAAATGGGAATTAAAAAAGACGAAATGTGCAAGGAAGGACTGAAAATTAAAATAGGAGAAGAAACACAACACTTCGACAGGGTTGACCGTTTGTGTTACCTTAGTTCAACTATTACAGACAACCATGGAATGGAAGCGGAGGTTAAGGTCAGAATACCAAAAGGAAATAAATGTGTAGCGATGCTGCAGCGACTCCTGAGAAACAAGAATATATCAAGAAAAGCCAAAGTAAGAGTTTATAAGACAATAATGAGACCAGTTGTAATATATGCCACGGAGACCTGGACCTTAACTAATAGCAGTGAAAAAATGTTGGAGGTATGGGAGCGTAGAGTGCTGAGAAGAATATACGGTGGTATCAAGGAGGAGAAGAAGGACCAATGAAGAAATAATAACGGTATTTGGAGAACCCTCAATAACGCGGATCATTAGAACACGGCGAATAGCCTGGCTAGGACATATAGAAAGGCTACCAGAAAGCAGACTAACAAAACAGGTTGTGAGCAGGAGAGAGGCGAGGGAAGAATGAAGAGAGGAAGACCGAGAAGAAAGTGGTGACAGGAGGTGGAGGTGGAGGAGATTTTGGGAAGAATGTACATATATATATATATATATATATATATATATATATATATATATATATATATATATATATATATATATATATATATATATATATATATATATATATATATGTATATATACCGAATTTCGATGAACAAAGACTTTCCACCATTTGTGGGGAAACTCTCCAAACACTGCTTGAAGAGTATATACCTTTCTTTCAACCAGCAGATCTACAGACAGACCGACGGTGCCCCAATAGGATCATTTTTATCACCCCTTATAGCCAACCTGTTCATGACCGACTTCGAAACAAAGGCATTGGCCAACGCTCCTTTAAAACCTAAACTTTAGAAACGCTACATAGATGATATCTAAACATAGATGATATCTAAACATAGATGATATCTAAACATAGATGATATCTAAACATAGATGATATCTAAACATAGATGATATCTATCTGTCATCTACCAGTCCCACAAAACCAGTCAAACAAAATCCACCCCAGAATACAGTTTGTTCGAAAACTGCCATTGTTAGATCTCCTCATCACAAGGAAATTTTCTGGAACACTCGAATACACAGTGTATAGGAAATCAACTCACACCGATCGATACCTCAACGCTAAATCCCATCATCATCCTTCTCAAATCCAAGGAGTAGCGAACACCTTGATTTCCAGATCCTTCCGACTGACACTACCAGATACACGAAGCGAGGAACTACCAAAAATGTCCACAGCCCTTAGACGAAATGGATATTCAGAAAATTGTATCAGGAAGGCCATTCGTCGTCAAGAAACCCAAACACGAAGAACAATAGAAGACTATGAACCAAATACGCTAAAGGTCCTGCTACCATACGTAAAAGGAATCACAGATAACAGATAGGATAGGCAGACTACTACGGAAACATAAGATCAGAACAGCCTACAAGCCGCACAAAACTGTTGCAAACATTCTAAAAAACCCCAAGGACAAAGTTAGACTGGAAAATCATGGGGTATATAGAATATCTTGTTCCGACTGCAACAGAGCATACATAGAACAAACAAACAGATGAATATCGGCCAGAATACAAGAACATAAAAACGACTTAAAAAACAAACAAACCACTTTCGCTCTGTTCCAGCACCATCTACATACAGGGCATAAAATCAATTTTGAAGGAGCCAAAGGAATAGCGAATATTGAAAACTACAAGGTCCGGACAATCAGAGAAGCCCTTGAAATAGAAGAAAGAAGTGAATTAAATACGCGAAACGACGTTCGCAACATTCCAAAAGTATGGAAATCGCTTCTGAAAAAAGAAGACACGCGGCAACGTGGCGGCGAGATAGTCCCGAACTACCCCGATATAATATGCGCAGTCGGGGGCCGGCTATAAAAGCGAGCATAATGACCCGTGCACATCAGCTTGACTTTTCAGTCGAAGCGGACAACATTTTAAATGTTAAATGCGATTTTGACGAAACGTCGTGACTCTTCACAGAATCAACGGATCGACACCCGGAATGATTTAGAAACACACACACCCACGCACGCACGCACGCACGTAAATTAATCTAAACTGAATCAAATATAAGCAAATATATTAATTAAGGCTAATTAAACCAAGTTAAAATAAATTAGATCAAAGTAATGTAAATTAAATCACAGTTCAAAGTACCTCAAATTATATATTATAGTATAGTACTATTATATAGTATTATTACATGGTGGTAGCGAGATTATTAAGCAAATAATGTAAAAGATTCATGGAAATACTAATATAATAAAAAATAATATACTATCTAGGCTTCTCCTTTTTTGTCACGCTGCTCGATTATGCAGCCTCTGAACTGTTCCGTTACTACGATGTTTGTTTACTGAGCAGTTCTGTATCCAGAACGCGGTATCCAGAACGCTAAAATGTCTGGAGTCTACATTGACCGGGTTCTGCAATAAGTGGGCTCCAAAATGGCCAGGTTATATAATTACAGGGGTCTATAACGAACAGGCTCTAAAAGGACCGGGTTATATAGTGACCGGGCCCTAAACCTCTCTCTAATGGAAGGGCATGGCGTAAAGACATCTGTTCAGCTCAAGGTGTGATGTTACACCTCCTCGGCCTTCGTCCAGTAGAATACCGGTGAATAATATTACCTGTAGCGGCCGATAAGTTGTAAACGCTACAATATTACATGAACATTTAGGCATAAGAAAGCTATTAGCTCGATGGATGCTGCGTTTACACACTCCGGTCCAAAAACTAAGCGGAGTGATTACTTCACAGTGGTGAAAAATAGGAAACGAAGGAACAGTCAATATAATGGATTTTACACAGCGATGTGAATCGAGGCGAAGTGAATCGAACTAAAAGTAGACTACACTGGAAAATAAGTCGATATTTGATCAAAAAAAATATATTTCATTAAAAAACAGTGGCTGTTGAGCCATGAGGGCACGTGCCCTACCTAAAAAAATAAAAAATTAAGTGAAAAAAATAATATCAGATTTAATATAAATTTATTCTCTGTTGTGTCTATGATCACGCTTCTAGCGACCTCTATAGGCTAACATCCATAATGTCATTTGCGATAACGAAATAGGTCGTGGGTTGCCGAAGTGCACCGATTAAAGAACACGTGTTTTGGGCACAGACAAGTTTGTGCGCCTACTGTTTTCTTTAATATCGCGTGCGAAAAATAAAGAACAATGCGTCGCTTTGCTAGTAATCCGGAGATTAAACGCATTTATAACGTTATATCTTGGGCGTTGCCCCATTCTCATTAGTCAGGTGTTTTTCGCCATCGCGCTTTTCGACTTTTTGCAAAAAAGTTTTTTCGAGTGGTTGCAAAGTGAATATTTTGAACGATTACAATAGTGATGATGAATTCAGTGCAATATATGAATAGAAACAATGTCACAATAATATTTGAGGACCGCATTGTCATCAAAAATCACCAATTAAATCTAATAATTGAAAGGTGCTGTACAACAGAAAAAGGCGTAAACGTGTTTTTTGCAAATCTGTCTGCATTTCCCGCTTCCTTTTCTCGATCATCCAAAAAGACAACTGTTCTGGACAGCGTCGTGAAAAAGCGTCTACCCTGTGCGGCCCCTACCATATGGAACTTTACACCTAAATGTGTGAATACTGTTTACATTTACAAAGAAGAATTGCAAACATGCCTTGAAGAAATTATGGACGCCGAGTCGGATAAAAATTCTATTAATCAAGCTCAGGGGTTAATAAATTATTTGGTGGATGATAATTTTAAATTTTGGTTGTTTTTCTTCAATAAAATAATGCCTCACTGGGGCATTCTCTTTGATCAACTGCAAAGCAGGCACTACATGCACTTAAAGTTAAGAAGAATTTGGTAACTTTTTCAACAGCCATTCAAATTATTAGAGACAATATAGAAATACATATTAATCAAGAATCTGGTAACTTAACTGGTGAAGAATCTACAACGATCATAGAGAATCGCAGTTACCTTAATCATACAGATTAATGAACGTTTTAGTGTCGATGTATACCTAAATGTTGCAAACATATTTGAAACTGAAAAATTTGGTGAATATCGAGCCGTCTTTCTAAATGAAGACATTAAAACTGTGTGTAATCTGTTTGCAAACGTAAAATACTTCAAATCAAAAAATGAACTCTCGGTAATGTATGCACGGGACGAGCGAAAGATGTTTCTCTACCCTCAAACAAATCAAAACATTTCTAAGAAACACTATGGACCAGGAACGGCTGTGCACGTTAGCAATGATATCTATTAAAAAAAACTTGTCAAACAAGTCAATTTCAAATTTTAATGATCAAGTCATCGACGACTTTGTTGCTCAGAAATTTAGGAGGATGGACTTTAACTACAAACAGATTTAGATTTAATGGTCATGGTCCTATGGTGAGTTTAGCAACATTTTATTATCTAAGTATCTATTTGAAAATTTGATGTCTGACAGTTACACTCGTACTTCTACACAGCAAAGTGTGTGTATGATATAAAGAAATGTAAAATATTTGGTTGCAACGCATTTCCCTATCCCCATTCCAAAATTTCGTTATACGTGCCCCACCTGGTTTTCCCCCACGTACCGCCGCTGTTAAAAAGTATCAGACTCTTCACTATATCCTCGTAGATATATTGGTATCATACTTTTGTGACATTTTGCAGAAGTTGAATACTTTAAATATCTTCTTGCGAATAAGATAAGCACCTTTTAAGTTATTTAAAACAATATATTTCAGAAAATAATGTATCGTTATATAATTTGTTGGGTTTCGAATGTATCGATTGTGTCAACAGAACCGTTAGATTAAGTAAATTAAAATATATTAAACATATAATAAAAGCGACATTAAAGAACAAATGCAACTGTTGTCATGGAAAATTTTAATGATTTAGATCCCCCTGTTAATTATTTAGACCCTACTATTTTTATTTTCCTTCTTACGTTGATATTCATTCGGTAGTTGCATTTAATAAATGCAGTTTCCTACAAATAAGAATAGAAATAAATTTGGAAATAACACATGTCAACAAATTTAAACTTTTGTGATGTAACATTGATGAAAACAGGTGTATATGAAGTATTTTGTAGTCCTAAATTCGAAAATAATAAGCTGATTACTGTAACATGTGCAGTTTTTTTTATTACAGAGGGTAGGTGGTGAGGAATGTGAATGAAAAATATATTACATGAGATGTCATATATAGGAACAAAAACTTTTTCCTTTTGTGTTCGGTAGCATTATCTCTTTTTTATAACCAGCAGTAGTGGCCCAACATAGATGGGTTTCTGCATTCCTGGTATCTTGCTTCCATCGTCCTGATGTCCTGGTGAAATCTCTTTCCTTGTCTGTCACTTACTGCACCAAAATTTTCCGAAAAAAATCCAAATGGGAGTGTAAAAAATGCATTTTTAAGGACATGCGACACCCTAGTTATCCATAGGCCACCCTAGTTATCCATTATCCATATCCATAGAGTTATTCTATAAAGTTTTTATAGTTTTCATCTTTATTGTTGCCCAGAAATCCTTTCAGTACACTTACAAAATACTTCTAAGTTGACAATTCGTTTTCATTTAATTTGTCTTGAAAATGGAAATCACTTAGAAGCTTCCTTATTTGAGGTCCAATAAATATGCCTTCTTTTAGTTTGGCATAACTTAATTAAGGAAAGATTTCTTTTAGATACTTGAAACCATTACCTTCTTTGTCCATGGCTTTGACAAAGTTTTTCATTAGTCCCAGCTTAATATGAAGAGGGGGAAGAAGAACCTTTTTTGGGTTAACAAGGGGGGGCATATTTTATGTTTGAAGTACCAGGTTTAAAAGAAGTTCTATGATGTCAATATTTCTTACTGTGATGTTCTTTTGTTGCCCTTTTGTCGTAAAATACTTTGGAAATGCCCCCTCTACGATCTTGTGATAATTCCTACATTGGCCAGTCAGGTACAAATAATTTCTGATATAAAGGAGAAGCAGCTACTTGAAAATGGGACGTTCTAGGCTAGTTCTGTTGAAAGGTGTTTTACTAACTACTTAAATGAAACGCAAAAAGAGCATTTTCGTCAATGTTACAACAATCATGTCGACCTATGTAATTAATCCGCCCCTCCAGCATTTATCACAGTAAACAATTTTTCAGAGCAAAACTCTATATTTTATTTCCGTTCAGTTTCTTTCCTTTAACTTATGTTCCTGGTTCACCTTCTGTATAGCGTTTCAATTGCACGAAAAGTAAAAAGGAGGAAGGGGAAAGCAAAAAAAATCTTCAGCAGTACTATTTTCTTCTACGCTCTCCCACTTTAAAAACCCACGAACCGCCACTGGCAAGTCGACTTACTCCAACGGTTCATAGATATGTGGTGTTAGATATATGGTTAATATAATGAATAGTGAATGAGTCGGTCAGCGATATATTTTCTAAAATGCTTTTGTTCAACGTTAGCATCAACCGCAAAATAGAACACAGGGCAGAGGACCTATATGATTTTAGAATGAATGTTGTTGAAATGATGAAAATGAATTGCTTCTAAATTTATTGCAAACTTATTTAAGTTGCAACTGGATGAGGTTACGGATAACAATATAGAAGCTCATTTGATCTATTTTATACATTTCGTAGATATTAATATTTTTGCAGAAATATTCTTTTTGTATTTTTTTTGCACCTGCACCTGCTCATCTGTTCCGATTTACAGTAACGATACTTGCTCTATATCTGTCTATAGAATTATTCATAATATTCCTTTATTATCCATATTTATGTTATTCAAATTAATTTAAATTAAACTTTATTAAAGCTTAAATGTTGAAGACAGAGTGTAAAAATATAATATGGGAGATGATTGTACATATTTACTTTGTCAGACCAAGATGTGATGACTTCCTCGTGGTAATGTTTTGTCGCATAAGGTTAAAATGTGGCAATAGAATTATATTGTTCTCAAAGAAGGTTCAAAAAGTTCAATATGATAATTTCACCAAAGAAAACAAAACGTATTGTAATTTCGGCGGAACCTATTAAATGATAATAGGTGAGGTAGAAGGAACATTAATTGAGCAAGTCATGGACTTTACGCAAATACAAAGAAAAATACCAAGGGACAGATGTGTAAAGAAAAAGATTAGAGTAGAATAAACATTTCAGTAGGATGGATAGCGTTGGAATTAAGGAATTACTTTCCAATTTAATGTCGGTCAGTGGGGATAATACGAGGGTTGCTATTTATGTATCCGCAATTGGCAACAATGGTGTTGCCAGGCGCCATCTGACATATACATCGTAAAGTTTGACATTGTTGAGAGTATACGTACTCAGAACGTTTTGTCATACGGACGCTATTTGTGTTATTTAGTGACATGAAAATTTCATCTCAGTCAACAAATGGAATTAACTCGTGATAATTTTTGTGTGATGATTTACTGTCACTATTGACGTGAATTATCTCAACAACAGTGCATCGATCAACTCAGTTCCACTTTTGGCAATGAAGCACCATCTAAAATCACTGGTTTAGTGAATGCAATCGTAGCCGTCGTTCCCTCATGGACGAATTTATAGAAGATCATTAAAAATACAATTGTGGTGTATCAAAAGCCGTTTATTTAATTTTGGATCTATGTATATGAGCGCGAAATTAAACAAGAGCCGGCTGTATGGGTTTTTCAAAATGAGCCAAACCCAACAAAAGTTGTTCGCGCATGAAGCGCAAGAATGGTAGACTGTTTTTTTAAATAAATGGGTATGTGGTTATAGTGCCACTAGAGAATCGCAGAACGGTCAATTCTGAATGTTACACAACCTTTTATTGGCCAGAAGTCTTTGAAGAAATAAAAAAAAACAACTAGTGACGCAGGATCATTCTCCACCATGACAACGCGAGTTGTCACACTGAACCGAACAACTCAATATTTGACCTGTCAAAACATCGAATTGATGGGTCATCCGCCGTACAGTCCTGATTTGGAACCCAATGATTTCTTTTTGTTCCCGTCCGTGAAGAATCAACTACGTGGTCAACGATTTTCGATGCCGTAGAAGCGGTTGATGGGTTGAAAATGCATGTTTTGGAGATGCCTCAATCGGAATGGATAAAGTGCTATCAAAATTCAAATGTATGTAAAAGTGTATCGATCATAGCGGAGAGTATTTTAAAAAACAATGAAGTCATTTTTAATGATAAATATTTGTTTTTATTTATTATAAGTAATGTCTGAATGATTGTGGCGTGTTCATATATTTTTTCTCCTTTATTTGGGTTTTCCGCCACTGTCTAAAACTCAAAAAATATCAAAAATACCTGTTCTTATTTAATGAAAGAATCACTGGGTAAAAACAAAAAAGCAAACGGAGACAAATTTCTCAGTGATTCTGTTTTGTAATAAATTTGCCTAACGAACAAAATTTTAAAGATATAAAAATGTCATAAAAAAAATTTACAAACTTTTAACGTTAACGTTTCGGAGGGTAATCTCCCCCGTTTTCAAAACTAAACTAAAAAATAAATTATATTAATTTGTAATATATAAAGTAACATAACGTAACGTGTAATATATAAAGTAAATATATATATATATATATATATATATATATATATATATATATATATATATTATATATATATATATATATATATATATATATATATATATATATATATATATATATATATAATATATATATATATATATATATATATATATATATATATATATATATATATATATATATATATATATATATATATATATATATATCTATATATATATATATATATATATATATATATATATATATATATATATATATATATATATATATATACATATATATAGGTAATGTTTACTTTGTGATTGTTTATTGTACTGATTGTGTATTCAAATATTTAAATGATAATGATTAAATAATAATTTAATTATTGAAGGCATAGCAATACAGTTATTTTTATTTAAATTAATTATAACGGTTTCTTTTAATCTTCTGTATTTTGTTACCGATTCTTTTAATACCGTTTTGGAATTATTCCAATTAATTTTATGACCCGATTCCCATGCGTGTTGACAAATTCTAGATTTATTAAAATCGCCCTTTCTAAGAAGGTTTTTATGCTCTTTTAATCTAACATCTAACGGTCTAGATGTCTCACTTATATAGAATTGGCCACATTCGCAGGGAATTTTATAAACCACATTTTTGGTATTTTGTTGTATATTGTTTGGTTTAGTCTTTGTTAATAGAGATCTAAGAGATTTTAGAGATTTTTTGTTTTAAATGTCGTTCTTATGTTGAATTTATTTCCTACTCTTTTAATTGTGTCAGAAAGACCGCGGATATAAGAGATTGTGAGGTTGATTGTTTGAGAGTTATTATTATTGTTATTAATAACTTGTCTGTTTTGTCTAGTATCAAAATTTTTAAGCGATTTATCTATAATATTTTTTGGGTAATTGTTTTTATTAAAATGTCTTTTATGTGATTTGTTTCTTTTTGTAGTGTATCACTGTCGGTACAAGCAAGTTTTGCTCTGTCTATAAACTTTTAATTACTCCTATTTTGACCGATTTTGAGTGATTTGAAAAGAAATTGAGATACCTATCTGTGTTTGTCGGTTTTCTGTAAACTGTAGCTTTTAATTTGTTGTTTTGTTTTATTATTAAAGTATCGAGGAATGGCAATTTATTCTCCCTCTCCATCTCTAAAGTAAACTTAATTGTAGGCTCTCGAGAATTTATATCTTGTAAAAAAATATTTAGATCGTTAATGCTATGTTGCCATATAGTAAAAATATCATCAACGTACCGAAGCCATATTAATGGCTTTTATTTATTTATTATCCCGGATACATACATAGCAACCCTCGTATGAAAGTGATGGAGTGATTTAACATAACCCCACTGAAAATAATCTAAAGGCATTAATCACATGAGCGTGGTGGCCAATTAACAGGTCCGTTCCTTGAAATAATTTTCTCACCGAATTGTTTCATCAATAAATCGATTGTTATGTTGGCTGTTGACATGTGAAACCGCCTGTAAAATCCATGTCTCCAACAGATCAATACCATTCAAATTTTGAATAAAATAATCATTTATGATCTCTTTGTAACGATCCCCATTAACGGTAATGTCTTTTCAGCTTGACTTTTAAAGAAATATTGCCCAATGATGCCACCGGTGTATAATCCGCAGCATACTATACCTTTTTCTGGATATAACGGTAATTGTCGGATCATTTGCCGATTATTTCCAATGCAAATACGTCAAAATTTGTTTATTAACGTAATCAATGAGCCTAAATGAACTCCGACGGCGAATAATATTTTGCAGTTGAATTCTGGGTCAAAATACAATTGATTTTGAGTCTGTACACTGAATGTACGATGCAAACGATGGTCTTGCTGCTTGAGTTGTTGGACAAGCTGGATCTTGTAAGGCACCTTCATAGCTGAAATAAACTTTGCGGTTAAATTCTGGATCCAGTTGCAATTCATTTTGAGCCAACTCACTAAACGTAGTACGCAAACGATGGTCTTGAGGCTTGAGTTCTTGGACAAGCTGAATCTTACCGGGTTCCAGACCAACATCTTTGCACAAAATTTTCAATGTAGTCGCATAATAAAGTCCAACTTCCTGCAAACGGCGATGAATTGATAAATTTGGATCTTCATCAACAACTACCAGCAACAGTGGCGATGTTTTCTTCGGAACGCATAGTTTTTTGTCTTAAAATTGAGCAGCGTGAAATGCGTTTGGAATATGTCAATAGTTCGGCGAATATATCGCTCAGTTGGGTAATCATGCCCACCATAAAACTCACGAAGTACTCTATAAGTTCGGCGAACAGAATACTGATTTTGATAATATCTTTCGAAAATTAGCAAGCATTGCTCTGATGTTAAACGTTCCATGATGATTTGTCAGACTATATTGAATAATTTTGACACTAGTTACGTGCAAATCCATAGTTCGTTTAATAGTGACCCCTATCGGAAGTTCGGATACACTAAAAAATCACCTGTTATTAGAAACGAACTTAAGAAAAAGACAGTTTAGCTTTTTTCGTAATCGTTTAATATTTTTATCGACTTTTTTTTTAATGGAAACATTTTTGAGAACAGGATTTTTGTTATATTTTGTCTAAAAAATGAACTTTTTGGCGCCGATGCATTAAAAATGTTATAAAAGTATGGTACAAAAAAATATGGTACAAGAGCTTTAGTGATTGTAGAGAAGTAGCTGAATATGAACCTCGATGAGGAAGACATGCAACGTCAACCAGTGAAGAAAACAATATCAAAATCAATGATCTTATACTCAGTAGTCACCGATTAAGTACTAGAGACATTGTAAATATTACTGGAATATTTGTGGCAAAACAGTTTTTGCATCATGATAACGCACACCTTAATAACATAGGTCAACAAATTTAAACTTTTTTGAGATAACATGGATGAAAATAAGTGTAAATGAAGTATTTTCTAGTCCTAAATCCGAAAATAATAAGCTAATTACTGTAACACGTATAGTTACAGTGGGTTATAGTCGCTTTTATTACAGTGGGTCGGTGGTCTGGAAAAAAAAGAAGACGACATATTTTTACAATCTAATATTTATTTAACATAAACACGTAAAAGGTGTTAAATCTATGCAAAGACAGTACCGAAGATTATGTGAATAAAAAATATATTACATGAGATGTTATACAGCAACAAAAACTTTCACATTTCCTTCTTGTGATCTGTGGTATCATTTGTTTTCAAGAACCATCAGTAGTCGCCCAACATAGATGGGTTTCAGCGTCCGTGGTATCTTGCTTCCATCGTCCTGATATTCTGGTGAAACCTCTCTCCTTGTTCGTCGCTTATTGCATCCAAATTTTCCGGAAAAATTCAAATGTGAGTGTAAAAAATGTATTTCTAAGGACATGCGATGCATTAGTATTTCATAGGTTTAAAGAGTTCATCTATAAGGTTTTTATAGTGTTCATCTTTCTTGTTGCCCAGAAATGCTTTCACTACACTTACAAAATACCAAAATACAAAAGCTACCCACTCGGAAGGTACAGTTTCCATATTAAGCTCATTCATTAAACCATCAATATCACAACATTTTATAATTTTATAAAAACTTGAAAATGTTACAGTCCGTTTTCGATAAAGTGAAAACCTTGCATTTTTATCTAACAGGTTCCACTGTTACAGTCTGGAATCAAAAAGTTTCGATTTTTGTTTTGACAATCCCAGGTCACGTCTCAAATCATTTAATTTGTTCTGAGTTATTACGTGAGGTTCACAAGTGCTTGTTAAAAATGTTGGATTAGAAATTATTCTTTGGTTGGATGCAAAATATTTAGAAATGTTGGACAACTGGTGTTCTCAGGAAGTTGTGGATCAAATTCTGATGAAGAATTAGAATCACCGGGAAACATATTGCCTAGGTTTAAAGGCGCAATCGGTACCGGCGCAATCGGCTATAAGGAACTGGACTAAGTGCAGAAGGCCAATTAGGATACTGAATTTTGTCCCTTTACTTTTTTATAATCCCTTCTGTTTTAGTGATACAAAGTAGTAATCACTTACTTATATAGTCAGTAGGTTCTCTCCACACCATAGGAACTGCAAACGACATAAAATTTTTCTTGCGATGCATTCACTGCAATGCACTAAATTTACGTGACAACTACACATGAAACACGAGAAGCTCAAATTGTATGTTGATCTCCAATTTGGCAATTAAAATATAAAAGATAAGCTTTTTTGACTTCCTCGGATATAGATCTAGCTTATGACTTAAAAATAAATCGTCCGCATATATAACAAAATTTATCCGCTGGATTTTTGGAAAATACATGACTAGAACTTCTCATTTTATTGAAAATCGACTTAAATACTTGACTAAAACTTATCACTTACTGACTTAAATACTTACTGTAAAAGAGACAAAAACAAACTAAACTCTAGAAAACAATAAAATTGCCCTTAAATGGAACGTGCTAGGTCATTTCTATGAACATGTATGTGTGAGTTTTAATTAGCATTCTCATCAATGTTACAAAAATCATGTAGACTTGTTTAATTCGTCAATTTTGACCGCGTTTTTGACTCCATAGAAGCAATTCAAAAGAGTTCGTTGGTCGCTTTGAAAAAAATACTAGAAGTCAAGTTTAAAAACTCTTTCGAAGACTTGTAAAAATATCAGAATAAGTATATTTTAGTTGGAGGATATTACTTTAAAGGAGACAACTATAATTTGGATGAATACATAATTATTTTGTGTTTTATTTAAAAAGTCATCTAACTTTTCGATCATAATAGTATATTCAATTTGCTTTATCCATTCTTTTATTTATTCTGGCTGATTTCTGTCGTCGTCATGGATATTCACTCTGTAGATAAAAGCATTTCTCTATTCTATAGTTTAATCAGCTCATATTGATCTTGCTAAAATGGCTAGCCTACTGGAGGTTAGCAATAAATCGCAGCAAAACCCAGGCTGTCCTCTTCACAAGAAGACAGCCGATAATCAGACAGAATATCTGCATCTACGGAGTCCCCATCAAATGGGCCAGATCGGCACACTACCTGGGCCTTGAGTTCGACAAGGCCCTCACGTGGGTGCCGCACCTAAAGAAGGTAACCGGGAAAGCAAGAGCCATGGCTCGTCTGCTTTACCCCCTAATGAACGGCAAAAGTAAGCTCTCGCTGAACATCCGAATAACCCTGTATAAAATCATGGTCCGATCCGTCCTCACCTACGGATCTCAGGCCTGGTTCCCGTACCTCCCCCCAACGTCGATTGCAATTTTGCAATCGTTCCAGTCACGTGTTCTTCGCACATTAGTAGGTGCCCCATGGTTTGTAAGGAATGCGCAAATCCATCGGGAAACTGACACACCAGAGCTTCAGACATTCCTGTCCTTCTGGACAAATTCCTAGCGACGGCGTCCCTTTCGGACAATCCGCTAATCAGAGCCACGGCAGCTTCATTGCCGGCCATTGCCCCAGTATGACCATCCTCTTCGGTCATCACCTCCATGCCTAAAGGACGGCAGCTAAAACCCTTCGAACAAGCGACATTGTCGTGACGTTCGAAAAAATCAGCGAATACAAGTCAGGGCCTTCGGGTCAACTTAACCTCCAGGACAAGTAGTAGTAGTAGTATATTGATCTTGTTTTTCTATTGTCGTTCTTGTTTAGTTAAACATCACTAATATAAAATTAATGCAATACACGTATTTCTTTGTAAGATGTTTATGCGTTATGCAGGGTGAATCCTAAGTTGATACTTTTTTAACAACGAATAAAACTCAATAAAATAAATATTTTTTTCTTACACCATTTTTGAAAAAACTCAAAGATGAAAAACTTACCATATTAATTTCAAAAACAACATTCATTTCGGTCCTGCGAATTGTACTTAAAGTAAAGTACTTGTAAAGTTTCGAAGTGGTTGCCGATCTGTTCCACGCAAAGTTAGGCACGACTTACCCAAAAGTAGGTGCATGTGCGTAATAGTGATAAAGGTTTTCCCATTGAAAGGCACATTTTCTAGCAGAGAGAGAAAATAATTTTGTAAAAATTCGAGATAGTTTGCGCCCGTTAAACGATCCGGCTTGATAAAAGGCTCAACAAGAATACTGTTGACAATTGTCACATACACATTGGTCGAAAATCTATGTTGAAAACTTGTTTGCTTATAAGCATGAGGATTATCAACCGTCCAAAAATTAATATTGTGGGAATTGTGAATTCCATTTCTGGTAAAGTTTTGATTCGTCTCATGTTGGTGTAAGAGTCACTCGCAGAACTGAACTCTGTTAGGGTGGTTTTGTGGCTCTAAGACTTGAACTCTTTGCACATGAAATGGGTACAACTGATTTTTCCACAATGTTGTACATTTTTTTTTTGGCTTAGTTCAACCAGCCGTGGTATTTCTCGAATACTTGTTGTTGGGTCTTCTTCGACTAGATTCAAAATTTGTTCTTCTTGTTGCACGTTTTCAGGCAATCTTGGTCTTATTCTATGGGAGTTTAGTTATTCTATGGGGGTTCTGCTTTGAATATATAATTACAGGAAGGAGCATATGATTTTATAAGTGGGACCAGAATGGTACCTGCATATGGTCGGCTACTGTTTGAGGTTTGGCAGTGGCGTAGGGCAGTATAAATAAAACAAGAAACTGATAAAAGTTTACAGTTGTTTAAAATAATAAATTATTGTATAATTATCGTTGCTGTATTAAATTAATAAAGACTTAATAGATGCGGAGATGGTTTAGACGGCAGATAAATGTAAAAATTTCATTTAATTAAAAAAAAAATTGTTCAAAGAGTAAAGTATCTTTTATGTGTTTTTTCCTTTATTTGGATTTTCGCCACTATCTAAAACTCAAAAAATATCAAAAATACCTGTTCTTATGTAAAGATTTTTATTTTTTTACATAAGAACAGATATTTTTGAGTTTTAGATAGTGGCGAAAAACGCAAAAAATATATGGACACGCCACAATCATTCAGACAATCTCTTATGTGGTCAATACGACAAAAAAATATTAAGAAATTAGAATATCCGGCCAAAAAATCATATTTCCAAAAATTGGTTAGGTAATCAATTGCATCTTGCACCGAGTTAATGTTCATATTCATATTAAGTATATATATATATATATATATATATATATATATATATATATATATATATATATATATATATATATATATATATATATATATATATATCCAGTATACCTCGCCTAAGGTACTGGATGGGTCACGCGTGGTGGATAGTGAAAGTTTCATTAGATATTAATGGACAGCTGCGAATATCTCAAAATAAGCAGCCCCGAACCAAGGCAAAAAAACCGAAATTCACTTATCGTCTGATTTGTATCAAGCGGTTGAGTGGTCAGTGTCTGTTCACCAATGGTGCGGGTGAGATTTAAATTCTGGAACAAACCCCTCCAGTCTTAACCTCTGAACCATCATGGTTCAAACCTTTAATTCAAAGTACAAGATGAAGCGTTCTACTTATTTACTAAATACCCCAGGAGGTAAACAATCCTCTGCTAGCTTTGCTGATACAACCGGACCTTCGGATTCTGGGGCGTCCGGGCTTAAACGCAAAATCTTTCAGAGGGAGTTGGAGACTTCTGGACAACGTCTGAAACCGAAAACAAAAACTTTCTTTGGAACGGCAAATACCAACTGTCTCCTGCGCCCAGGAAAACTATACGAATTGGAGCGAACATTGAATCAGCAAGAAATCCAGATTTTAGCTCAGCAAAAAACCAGGATGACAGATGATAATACCTTGGATTTCGGCAACTACAGAACTTTTAAAAGTAAAACGGACAAAAGAATACACAAAAATACACCACATCTCGCTGTTGGTTTCGCTATCTCAAAAAACATTCTTGGTTCTATAACTAATGTCCAGCCAGTAAATAATCGACTTATGACACTATCTAAATTAACTCAACTAACAAAAACTATACATTAATCAATGCACACCTCCCAGTTAACGAAAATAAATCTAATCCTGAAAAAGAAAATATGTCCTGGGAAATTCTGGAAAAGATTATTTCTAAAACTCCCCCTAACCATGTAAAAATGCTATTGGGTGATTTCAACGCCCAACTAGGGAAGTACAGAAAAACAGTCGGCAGTTTTTCCGCTCATAAATGAATTAACCATAATAGCAGAAGATTGGTTGAACTATGTTCCCAGTTTAATCTACAAATAATGCCAACCCATTTTAAGAAGAAAATAACAAAACAAAAGACCTGAAGGTGCCCAAACACGTACATGGGTGAATTTCAAATTGACCATGTTGCCATTTCGTGCCTCAATTATAAAGATATTTTGAATGTTCAAGCCAGGAAAGGAGCTAATATAGACACGCATCACTACTTGACTAGAATTAAAATCTTATCTTAAAACCTCGAAAACTTATTCAAAAGAGACTGCTAACACCAAAGTTCGACCCTACGAAAATAAAACCAACCCTAACAGAAGAGGTTGATAAACAAACGACCAGCACAGAACTGGTAAGAATTGAAACACAAAATTATTAAAACAGCTTTAAAGTTATCCCATTACAAAAACGTAGAAAACATCCATGGTGGGATGAAGTTTGCGAGCAAGCAGTATTAAGCCGATGTAAAGCATTCAAAGAGTGGAACAGTCAAAATATAGCAATAAACTATAATATCTTTTTGGAAGTAAGAAAAGAAATATCGAAACTAATTAGACAAACTAAAAGAAAATATGAAATCAATCAACTTAATGAAATAGAAAAAGATTTCCAAAAAAATTTTTACAAAATATTTAAAACTAAATTAACAGGCTATCAACCCGAAAGTTTTTGCTTTCAAAAGGAAAACGAACAATCAGCTTTAACTTATGAAATATTTTGAACATCTACTAAACTGTTCTGAGTCCTTAAACAGATTACCAACACTAAACCCTAAACAAACAAACCCAGATTCATTACCACCGAATGAAGATGAAATAATTAGGCAAATCAAGCAACTTAAAAATAACAAAGCTTCTGGTGAAGATGGAATCACTGCTGAACTTTTAAAAATCGCTAGTTCAGGTACAATCAAGGAAATAACCAAAATTCCAAAATAACCAAAATTCTACAAGAAGTTTGGCGAACCGAACGGATTCCGGAAGATTGGAAAGATGCTCTAATCCATCCACTACATAAGAAAGGAGATATAACGGAGGAGAACTACAGAGGGATATCTCTTCTCACAGTTTGTAATAAGATTATATTTTCAGGTCTACTAGACAGTTAGAGCCTAAAATTGGTGAATATCAAGTAGGTTTTCGACCGGTCAGATTCTGCCCTGAACAGATCCTGAATCTAAAGTTGATCCTAAAACATCAAAAACTGAATAATAAAAATCTCGTCTGTATATATGTTGATTTGAAAAAAGCATATGATTCTACTGACCGCGAACCTTTATTCGAAATCTTGAAAGAACAAGGACTAGATCTGGAAACACTGGAAATTATTAAAGCAAAACATTAACAACTAACACAAGGTCAAAAGTTACATTCATGGGTGACATCTCAAAGCCATTCGAAATTAAAACTGGATTGAGACAAGGGAATGGACTCTCGTCGTTCTTATTTAACTGCGTTCTAGAGAAAGTAATACAGGAGTGCCGTGAAAAAAAGTCGGCTCTGAATATTGACCAGCCTATTAAACTGGGGTGAACCAACATCAACATTGATTGTTTGGCGTTTGCTGATAATCTAGCAATTTTATCTTCAGATATATTAACGGCACAAAAACAGATTGAAATCCTAAAAGAAACAGCAGAAAAGGTAGGACTCCTAATTTCCTTTGAAAAGATACAATACATGACCTGAAACAGATTAAGAATACTATTTCTAGAAACAAAATATAGTAAGCAGACGAGTTTCTCAATTTAAATATTTGGGTTAAATAATCATGGAAAATGTATTGGAAACAGCGGCCAATAAAGCTAGATGTGAAAAAAATGGAAACTGCATATTTACAACAAAAAATGCATATCTAAAAACACAAAACTGAGACATTACAACACAGAGTTATTATGCCAGAATGTCTATATGGGGTAGAAACGCTCATTTTGAATAGAAAGAGAGATATCGAGGAGATTGAATGGAAGGAAAGAAAAATCATAAGAAAAATCTTAGGCCCCAAACAAATAAATAGCATAACATACTGACTTCGAGAAAACCAAGAAAACAAACAATACACAGATATACATAGCCATATGAGAAAAAGAAGACTTAAGTTTTACGGACACATAAAACGGATCAATCCGAGTAGGTTAACTTAGACAAAATAGCCAGAGAGAAAAATGACAACTTGGTCTGACGAAAGGAATATATATATATATATATATATATATATATATATATATATATATATATATATATATATATATATATATATATATATAGATATATATATATATATATATATATATATATATATATATATATATATATATATATATATATATATATATATATATATATATGGGCCCTGGTGGACCACGCGAAGTACAGTTAGAGGCGTTTGTTGTTGTTAGCATTCGTTTGGGCCCATACTGATTTCATTCTTTCTCTATGAACTTTTTTCCTTTCGTCAGACCAAGTTGTCATTTTTCTCTCTGGCTATTTTGTCTAAGTTAGCCTACTCGGATTGATCCGTTTTATGTGTCCGTAAAACTTAAGTCTTCTTTTTCTCATATGGCTATGTATATCTGTGTATTGTTTGTTTTCTTGGTTTTCTCGAAGTCAGTATGTTATGCTATTTATTTGTTTGGGGCCTAAGATTTTTCTTATGATTTTTCTTTCCTTCCATTCAATCTCCTCGATATCTCTCTTTCTATTCAAAATGAGCGTTTCTACCCCATATAGACATTCTGGTATAATAACTCTGTGTTGTAATGTCTCAGTTTTGTGTTTTTAGATATGCATTTTTTGTTGTAAATATGCAGTTTCCATTTTTTTCACATCTAGCTTTATTGGCCGCTGTTTCCAATCCATTTTCCATGATTATTTAACCCAAATATTTAAATTGAGAAACTCGTCTGCTTACTATATTTTGTTTCTAGAAATAGTATTCTTAATCTGTTTCAGGTCATGTATTGTATCTTTTCAAAGGAAATTAGGAGTCCTACCTTTTCTGCTGTTTCTTTTAGGATTTCAATCTGTTTTTGTGCCGTTAATATATCTGAAGATAAAATTGCTAGATTATCAGCAAACGCCAAACAATCAATGTTGATGTTGGTTCACCCCAGTTTAATAGGCTGGCCAATATTCAGAGCCGACTTTTTTTCACGGCACTCCTGTATTACTTTCTCTAGAACGCAGTTAAATAAGAACGACGAGAGTCCATTCCCTTGTCTCAATCCAGTTTTAATTTCGAATGGCTTTGAGATGTCACCCATGAATGTAACTTTTGACCTTGTGTTAGTTGTTAGTGTTTTGCTTTAATAATTTCCAGTGTTTCCAGATCTAGTCCTTGTTCTTTCAAGATTTCGAATAAAGGTTCCCGGTCAGTAGAATCATATGCTTTAGATCATATGGATTAGAGCATCTTTCCAATCTTCCGGAATCCATTCGGTTCGCCAAACTTCTTGTAGAATTTTGGTTATTTCCTTGATTGTACCTGAACTAGCGATTTTTAAAAGTTCAGCAGTGATTCCATCTTCACCAGAAGCTTTGTTATTTTTAAGTTGCTTGATTTGCCTAATTATTTCATCTTCATTCGGTGGTAATGAATCTGGGTTTGTTTGTTTAGGGTTTAGTGTTGGTAATCTGTTTAAGGACTCAGAACAGTTTAGTAGATGTTTAAAATATTTCATAAGTTAAAGCTGATTGTTCGTTTTCCTTTTGGAAGCAAAAACTTTCGGGTTGATAGCCTGTTAATTTAGTTTTAAATATTTTGTAAAAATTTTTTTGGTAATCTTTTTCTATTTCATTAAGTTGATTGATTTCATATTTTCTTTTAGTTTGTCTAATTAGCTTCGATATTTCTTTTCTTACTTCCAAAAAGATATTATAGTTTATTGCTATATTTTGACTGTTCCACTCTTTGAATGCTTTACATCGGCTTAATACTGCTTGCTCGCAAACTTCATCCCACCATGGATGTTTTCTACGTTTTTGTAATGGGATAACTTTAAAGCTGTTTTAATAATTTTGTGTTTCAATTCTTACCAGTTCTTTGCTGGTCGTTTGTTTATCAACTTCTTCTATTAGGGTTGGTTTTATTTTCGTAGGGTCGAACTTTGGTGTTAGCAGTCTCTTTTGAATAAGTTTTCGAGGTTTTAAGATAAGTTTAATTCTAGTCAAGTAGTGATCCGTGTCTATATTAGCTCCTTTCCTGGCTTGAACATTCAAAATATCTTTATAATTGAGGCACGAAATGGCAACATGGACAATTTGAAATTCACCCATGTACGTGTTTGGGCACCTTCAGGTCTTTTGTTTTGTTATTTTCTTCTTAAAATGGGTTGGCATTATTTGTAGATTAAACTGGGAACATAGTTCAACCAATCTTCTGCTATTATGGTTAATTCATTTATGAGCGGAAAAACTGCCGACTGTTTTTCTGTACTTTCTTTCTTTCCCTAGTTGGGCGTTGAAATCACCCAATAGCATTTTTACATGGTTAGGGGGAGTTTTAGAAATAATCTTTTCCAGAATTTCCCAGGACATATTTTCTTTTTCAGGATTAGATTTATTTTCGTTAACTGGGAGGTGTGCATTGATTAATGTATAGTTTTTGTTAGTTGAGTTAATTTAGATAGTGTCATAAGTCGATTATTTACTGGCTGGACATTAGTTATAGAACCAAGAATGTTTTTTGAGATAGCGAAACCAACAGCGAGATGTGGTGTATTTTTGTGTATTCTTTTGTCCGTTTTACTTTTAAAAGTTCTGTAGTTGCCGAAATCCAAGGTATTATCATCTGTCATCCTGGTTTTTTGCTGAGCTAAAATCTGGATTTCTTGCTGATTCAATGTTCGCTCCAATTCGTATAGTTTTCCTGGGCGCAGGAGACAGTTGGTATTTGCCGTTCCAAAGAAAGTTTTTGTTTTCGGTTTCAGACGTTGTCCAGAAGTCTCCAACTCCCTCTGAAAGATTTTGCGTTTAAGCCCGGACGCCCCAGAATCCGAAGGTCCGGTTGTATCAGCAAAGCTAGCAGAGGATTGTTTACCTCCTGGGGTATTTAGTAAATAAGTAGAACGCTTCATCTTGTACTTTGAATTAAAGGTTTGAACCATGATGGTTCAGAGGTTAAGACTGGAGGGGTTTGTTCCAGAATTTAAATCTCACCCGCACCATTGGTGAACAGACACTGACCACTCAACCGCTTGATACAAATCAGACGATAAGTGAATTTCGGTTTTTTTGCCTTGGTTCGGGGCTGCTTATTTTGAGATATTCGCAGCTGTCCATTAATATCTAATGAAACTTTCACTATCCACCACGCGTGACCCGTCCAGTACCTTAGGCGAGGTATATTGGATATATATATATATATATATATATATATATATATATATATATATATATATATATATATATATATACATATATATATACTTAATATGAATATGAACATTAACTCGGTGCAAGATGCAATTGATTACCTAACCAATTTTTGGAAATATGAATTTTTGGCCGGATATTCTAATTTCTTAATAATTTTTTGTCGTATTGACCATATAAGAGATTGTCTGAATGATTGTGGCGTGTTCATATATTTTTTGGGTTTTTCGCCACTATCTAAAACTCAAAAATATCTGTTCTTATGTAAAAAAATAAAAATCTTTACATAAGAACAGGTATTTTTGATATTTTTTGAGTTTTAGATAGTGGCGAAAATCCAAATAAAGGAAAAAATACATAAAAGATACTTTATTTTTTGAACAATTTTTTTTTAATTAAATGAAATTTTTACATTTATCTGCCGTCTAAACCATCTCCGCATCTATTAAGTCTTTATTAATTTAATACAGCAACGATAATTATACAATAATTTATTATTTTAAACAACTGTAAACTTTTATCAGTTTCTTGTTTTATTTATACTGCCCCACGCCACTGCCAAACCTCAAACAGTAGCCGACCATATGCAGGTACCATTCTGGTCCCACTTATAAAATCATATGCTCCTTCCTGTAATTATATATTCAAAGCAGAACCCCCATAGAATAACTAAACTCCCATAGAATAAGACCAAGATTGCCTGAAAACGTGCAACAAGAAGAACACATTTTGAATCTAGTCGAAGAAGACCCAACAACAAGTATTCGAGAAATACCACGGCTGGTTGAACTAAGCCAAAAAAAATGTACAACATTGTGGAAAAATCAGTTGTACCCATTTCATGTGCAAAGAGTTCAAGTCTTAGAGCCACAAAACCACCCTAACAGAGTTCAGTTCTGCGAGTGACTCTTACACCAACATGAGACGAATCAAAACTTTACCAGAAATGGAATTCACAATTCCCACAATATTAATTTTTGGATGGTTGATAATCCTCATGCTTATAAGCAAACAAGTTTTCAACATAGATTTTCGGCCAATGTGTATGTTTATTGGCAGCGGCCAATAAAGCTAGATGTGAAAAAATGGAAACTGCATATTTACAACAAAAAATGCATATCTAAAAACACAAAACTGAGACATTACAACACAGAGTTATTAAGCCAGAATGTCTATATGGGGTAGAAACGCTCATTTTGAATAGAAAGAGAGATATCGAGGAGATTGAATGGAAGGAAAGAAAAATCATAAGAAAAATCTTAGGCCCCAAACAAATAAATAGCATAACATACTGACTTCGAGAAAACCAAGAAAACAAACAATACACAGATATACATAGCCATATGAGAAAAAGAAGACTTAAGTTTTACGGACACATAAAACGGATCAATCCGAGTAGGCTAACTTAGACAAAATAGCCAGAGAGAAAAATGACAACTTGGTCTGACGAAAGGAAAAAAGTTCATAGAGAAAGAATGAAATCAGTATGGGCCCAAACGAATGCTAACAACAACAAACGCCTCTAAATGTACTTCGCGTGGTCCACCAGGGCCCATATATATATATATATATATATATATATATATATATATATATATATATATATATATATATATATATATATATATATATATATACAAGCATTGAGAATGCCAAGTGTGACCTTGGCGAAACGTCTGCACGTTCCCAACTAACGGAACACAAACGATCGGATTTACTCCCGGACTAATAGTCTAGCATATATATATATATATATATATATATATATATATATATATATATATATATATATATATATATATATATATATATATATATTATATATATATATATATATATATATATATATATATATATATATATATATATATATATATATATATATATATATATATATATATTCGTAAATGAAATAAAAAACCGTAATATTCACTAAATTATTTATTATTACAATACATATATCCGTTCTGTATTTAGTTGTTCAGTGTTTAATGGCCCTGCAACAAAATTAAATTTGTATATGTACTACGAATTTTTTCATCTACTACAGCCTTTTTGCAAATATAATTAATCCTTGTAGTGTAAATAGTCAATAAACTAAAGTTTATTATATAAACTAAAGTTAATAAAGAGAATAAACTAATTTTTCACAACAACCAAAAAAAGCTAATTTTCAAGAGTTAATGCTATAAAAGATGTTTATCAAAATAACAAAATAAAAAAATATATATTTCAAACAGTCCACTTCAATTGTTGGAACAGCATTTTGAAGTAGTCCCACTTTTACCTTAGATGTTCGATCAAAACAATCCTCAGCAAAATGATGGGAACATAAAAACCTACTGCGCTTTGGAATAAAGCCTGGCTTCCTAATAAAATTAATCCACTGTGTTCTTCTATTTGGAATCTTTGGGAAATCTTGAAAAAAGATAAACTGGTTTAATAATAATTACTGGTTTATTAGAATAATAATTTCTGAAAAGAATTATAAAAAAAGATAACACTGTATTATTAGTTATATTTTATAGATTATAATAGTAAAGTAACATGTTTTATATGTATCAAATGAAAACTAAAAAATAATCTGAATTTTTAAGGCACAGTATCTCGGAAAACTAAACATTTTAGAACATACGTTAAAAAATTAAGTTCTAAAAAAAGATAATAACTACCTTGAATAACATTATAATTATATTATTTTACCTAAATTTATTTGACTACGCCTATGGATACAAGGCAATATATTGGCTTCATAACCTTAAAATTTCATTCAAACAAAATACCTTTTTATTTCTAAATAATTGATAAATTCAGAATTAAAAGCACTTAATGTTACTCCTGTAATGTTACTCGTGACTTTTTATTTTTTCGCGTCAGGGAACAACCTCAAGACGCACAATTAACCATATTCTGTGTGTTTACGTTACTTCCGATATTATTGCTTTTATTGACGATATAATAGTATTAATATGTATTTAAACTAGAACCCACAAAAAGAGTATTCTAGAACACTTATTCGGTACTTATTATTGATTAAAATTCACTAAAATTGCACAAATCTACTATTTAACTTCTATGTCGTTGACACTAACAAAATTCTAAAACAATGAGACATTTGTGGTGTTTCAATATGGCCATTTCCGTCTCAATTTATATATGTATAAAGATAGACAAAGCTCTTTCCTGTTAGCTTTATATTCAAAGGGGTTCTGACGCAAAATCCGTATCTAACCTCCGTATCTTGGTACATAACAACGGGCGGTCTTTTTGGTTAGGTTTCTCGCTGATAGATGGCAGCATATGAAGTTAGCTGGAAGTTAGTGGTTAAGTTTCCCACAGATAGATGGCAGTATATGAAGTTAGCTTTAAGTTGGTGGTTTGGTTTCTCACCTCTAGATGACAGCACTGGGGGCCCCTTGCCTTTTGTGTTGGTGGTGGGTTCTAGGTATTCTCAATGCTGCCATCTAGCCGTGGGAAACCAAAACCACTAACTTCCAGCTAACTTTATATGCTGCCATCTATTGGCGGGAAACTTAACTAAAAAGACCGTCCGTGGTTATGGACCAAGATTGAGATTAGGTACAGATTTTGCGCCAGAACCTCTATAGCAGTGGCGGTTGGTCCATAACGCGTGTCCACGTGCCCTATATATAATTTATATAATTTTATATATCAATTTATCTTCTGTTCTGTCTATGATCACGCTTCTAGCTACCTCTATAGGCTAACATCCATAATGTCATTCGCGGTAACGAAATAGGTCGTGGGTTGCCGAAGCGCACGGATTAAAGAACACGTGCTTAGGGCACAGTCAAGTTTGTGCCGCTGGTGTTCTCTTTGCTATCGCGTGCAAAAATCAAATACAGTAATGCATCGCTTAGCTAGTAACCCAGAGATTAAATGCATTTATAACTTCATATTTTGGGCGCTGCCCCATTCTCAATAGTCAGGTGTTTTTCGCCATCGCGCTTTTCTAATTTTCGAGTGGTTGCAAAGTGAAAGTTTTGAATTATTAAAGTAGTGATGATGAATTCAGTGCAATATATCAATAGAAATAATGTCACATTAACATTTGAGGACCGAATTGTCATCAAAAATCACGAATTAAATCTAATAATTGAAAGATGTTGTACACTAGAAAAAGTTGTAAAGGTGTTTTTTGCAAATCTGTCTGCATTTCCCGCTTTCTTTTCTCGATCATCCAAAAGGACAACTATTATGGACAACGTCCTGAAAAAGAAGAATTGCAAACATTCATTGAAGCAAGTCGGATATCAATTCTATTAATCAAGCTCGAGGGTTAATAAATTATTTGGTGGATGATAATTTTAAATTTTGGTTCTTTTTCTTCAATAAAATAATGCCTCACTGCGATATTCTCTTTGATCAACTGCAAAGCAGGCAACTAGATGAACTTAAAGTTAAGAAGAATTTGGTAGCTTTTTCAACAGCCATTCAAAATATTAGAGACAATATAGAAATACAAATTAATCAAGAATTTGGTAACTTAACTGGTGAAGAATCTACAACGATCATAGAGAATCGCAGAAAGAAACGGACATTTACTGACAAGGAGGATCCCAATCCGAATATCAGGATATGCAAGGATAATAAAATCTGTGATACCTTAACCATACAGATTCATGAATGTTGTAGTTTCAATGTATACCTAACTGTTGCAAATTTATTTGAAACTGAAAAATTTGGTGAATATCGAGCCGTCTTTATAAATGAAAACATTAAAATTGTGGGTAACCTGTTTGCAAACGTAAATTACTTAAAATTAAAGAAATAACTTTCGGTAATATACCCACGGGACGATTTTATGAAACACAGTGGGGCTGTGCCACAATGTTAATCCAAAACAATTTAACATCAACATTTAGTGAATCTGTGGAATTGCTGACTGCTTTGTATACCGTCCCTATGACGACCATGGAAATGTTACGGAAACGAAATATGTTTCTCTACCCTCACACGAATCAAAACATTTTTAAGAAACACTATATGCCAGGAACGGCTGTGCGCGTTAGCAATGCTATCTATTTAAAAAAAACTGTGAAGTCAATTTCAAATTTTAATGATCAAGTCATCCACCACTTTGCTGCCCAGAAATTTAGAAGGATGGACTTCAACTACAAACAGATTTAATGGTCATGGCCCTATGGTGAGTTGAAAATTTTATTATATAGGTACCCATTAGAAAATTTTATATCTGACAGTTACACTCGTATTTATACACAGCAAAGTGTGTGTATAATACTAAGAAATGTAAAATTTTTGATTGCGACACATTTCCCTATCCCCATTCCAAAATTTGTTTATACGTGCCCCATCTGTTTTTCCCCTACGAACCGCCGCTGCTCTATAAAATAACTACTCACGTTAGTTACTGGGCTTGGATATTATAAAATTTATTAAAGGCTGTTGCGGCCTAATTAGAAATATTTAAATTTATAAGAAAAAATGTTTATTTTATTGATTTTTATAAGCTGTTAAAAAAAGTCTCAACTTAAAAATCGCCCTATGTATATTTTATGTTTAAGCTAAATAATTCCTTAGTTATGAACTATTTGACTATAGTCATTACCTTCAAATGTTTATTATTATCAATTAAAACCATATACCTCATTTTATCTATTTGAAATTCATGGTTAATTATAGGGTCATCCTAATTAAAAGGAATCGTTTAGAGAATACTTTCAGACACAAATTAGCCAAGAATCAAGTTAATATGACAGAGATACCGAGGTTTTTTAACGGTCGACCTCTCTTTCAGATCTGATAGAGTTAATTCATACGCTGGCGTGTTTTAAGAATTAAAAAAAAACTTCTTTGTTGATATATCTTGAGATATTTCGATTGTGATTCGTGGTTAATAATATGTTAAGGCACTGATGTTTGTACAGAAAAATCAACATTAAATTGAATGTCAGAAGATTAATTACATGTAGCAAATATAAAAAAAAACATTTAATGATATTAATGCGTAATTTTTATTATTTGAAAATGGAGAAATATCAGAACAATTAAAAGATTTAATAATAGTTTTTAATAATATATTAATTTACAGTTCGGTTAAAAGAATTTTATAACTAATTATTTTAACCTTTGTCAGTTGAGTAAAATAGAGATATGAAAAAATTGTTTTAAGAAAAAATCTGTTCTTGAAGCAAATCAGTTGAAAAGGATATATTTGTTCATGAGTGTATGTCAAAATAATTGTGAAATCAACTTACATTTTGTACAACAAATTAATAATGAGTAGGTAGGTCAATCACATATAAAGGGTGAAAACAATAAAAAGGCAAGATTTGAAATGCGCGCCATTTTGGCTGTCATGATTCAATAGGTCAAGAATTGTGATAAGTCGATAAGAGACAGATACAAGTTAATAATCATGGAGCGCTAAACGATACAGCAACGCGTCCTTATTATTAAACGTTACTATCAAAATTGTGAAAGGTTGATTACTAAGATTCGTAAAGTGCATCCGATTTTCTGTAGAAAAAATATTCCAAATTTATCAACTGTGAAAATAATAATCGACAAATTCGAAAGTACTGGTGTAGTTATTGATGTGAAACACACGACACGGGCTTGTAAAGGTCGTTCAGAATAAAACATCAGTGCAGTTCGTGAGGGTATGTCCGAGAGTCCAGAGTCATCGAATCGTCATCGTGCATAAGAATAGGACATTTCAGCAGCCGCTCTTTACCGTATTCTCTGTAAATATTTGCATCTTCATGCTTACAAAATCCAATTGACTCAACAACTTTTGCCAACAGACCATACACAGCGAAGAGAGTTCCCCAATTGAATCATTGGACAAAAAGTGAATGCCGATTTTGTGGACAAAATTATCTTGAGCGACGAGGTCCATTTTCACCTCGATGGCTTCATTAATAGGCACAGTTCATGAAAAACAAATACATCCCCAACGTATCACTGGTGGTGTGCATTGTGGTCTGAAGGAATTATTAGACCATTTTTCTTTGAAAACGAGGCAGGTAATGCATTAACGGTAAATAGCTAATGTTATCGTGAAATGATAATCCAGGTCTTTGTCCATCAACTAGAAGATATTGCTCTTGAAGGCAAGTGGTTTCAGCATGACGGTCCCAATTGCCGTACCGCCCGTGAACATTGGCTGGCTTGCACGAGTCTTTTTCTAGTCGTGTCATCTCCTGTTTCGGTGATCACAATTGGACTTTTTTGTGAGATTTTATGAGTCTCTTTTTTCTGAGTGTATGTGTGGGGGGAATCCACATGAATTTTTTGAATCGGAGCATCAGGACAAGTTTTCTATCAATACCTGGGCAGGTATACTAGGAATTTTTTTGATCGGACCTTTTGGGCTACCCAACAGTTTAAATGAACAACAGTACTTAAACTTCTTGGAAAATCATTTACTAGACCTAATGGAAGATGTACCACATCAGTTCAGATATGGTATGTTTTTTTTGCACGATGGGGTTCCACCTCATATCTCTGTAAATGTAAGAGCGCATTTAGATCTGTTATATCCAGGACGATGGATAGGGCATGGTAGACCAGTGTATTGGCCACCACGTTCCCCAGATTTAACTCCTCTCGATTACTTTCTGTGGAGATACTTGAAGTAATTAGTATATGCTATCCCGATTGACACTGTAGAGTTATTGCAACAACGTGTATTTACTGCTTGTGATTATATAAAAAATAAGCCTGATATTTTCGGCAGGGTAAGATCCTTCTATGAAGAATATAATTAAAGAGTGCATTGTGATGAATGGAGGCGTGAATAAGTGCTACATTCCTAATAGTAATTAGTATTGTTATTGTTGGCTACAAAATAAATATTTTCGTACAAGGGTTCCTCATTATTAATGAGGTTTTTGCGTGTCGTTATGGTAGGGGAATTCGTCAGGGTTTGATAACATCGGTGTTGATTGAGGAGGTCGCTAAAATGCTCTGTCTACCTTTTGTGATCGCTCCAGGATCACTCAAAATATTGCCGCTTTTGTCCCGACATAACTTTGTTCGGGTTTTGAATGTCTTTAGTTGCTTATTAAGGTTTTCATAGATGTATGGACTTGTTCTTCTTTATGTAAAATTTTGGGTTTCTCAGTTGCAGCCCTCGTTCTTTTATCTCATCATCTCCTTATAAGCACCGTTCTTTTTATTTGTTAATGTTTGACATTCTTGATCGAATTCCTTCAACCTTCCGGTGAGGGTTCATTCGTGTTCTACATCTCATCCACCGCAATATGTTGATAGTTCCGGGATTCCAGCTCTTCAATGACGGTAGCATTTAAATTCTGCTATACGCCCTTGTCTTTTAATCAACCTGTATTGTATCTCTGCAGCTTAAGTTCCTTCTTCTTCTTCACGTTCGATATTCGTGCTTTAAGTTTCGCACCTAACAAGTCGTGGTCTGAATCGATGTTCGCTTCTCTATAGCTTCTAACATCCAGCAGGTCAGACAAGTATCTAGTATCGATAAGGGTATGATCTATCTGATTAGAGGTTCGGCCGTTTGGAGATGTTCATCTGGCTCGGTGGATATTTTTGTGATCAAACTTTGTTCTTCCAATGAACATGTTTTTAGATGCAGTAAAGTCAATTAGTCGGTTGCCATTGAGGTTAGTGTGATTATGAAGGCTGTATTTGCCAACCTGCCAACGTGCAACGTTCCTATAATTGTTTTGGTATTATGTTATGGGCATTTCTGGTATGCGTTTTGTCGATGTCCTTTTCATCGCCGGATTTTTCCTCCATTGATGCGTGAATGTTTATGGCACTAATATTGAAGAGCTTTCCCTTAACTCTCAAAATAGATATTCGGGGTGACACTGGGTTGAAGCTAGTTACGAGGTGTTTCATTCTCTTGCCTACGATGTAGTACTTTTCGTGGCAACTATAATAAATGTCGCAGTCCCGCTTATGAAGCATGCCATGACCGATCCATTCCATTTAATTTTTTGTATTGCGGTTATATCGATTTTGTACTTTGTTAATGTGTCTGCTAAGTTTTTAATGGATCCTGTTGCTAAAAAATAACGTTAAAGCTGGTTGAAAATGAAAGTTATTATAGATGATTTCTGAGTTCCTTATAACAAAATAAGCGTTATGTGTCATTTGTATGAGTCACAGTTTTTGCATCACGATTATTACTATTATTATTTCGTATGACATATCAAGAATGAATGCAAGATCGAGTATACAACAAACCAAACATAGAAACATAGATATACAAACTATAACAACACTAAATATAAAATAAGAATACAAACTATTACAACACAAAATCTAAACGCAATAATTATTCCTAAAATTTTCGATGAAAATCAAACAAATACCGTTCCACAAGCTCCATATTCACCAGATATGGCACGGTGTGACTTTTTTTGAAGAAACCACTTCGAAAAAGTCGTTTTGAATTCTCATCAAGAAAGTTAGCTGGTCGCTTTGACGGAAATATCAAAAGTCGTACATACTTTTTGCATTTTAATACATACATACTTTGTGTTTTCTGTAAAAGTCATCTTGTTTTTTGATCATAGTAATATACTAAAGTATTTGAGAGATCGTTGGAACAACGATTAAGAAAAGAAATACGTAATTACTTTTAAGTAGCTAACAAAGAGATGTGGTTTGAAAAATTTAAAAAGTGTTTTATAGTTCAGAGCATAAAAATTTAAGGCGAAGCTGCGTCGATGGTCATTTATTATAGAAGAGTGCATGCACAACACTTCAGACTTTTAATATCGATGAAACTGGGTTTTGGTGAAAAATGTTGCTTAATAGAACCTTTATATCGATACAAAAAACTGAATACGGTTTTTAAAGTGAAAACTTCTATAGCTGCGTTGAGCGACTTTGGGTAGTGGCAAAACTTATGGGTTCGCGTCACCGACATGCTAGTAACGTGTCGGGCAAGACTGGCGACGCCAATTGTGTTTTAAATTAAATTGTGTTTTAAATAATAATTATTTTAATTGTTAAATTGTAGAATTACTGTGCAGTAGAAGAGAGAGTACTTAATATGCTAATATTTTTATGTAGAAAAATGAATAACAAAAACAAAGCATTTATTTTCGAATATTTTCAATATTGGTATCAACATTTGCGTTGAAAAATTTGATATTATTTAGGTTTTCTAATATTTAATCTCTGCAATACATCGTGCAATGAATATTTCATAGTGGCTTAGGAGTTATTTTACTAGCATGGTAAAACAGATTTTTAGTTGTTCGATAGTATTTTTGTCGCAGATTTTAAAATTCAAAATTCTATAAAATTTTATTATAAATTTAATTTTCCAAAATTACCGTTTATTCGATTAAATTGTCACAAATAAAATACGTTTTGTTATTTTTTGCCAAACGATTATTTATAAACTTATATCATTCAATTTCATCATTAGAACTTTACAAAAAAGTATTGTAATATAATTAGTTTTTCTAAATGTCCATTTTCTATATTTGTTTAGATTCTCGATCCTACGTGAAAAAAAAAAATACATTTTTAAATTATACATTTAAAGAATAATTAATTTAAAAATTAAAAAAAAAGCACAGTTATACTAAAGTTTGATGTTTTCACTTCTGGCGGCTGTCCCCATGACTTCCTACTTTTTTTTGTGTAGGAATACATCAGGAGACTTTGTGATAAAACTCTTGTTTGTTTATAGATCTTTTAATCTCAGCAGTGGCGGTTGGTCCATAAGGACACGTGGGCACGTGCCCCACAAAAAAAAGATATCTGATAGTTGCTCTCGTATTTATACACAGCAAAGTGTGTGTATGATACTAAGAAATGTAAAATTTCTGTTTGAGACGCATTTTCCTATCCCCATTCCACAATTTGGTCATACGTGCCCCACCTATTTTTCCCCCACGAACCGCTACTGAATCTCAGCACACTTAAAATTTTAAATAAAAACATTTTATCGGTACATTGGAAAACAAATTTAAAAACTTGAATAACTGGAGATTGATTTAAAGAACAGAAACGAAGAATGATTTGAACTTCAAGGTACTGTTACTATTAGATAATGCTTCAGATTACTTAGAAAATTTATGTCAAATCATAATCAAACAAACACATCTTTGTGGGCACAGCCACAGGGTATTATTTATATTTTTAAAACTTATTACAGCAGAAAATAATTATGATGGATTTTAGATATAATTGAATCCAAATCAATTGGTGTAATGGATGCTTGGAGGCAATTTACAATAAAGCACTGCATCGAATTCACTTCCTCATCGATGAAAGAATTAACATGCTAAATCGATTGGAGGTGATTGTTTTGAGCAGAGGTTCCCAACCTTTTCTGGATCACCGCTCCCTTCACAAGAGAAAAAAATCTGACGCCCTCTCTTTCATTATAGTTTATTATAGCAAATATTCAAATATTGTTGCATATTATCTATAACTATTTTATTTGTATATCTATTTAGAATCACAAAGTACAAATACCATCAAATATAGTAAAGAGTTATTTATTAATAATTTAAAAATAAACACAAAATCAATAAGAAATAAAAAAAATAATGAGATGGTTGAGGCTGCTGGAGTTTTAACAATTTGCTAACATCGAATTCCAATTTCATTAACATCAGGCGCAAATCACCACGATCAGTGATGGGCAGTCTGTTCTTTTCCTTAGACAGTAAATTACCAACTGCACTGAATCCACGGTCAGCGAAATATGATGAAGGAAATGCAATTAAAATTTTCTGTGCTATTGTCCACAATCCAGGTTAGAGAGCTGACATTGATTTTCAATAAAAATTTCATTTCTGAATTTTACTTTTAGTACTTCATTAATTGCAAGTTCTACGAGTTTATCTTTAAATTTGATGATTCTGCTGTATCTGCATTTGCGAAAGGATCTAATACTCAAGTCGGTACATTCACGTTTAAAACATCCTGGAATCGCTCAGTAAAATCAACATCAAGAATGTCCCAGTGTTGGCAGTAAGTATGTAAATCTGTCTGTATCAAAGACTGCTGATAATGTGGAAAAGTGGCTGTACCACCTGTACCTAGATTTGTTTGAACAAAAGAAATTTTCCCACAAATGCAGCAATGGTGTTCTTTTGTTTTCAACTCATCATGCAATTTTAAATTGACTTCACTAAATATTTTAAACAAGTCTGTCAAATAAGCGATGTCATTTTTGGATATAATCAGGTTTTCGCGAAGTTTTTCGTGTCTGTTTTCAATGAAGTCCAGAAGGTCTATTTATTTAGCGTATATATATATGTATATATATATATATATATATATATATATATATATATATATATATATATATATATATACATATATATATACATATATATATATATATATACATATATATATACATATATATATATATATATATATATATACATATATATATATATATTTATATATATATATATATATATATATATATATATATATATATATATATATATATATATATATATGTATATATATATATATATATATATATATATATATATATATATATATATATATATATATATATATATAAATATATATATATATATATATATATATATATATATATATATATATATATATATATATATATATATATATATATATATATATATATATATATATATATATATATATATATATATATATATATATATATATATATATATATATAGTATAGTATATATATATATATATATATATATATATATATATATATATATATATATATATATATATATATATATAAACAGATTAAATTTTAAAAAAGTTATAAATTGTAAAATAAACCAAAATATATAAAATATAAAGAAAAAAGAATATAAAAAATATATAAAATAAAGTTCAACATCAGGTAAGACACATCATAATAAGTGCATCAAATTTTAAAATCGAGGCCATTGATCCATTCCAACACGGAGTGTGTAGCTTCTAAGAAATCATTAATTTCACCACCATCTGCTGTAAGAGGGCACTCAGCTACGATGTGATGAAGGGTTTGGCGGAGTTCTCCACAGTCACCAGCTGGCGATCCGGTCAGTCCCCATTTCTAGAAATAGTACCGGCATATGCTGTGGGACGTGTCTTCCACTCGTAGCGGGGAAGCTCCATTCCTGGTAAGGGTGCTGTAGAACCGCTTGTCTCGGTCCCGAAATATTCTAGAATTTCCTCCATTGAGCATTAAGGTTGAAATTTTCTCCGAGAAGTTGTTCTGCTAACAATAGTGGGGGGGATCTAGACTTCAGTTTCCGCAGGCCGACAACAGGTAAGTCATTGTGCATTGGCAGATGGGAATATGATAGTATTTTATTGTATTTTCCGATTAGCCTTTCCTGTCTGCAAATAGCGGGAGGAATAATATAACTCAGAGTGGGGAGCCAAGCTAGAGGTGTGCTTCTTAAACAGCCATTGATTATTCTAATGGTCTCCTTTAGTTTGGTGTCAATCATCTTTACGTGGCAACTGTTTAGCCAGATTGGGGCGCAGTATTCAGAAACCGAGTAGACCAGGCTAAGAACGGATGTTTTAAGGGTATATGCGTTTGCGCCCCACCTTGTACCACAAAATTAGTGCATTATATTATTTCTGGTGTTTATTTTAGCTGTGATATTCTCCAGATGTTTTCTATATGAAAGTGTTCGATCCATTATTACTGCTAGGTATTTTGAATAGGGATTATTACGTAGCGGGTTGTTACTGAAGTATACTTGGGGCTCTAGTCGTGCTTGTTTGTTATTAAGGTGGAAACACGACATTTCACTTTTATTCATGTTTCGGATTAGTCTCCAGTTAGCGAAATATTTTCCCAATACAGACAGGTCTTCTAATAATATGTTACTAGCTTCTTCTATGGTTTTACTGCGGATAGCAAGAGCTGAGTCGTTAGCATACCCAAATTTTGTTGACGTTGTGTGTGGCATGTCTGAAATATACAGATTAAACAGCCCGTTATTAAGGTGTCTCTTTTTGCTCTTGCTTTTTCCTATTATTACTTGGAAAGGCCTATTGCAGAGCATGCTGTTTAATCCTCAAGAGAATCACTTCCGTGCTTCCCGATTCAGGATGTCCAATTCAGGAGCACAGCGTATGTCTTTAATTATTAATATCTTTTGATTAACTTATCCAATTTAATATTTTTTTTTAAATTTAAGCCTCAATCAGTATAGAAAAATACTATATTTATAGAATGTTCCAAAAAATAGTATTCCTAATATCATCAAAAAAATCAGCAAAAATTAAAAAAAAAATAAGGTAAAATGAGGAGTTCTATTCAAACTATCATATCTAAGCGAAATTAATAGATAAAAACTTTCTTCCAATAGCATTTAAAAGGGGACTTAATGTACTTTCAGATACCTATTACATAATTTAGCTTTTTTTTTAAATATTTTTAAATTTTTTTAGTTAGGTAAAGTTCACTGGTATGATGTTTTTCAAAAACCGATTCGGTCTCGCTTTCACTTTCTTTGTCGTCGAAAATATCAACTGCCTCATATAACGCATCAGATCTACAGCGTGTACGAGAATGCGTGTTCATTTTGAGCTAATAGAAAATGAGAGAAACCGATAAATACATGTTAAAAAAATTAAAAATCAAAGTTTTCAATAATAATACTATAGAAAATATAATATTTATGATTTACATACCACAAACGGTGTCAAGATCGAAAAAAATACACTATTTGTGCAAACAGCTTATTTAACGGTTTTCATTTATTGACAAAACACTGAAACAATAACAGCACTGGGTGGCGTATACCCATAGACTATATTTTTATTAGTATCCACATCTTAAGATGGCTATGGTGGTGGATCCGTAGTAAGGATAGTCATTTTTTTTCCCCATTCAAAGTCATTCCCTCAAAGTGACCATTTATAAGGAAAAACACTTTTAATTCGACCCTGGTTCCCTTATTCAGTACTTCTCTTGAGGGTTAATAAAGTTGTTACCCGGCTGCATGGCATCACGTTGAAGAATTTATGTATAAGATTTCTCTTCAGTCCGTGTCATATACTGCAGTCAAGTCAACATACACCACAGCACTCTTCAACCGTTCTTGAAACCCTGCCTCAATATGCGTTGTTAAGCTGAGTACCTGGTCTACACAGCTGCGATAGGGCCTGAATCCAGCCTGTTCAACAGGAGTATGTCCCAGTATCAGTATGCCCAGTAGGTTTAGTAACAATTTGTTTAGAAGTTTGTAGCATGAATTTAATACCGCTATCGGGCGGTAGCTCCCAGGCAAGTTTTTAGGTTTGTTTGGTTTCGGAACTGCGATTATTTTGGATTTCTTGAGCTCCACTTGGATATGTCCTGTTAGTAGAATGTCGGAGTAGAATTTACTTAACCACATTCTAGTGCGTTTCCCGCAGTTTTTGAGAAATTCGGAGTGAATCCCATCAAAATCAGGAGACTTACTAGATTTAGTGCCCACCAGTACTTTATCTACCTCTTCCACGGTGAATGGTCAGGAGTAATCAGTCTGGAGTTTCTTAATGTCTGCATTCTGTTGTTTGCTACTCGTGGCTTTAGAGAAAGTTATTGATCGTGCAGGGATTTGGTCCACCGATACTTCCGGTGGGTCACGAGCGGGTGGATTAGAGCTACCTAGTTTCCTCAGGAGGCTCCAGGCTTTTCTGTTAGATTTTTTGAAGTTCATGTTACTAGTCGTTTTTTCCTATTTTTTGCGGCACTCTTTCTCCAGATTAAGAAGCTCGTCCGCTATCTCAGAGTCTCCGTTGTTCTGGAATTCCTCACAGAGCAGTTCCATCTGTTTGCTCCACCCTGGGACGTATGCCCCCCGAAAACCACGGGGTACATACTTTTTTGCTGTTGTTATAACGGCTTTTACAAATCGGCCATAATTGCTGCTATTAGGAGAAATCCATCTGACGACCTTGTCTAGCTGCATAGCAAATTTATCCCATTAGGCCTTCTCAAAATGCCACCTAGGCCTGGGTGTAGAATGAATTATCGGGATTTTAATTCCACTTTCGAGAACTACGGGGCGGTGTTGGCTGCGTGGAAAGTCGTCTAAGACTTTCCTCGATATTGGGATACAGCGGTTTTTGGTATCCTCTGAGACAAAGCAGTGGTCTGGGTTTGTCTCAGTGTTCCACGCAGCTCACCTGAAAGAACTACGTTCTTTGGCGACAAAGATCAAGTGAAGGTCGTGGGAGTCTGCTCAGTTCGCAAATGCGATCACCATTTACATCAGTTGTACGATATTTCCAAGCAGTGTGGTGGCTATTGAAGTAGACTGCGTATATTGTAGGGTGTGGGTAGACATCTAGCACGTTGTTAGGCTAGGATGTTTGGGGTGGCTTATAGATAGAGACGACGGTAGTGTCAGCTATTTTTGTAACTACTTGGTGGACATTTGAGTTTACTGTAGAATGTGATAATACAGCGTTTTCAATGGCTTTGCGAACGTAGGTTGCAACTCCATATGAACGGTGCTAGGTGGCTTCAAGCAGGTCGAAACCTAGAATTTTGCATCGGCGGCATTGTTGGTATTCACTTTCTATATGGGTTTCCTGGATAATGGCTATGTCAATATTTTGGTCCAGCAAGAACTTAAAAATGTAATCACTCTTAGCACTGCCAATTTCTTCGTCGTTCAAATAGCAAACTCGGATTGTTTTTCCGAGATTTTTGTTCTGAGATCTTAAAATAAGTGATGCCATGTGCAGTAGTCAGGAGTCCAGTACTGAATCAAATAGACTGGAAACAAAAATGATTCAGGTAAATATCTTTTGAGAGTCAACGAACTTTTATGCAGCAGCCAGAGATTGTAAACTTCGTCATTTTCATTACAAAGTTGGCTAAATAATCAGTAGTTCATTGAATTGCTTCTAATCTTATTTACTGCTTTAATAATGAAATTGAGTGACGTTTTCATGCGTTCATTCAGGTTTTTTGCAACCAAATGGCGACGATGAATAACACAATATACAGCGAGTACATTTGGCACTGCACATAAGATTTAGATAGCTAGATAAAATATTTATTCATAAATACAGTAGGTATTTTCAAAGTATTTTATTATATTAATTTCCTTAATAGGTAATTACGCCAAGGCCGCCCTCCTTTATTGCCTCTGCCTTGGACCTGCTACCGTCCCCATGGAAGGCTGCAACGCCCACTGGTGGTGGTATCATCCCTGTTGGAAACCGATGGTTTTGAGTATATGCGTACACAGGATATGTAAGATGCAAGAAGTTGATAAAGCTGATTTGCATCAGAAGTTGCCATTTAAGACATATCCGGGCAAAACGTTAGTGAAACAGATTGGGAAGTTCATACATTTATATTAAATGAATTGCGGAAAGGCTTAAACAAAAAAATAATATATTTTTTCTTAGTTGCAGACCCATCAGCTGAAAGAAGCCACAAATTCAAAAGAGAGTTACAAAACTACCTATCTTCATACCAGAAAACAAACTAACATTACACTTTTTCTAAAGGGGGCAGAAGACCCGGTATGATTCAGAGAGTGAAGACGATTTCATTCAAACGAAAAAAAGTTTAATTTAAAAATCTATACATAATATAGATTTTTCAGTTTGTTTAATAGCCTTATATGTTAATATTTATAGTAAAAATGAGGTTGCTTGTAATGAGTTAAGCAAGTATCCACCATTTTTTGTTCGTAAAATTTATGGCAGATTGGGTTTGGCTGTTGTGTAGTGTTCTGTAGTTTTACTTTTGATAAATACACGCCAAAAGAATGCAATTCAATTTTTACAGTTAACATACAAAAATAATTCAATTACGACAACTCAACGTAAATTTAGGCGAGAATATCCTAATCGTTCGGCGTATTATAAAATGATCATTTATCGTATATTCAAGCAATTTCAAGAATTCCATACAGTTGCGGGTTGGTCCCCCGTGTGGAGAAGTCTTCAGAAACGTTGATTCGACGGCGTGATACACAATTCAGATTTTTTTATGCAGTTTACGTTGCGAATTTTGAAAAGTGATTTGCAAATATTTTTCTATTGGTAAATCTACACCTGTTCAAGTTGTCCGTTCAACATGCATTTTAACGTGCCTTTCAATTTGCGTAATTGCATGCATAAGCGCATGCATCCTAGCGCAGGGTAAGACGCATGTCTCCTTCCTATCCACATGTTTGCGTCAATTTCATTCCGGCAAGTTTAATAAAGACGGGTATTTAAAACGATAAAAACATTTTATTTTTATGTACCTGCTGTTAAAACAGTTACTACAATTTACTGCAAGGAAAAATATTCCTTACACAGTCAGTTTATAATTTTATTATTTTTTTATTTTATTTAATCTAAAAATTTTCATTAAGCATGATGATATTTCATGAATTTTTACCCTCCATGAATTTTTGTCCAGTGCTAATTTTTTAGTCTCATTCTAATGAATTCCTCGTTTTTCTGCCGCTTGGCGAGTTTGTTTTTCCGATCTCAGTCTTAGACGTCCAGCTGTATTTTTTCCTCGTGTTTTTGATTCATAGATTTGTTTTACTAATCTCTCCTCATTCATTTTATGGATGTGTCCTAGCCAGCTCCGTTGTCTTTCTTCCATAGCTTTTTCTGTTCGTTTTGTTTCGTTTCCAGTTGTTCCATTACCGTCATATTTCTCACTCTGTCCCTACTTGTAATTCCCTTTATTTTGGGTAGGAATCTCATTTCTGCAGCTGTAATTTCGCTTTTGTTTCGTTTTGTTAAGGTCCAAGATTCGCTGCCGTATATCATTGATGATCTCACTATTTTTTGATGCGCTTGACACCTGCGCTTTTACCTATTTTTGATATCTCTCTTTTTCCTAGGAATATTGTTTTTAGGGTGTTGTATAGTTTGCCTGCTTTTTTCATTATTTTCGTCATTTCACCGTCCTTTTTGCCATTATCTTTGTTTATTGTGCTTAAATACTTTAGTTTTTGACTCCATTACCTTCCCGTCAAGAACAATTATATGTTTTATTTTTGTGCCTGCAATGACCATTGTTTTGTTTTTGTCGATATTTATTTCCATGTTTTTTTCTTGTTAGCTCTTCATTAAATATCGTTAAGTTATGTTAAGTTATATATCGTTATGTTATGACCATATCATCAGCGAACAGTAATTCTTGTGTTGTCACTGTATTCATTTTTCTAAAACCTATTTTGTATTCCTGCAATTTGCTTTGCTATTTTTTAAACATCGTCAACAACTACTGAAAATATTAGTGAATTCAGTACCCAGCCCTGTCTTAGGCCTCTTGTTGTGTCAAATTCTGCGGATTCATCGTTATGTATTCTTACTTTATTCTTGTTGTTGTTGTATAAGGCCGTGATAATTTCTATTACTCCCTCTTCTACTCGTCTTCTCTTTAGACTTTTCCAGACATCCTTTCTTTTTGAAGGGTCATGGTATGCTTTTTTCAGGTTAATGAAACAAATATGGATTTCGCATTCTTTTTTAACGGTTAAGTTTTTCTCCTAGTTGTTTAATTATAAATATCAGATCTTTAAAACCATGCTGTGTTTTCTCTGTTGGTTCTAAATTTTCCAGTTAATATTTTTCCAAGTAAACTTGTTGGTGTGATTAATCTATATTTTTTACATTCTTTGATATCTCTTTTTTTTTAACAAGGGCAATATTAAACCCATATTTTACTCTGTTGGTACTTTCTTTTCTATTATGATATCGTTTAGCAGTGACAAAAATTCTTCCTTTGCTGTTTCTCCCATATATTTCAGCATTTTTGCTGTGATTTCGAGATTTCTTTCCCTGGAGTTTGACAAAAATAAAAAAGAAAAAAATTAATTTATTACTTTTAAAATTTTGTATTTACTTTTAATTCTTAACTATATAATTTAATATATTTATTTAATTTAATAAAATTAAACTACTTACCTTTAAATTAAATTTGTAGACTATTGCAAAAATCTACGTCTCTTCGTGCGTCATGATTTTTCCTTGCGTGCTTCATGCCTTTTGTTCAACACCGCATGCGTCTAACCTTTCAACAGATGCATGCGTCTTGACAACCAAAAGTTGACCAAGGATGGACATACCTAATAAGATTCAAATTGTTCAAAACCTGTTGCCAACATGCAATAATAAACGATTAGAATACGGTATTGCCATCATACACCATTTTCATGAAATTGACAATTTTCCTACAGCATTAATTTGACGACTCCGGATTATTTGTATGGTAATTTTTTAAGGAAACGGTTTATAGAAATAAGCTCCAAATTATAAATGAACTCAATGACAATATTCGTGCTGAAATCGCTGCATTAACAACAGATATGTTGCCAAAAGTCGTGGAAAATGTGTTTAAAGTGTACTTTATGCAAAGTGTAAAATTGCATTGCTTCTAATGGATCATATTTTATTAACACAAAATTAAAAGATAAAATAAACATATTAAAAAATCTTTCGTTTTTCTTTTAAAAGTTATAAATAATTAAAATAACTGCCTCACCCATTAGAGATTTAATGTTTTCTGAATCTAAGCTCCTTTTTTGTACTGACCCTGGGTTGAATATAATATAGTTTTACACAACATTCCATTTTCTAGAAACATATCTACCGTATTCTAGGAGAGTTATCTGTAATTAATTTTATATTAAATATTAATTAGGTATAATTAGGCAATCAAAGCATATGTATCAACTTTATTAGATATATAATTTCGCGATATATCGTTTTACCTGAAATCTGTGTAGTAATATTTAAATTTTAGGACCTCTATAAGTTTTTAAACAATAGTACATCGATCATTGTTTCGAAATTTGGTCATTAGATTAGATTTTTTGGATGTGTCGTAATTGGCAGTGTATAATCGACAAGAATGAATGAAACGCCAATTTTTTCGAAGGTTTTTCTGATAAAAATCGCCCATTTGTAGTTCTTTTTTATGTAAATTGATTGCGCCGACATTACGTTTTTTGAGAAAAAAATAATGACTATGTTTGTATTTTTTTCAATAATAAACAGCATATATTCATATTAGCATTGTGGATATTGTGGGAAAAAGTTGGCAATAATTCACACGGTTGATAATTGATTTTAATTTTATAACGGAATGATAAAATCCCGCTTGTTATTTTAAACTACACAATATGTAATATGCATACTGCTGTTTTAATCGAATTACGAGGGTTTATTGAGATTTTTTGGAATTTTAGTTATGTGGTTACTTTTTACTATAAATAGTGAAAAACTTATCCCAAAAAGGCGAAAGGTTTTTGGATAGAATATATTTTGGTTAAAATATAGTGAAAGTATGTAATGAGAAGACCATAAAATAATTATATTGTAGAATTAAATATTAAATTTATTATAGTAAATTGCGGACAATTGCCTATTATTGAAATAAACAAATTTCATTATTAGCAATACCTGAAGATTATTTTATAAAACTGATATAATAGCGTAAGAATAAATTTGGTTTGGATACCCATATTTTGATTAAAATATTGGTCGCTGATAATAATTCATAATATATTTTTTTGAATATTCTGGCTCTTTGAAAAAAGTCAAGTAAAAAAGTGTATACCAAAACATTTAAGTAATAAATATATGAAGTGTGTATAAAGTAATAAGACTGGTGCTGTAGTGTTCAATCTGGTGACACTCCCTTCGATGGGAATTCAATATCTGATACGTCTTCAGTACGAATGTGAACTTTCTGGTGTCACTTGGTGGTTCGTAGCAATTATTGTGAGTAGGAATTTTCTAGTACTTTCTGATAATGATTGACAGCTTCGAGCATCAGTTCGCTATCAAGTTTTGTTTCAGGGTTGGGTGCAGAGCCATGTAAACTTTTGCATAATTTTAACAAGCCTATAGAAATAGTGTTTTGTCAAAAGCCCAGCTGTTTAGATGGTTTATGACATTCTTAGAAGGCTGCTACTCGATTGAAGATAAACATCGCAAAGGAAGGCCTTCAAGTGCAAGAAGTGATGAAAATCTCAAAAGAATTCGTTCAAACTGTTGGTTGATGGTCAGAATGATCGAAGAAGAATTTAATTCGACTCACACAACTGTTCTTCAGGTTTTGACCAATGAATTAATTGATTGATAACGAAGTAAATCTACGCGAAAGAGGTTTCATCAGAAAAGTTTTTGAAAGGCTTCGAAAAATGTTCATTCATTCATGTGAAACCGAACATCGCGAACACTTGGGTGTTACATAATGACTATACACTTTGTTACATAGCGATTACAATTTACGAGTTTTTGGTAAGTTAAAACATCACTGCGGTTTCATAGCCCCCATGTTCACCAGACTTCAGTCCTTGGGACTTGTTTCTTTTCCCAAGGTTGAAAATTTACATCAAACGACAACATTTGAAGGCGATTTGATTGACCAACTGATGGCAATTCTGGTATCTGAGTTCGAGCACTACTATAAAGAATATGCCAAACCGTCTCCAGCACTCTGTGGCTTCCTAAGGCAACTACTTTGAAGGAGACACTGTAAAATTGTAATTTCAAGTTAATAAAAGATTATAATAATCAGTCTTATTACTTTATTTAAAACAACTATTTATAACAACTGACACCTGAAACATCACCAAAGTTAAAGAATAAAAAAATATAACTGTTTTTACTGTTACTGTTATTAACTGTTATTAAAGAAATAATGGAAGCAGTGGAAGAAAGTCATAACTTTAGTGCGATAACGAAATAAGAAGCTACGCAGGTAATAGGTAAACTAAAATTACGAAAGGCACCCGGTAAAGGTGAAATTACGGGATCCATCTATCTAATCAGCCTTAAATATCTATATTGGAATATATGTCTCCCCTTCCTCCTTCTAACTTTCGCTGTCAAGACAGCAGTTTGAATCCATCTTGATCCAGTTTTTTTCTTAAGATCATTTAAAATATTCTCTCTTTCTCCTTTTCTTTGACATTTGCTTTTGCTTGGTTTCTAGAGCGTTTTGTTCCATCTTTTATCTTTCTGACAGCATGGCCGGCAATTTTCGTTTATATTTTGTTATTTGTTTGAGACATCCTTCACTTTTGTTACCTTATCTATCACTATATATACTTGTTCAACATTCATTTGTGTGACTCTGATCGTTAGTTCTTCTCGTTAGCTCTTCTTGTTGATTTGTCATAGTTTTTGTTTTGTCGAAGTACATTTTTAGTCCTGTCCACGGTTCTTCTATATTTAGTTCTTCGATTATTTTACCAGTAAATCAGTATCAGTTATCAGTACAATATTATTTGCGTATTTCAATCGATCAATTCTTCTATTGGGATCTTTGGTGTGAAATACTAAACTTGAAGAGATTTACCACTAAACAGCATATCACTTTTTATTAACTTCTCGACGCACGTTTCGCTAACCATGCATTATCAGGAGATGATTTAATCTCAGTGAAATACTAAACTTAAAGAGATTTCCACTAAATACAAATCACAAAAAAGTGATTTGGTGTGTAACCATGACGTAACCATGTTAGCATCATTAGGAGATGATTTAATTTCAGTGGAATACTAAACTTGAAGAGATTTACCACTAAATACAAATCACTTTTTTTAAAGTGATTTGGTGTTTAGTGGTAAATCTCTTCAAGTTTAATATTTCAGGTGGTTCAAATATTCTCCGTTTATAGTAATTCCGCATTTATCTCATATCAGTTTTTTATAGATAACTTTGAATGACTATTTAGCAGTGGCGGCTCGTAACGGAGATCGTTGGGGCGCCGCTCCTCCAGCATTTATCACAGTAAACAATATTTCAGAAAAATACCATATATTATATTTCAAAACACCATATTTTATTTCCGTTCAGTTTCTTTCCTTTAACTTATTTTCCTGGTTCGCCTTCTGTATAGAGTTTCAATAGAACGAAAAGTAAAAAGGAGGAAGGGGAAAGCAAAAAAAAAATCTTCAGCAGCACTATCTTCTTCTATGGCCTCCTAATATACTGACTATAATATACTAATATACTGACGCCTACGCTGCGACGACATTTCAAAGGTTTGAATAAAACAACAACATTTACGATATGTCATCAAGCATGAGGAACTAGTACAACATTTGATTAATTTTGAGTCCAGTTTTTATTGGATTAACTACTACTGAAATTGCGAAGCTTGCTTATAAGCTTACTGAAAAATTTCAATTACCTCATCACTTTAATAAGAAGAAAATGGCAAAAAGTGGTATTACAGGTTTTTGAATGACTATCCTACTTTGTCCTTACGTGTGCTAGAACCAACGTCGATGGTTAGCAGTAAAGCGTTCAATATAGAGCGTGTTAATAATTTTTTGATAAATATGAAGAAGTACTGGATAAATACAAGTTTACTGCCGACCAAATATATTATATGGATGAAACTGTATTATCCACCGTTCACAAACCTTTTAAAGTTATTGCTCAAAAGAGCAAACACCAAGTGGATGCAATCACAAGAGGAGAAAGAGGTTTTACAACGACAGGCATATGTGCGATGAATGCAGCAGGCTTATTCATACCACCCATGTTGATATTTAAGCGCAGCTGACTGAATGATGCCTTAAAAAAGAGATCCGCCAAACACAGCATTTGGGTGCTCGAAAAAGGGATGGATAACTTCAGAACTGTTTGCTGAATGATTGCAACATTTAATTAAGGGCACAAGATTAGAAAAAAGTGACCAAAAACAAATTTTACTTTTACTGGATAGTCATAGCATACATATCAAAAATTTAGAAGCAATCCAGATGGCTCACGATTATGGTATAATAATGTTATGTTTTCGTGCTTACACAACATATTGCCTTTAACCGTTCAGCAGATCGTATTTAAATCGTTGAAAAACAGCTACAATGAAGCGGCATCTTCGTGGCTACGCTCAAATCCTGGCACTGTCATAAAACAGGCTAATGTTTCAGAGCTGATTGGTAAATCGTAACCTAAATCGGTTCATATAAATCTAGCGCTAAATGGTTTTAAAGTAACAGGTTTGTGCCATGTGACAGAACCGTCATTCAAGAAGAGGATTTCGTAGCTTCTGTACAAATCTCTTATTTATCAAATCAAGAACCTGTTGATGTAACTGGAAAAACCACACTATTAGGCATCAGATAGTCGTAACTCCAACAATTGTTGCATCGCCACCAATCATAGTATTGCCACCAATAGTTCCATTATCACCAATAGTTGCAACGCCACCAAAAGTATCAACGAGGTGCAACACCGCCACCCACCATTCAACTTGGACTTTCAACAATATCACAAGATACTGCACACGGTAATAATGCAGCAGCATTTGATAAAATCACTAACACTAATCAAATAATAAAGTTTTATTTGAACACTTATCTATCTCCTATGCTTTGCATATCAACAGTTATTAAAAAAATGAAGAAAGATACTAAGCCGACAATGGAATTAACACAAAAACGAATTACAAAAACGAAGTAGAAGCCAAGAATTGGGTTAAGTCTGTACTGGATTAAAAAAAAGTTAATGTGGCAAAAAAGAATAAAGAAAATTATATAAATAAGGAAGATAGATGAAACATGTAAGAATAAAAAAACCAAAGACAAAGAATCTTGATTATGCCAACTATAAAAGAAAGATTGCGAAGAAAACATGATCCAATGTATGAAATGTGAAGGTTGGGTACATGACCTATGTGCTGACGCGGAAAGTAAGATGAACAAATATATTTGTGTTCAATTTCAATAATTTTTGTAGGTGTAATTTTGTTTCTTAAGAAATTATAATTTTGGTTTTCCATGTGTAATTTACTTGGTAATTAAGTTCCACTTTGAGACTGTGATGATTCCAACAAATATGGATTGTAAGTTGACCTTAGACTGTGTAGTTTGTAGTTTTATTTTGTATTATTATCTCTTGTAATTAAGTATTTTTCTATAAAATTTATGATCTCTTCACTGAAGTCTTATTCTAAGTACGACTAAGGCTATAGGTGGTACGAAGTAGGCGACCAGACGCTTTAATCGTACCGAAGGTACTCTTTTGAAAAATGTTAAAACACCTGTTTTGATAAAATATTTTTGAGTTTCTATGAATGTTCATTAAAAAGCAAATAAATAAAGATTCAGTAGATGTAGAAGATTTTGTTTCATTTAAATTGTACTAAAAATTACACTATTATTTCCTTAGGGGGTATGACTTAAGCAACCTTACCTTACAATGCAATTAATGACACAGGTTTGGGAAATAAATAAATGCCAATATAAAAGTTTAATGATGAAATGATTTGTGGCAGTATATCCAGGGTTACTAATAAAAAAAAGAGTAAGATAACTGCACCAGAAATACGATTTCTTAAGAAAATTGAAATAATCATACGAAATGATAAGTCCCGAACATCATAGTCGTAGGACAACTAATCTAAAGGGTAGTAGAAGAAATGATCGAAGTGAGACACTTGGATGGTTAAGACATATACATTGAACGGAGACCGATTGGTTAATAAAGAAACTATATGAGTCAAGAACACAAAGAAAAAATTAAGTAGGTTAACTACGAATAAAATGGGGAAAACAAGTACAAGTAGCAGAAAAAACAAAAATGCAAAGTGAGAAGTTAAAGGAGTTAAAAACGTAGTTGAAAATAGAAAGAGAAAATTAGAAGAATTTTTTCTTCCAATTTTCTGCTGAAGTGATTCTTTTACACAAAAAAGAAGCACAGGAAGATTTAAAGAATTACCATCTAATAAACCTCCTATCAGTGGTCTACAAAGTTTTTACCAAGATAATATCCAAAAGAATATTAAGAAAAGTTAACCACGCACAACCAAGAGAGCAAGCAGGATTCAGTACAATGTATCACATCCAGGTTCTACAGCAGTTTATAGAAAGACACAACGAATACACTATGCCATTGTGCTTGGTTTTTATCGATTATGAAAACGTCAAAGATTACCACATGCTTGGAAACACATTTTATCGGACTTCCGAGTAAAATCAACAGAAAGCCCGAGACAACGAGATCGTTCTACATCCATACAAGCCGTGTTACTGACAACGGGATATATATATATATATATATATATATATATATATATATATATATATATATATATATATATATATATATATATATATATATATATATATATATATATATATATATATATATATATATATATATATATATATATATATATATATATATATATGTATATGTATATACGGGATGGAAGATACGGGCTGGCTCAACATAGTAATTAAGAATAAACTACCACTTTGCCTAAAAAGAAAAGTCTTGGGGGGAATGGAAAGATATATGTTTGTCATTACTAGACGGGATAGAAAGCCCTGCACATGAATCAGTCAACAAACGAAAGTGAGTGGCATCATTGGAAGAGTAAAGGAATGTAAATGGAAGTGGGCAGGCCATGTAGCGAGGTGATCCTGGACTGGATACCGCTTGATCGCAAACGTCCACGGAGAAGACCGAAAACACGATGGACTGATGACATCATTAAGTATATTGGACCCGAAGGACCTCTATTGGTAGAGGAAAGCTCAGTACCGCGATAGTTGGTAGCATGCTGAAGAGGGCTTCATCTTAGAGTGGATTGACACGAGCTGATGATGATGATGATGATACTATAATTAATAAATGTAATTTTTAATATACAAAATTTGTGTTCAATTTTTCTCCAAAAGATGAGACGAACTTTTGTATCAACCCACTAGTTCAGTAGATAAAATGCTTTTGATTTGATAGATTTTGTCTGGCGACAACAGACTCATATCGATAGAAGTATCTCAGAGGGTCTAATTCCATATGTAATACATGCTTATAGTAGAATTATTGTGCAAGGAATTTAGTGATAGTCCAAGGATGATGTTTTGGAGCATTTCTTTTTTTTTTTGGAGTGAACTGTGTTGCCATATTTAGCTTTGATATGATAATTGAAGCTAAGTTGTTATGGAAGGTGCTTTCTTAGAATGGGATAACCATTTAATTATGCCTATAGTTTTATTTCATTTGAATTTTTTTTGAGTGAGGCGCTCCAGATAGATAGAAAGTCTGCAATTAAATGATATTTATATAGTCAAATCTGTGCGATATTTTAGAAGAATGAGGTTAGTGAGCCTTATGCATTTGTATTTTCTATAGATGTGTATGGATGAATACTTGATAAGGAAGAGTAAAATCCAGAAATTTTAGATCAGTTAAATAAGTGATTACGACAGAGATAAAAAAGGTATGGGTATGGATCCATTAACTCTGGGTGTAAAATAATTATTGTGTAAACATTTTGCAATTCAATGAAAAATGTTACCTTTTATGCCTTTTATACATCATATTAAGCAGATAATTAGTCTTGCAGAAAGTGTGCCATATGATCTCACTAAATAGACCAGCTGATCAAGAGAGAATTTTCGTTGTTTACAGCCATACAGCTGCTTATCAATCACAGGACGTTACAAGTGCCAAGCTGGATCCTTTTCTAATTGATCTTACGAATATAATGCATGAAACTGGACGATACCTCGAACGGATTGACCTAGGTTTATGGATCTTGGGGACCAAATGTATCTTCTCGTAGGCGTAGATATATAGCTTTTTTTTATAGATCTTTCTAAATGTCGAGAAGAGTTTCAAAAAAAAAAAGTCAAGTAGATTGGTGATAAATGGATTATTTTTGAGTTGAAGTACGATGAAGTACGGTGTATTTTCATAGCCATCTTCTATATCTTGATTATGGTCTCCATTACAATTAGAGCAAAGTGGAGAATGGGTAGCCAGTAAATATTATTTAGCCATAGGATGGATATAAGGGGGGAGATTCACATCTCTGAGATGCTATAAATAGTGGCATTTAGAGCATAAAATAATTTAAGAATGTTCTTCATATGACATCATTGTTCATTTATATTTTCATTTTTTATTTTAATTTAATTAGATAGATCTATTAATTAATTAGAGATTAGATTAGATAGATAGAATTAATTATTAGATCTATTATATCTTAAGAGGACCTTTTTACGATGCACATACTCTAAGCACTTTACTCTGTTTTTAACTTTCACTTTCATATCTATACTAAATCAAGGCTTGCTTCTTCTAAGTCGCCTCACCAAATTCCTGTTTACCAGAAGATAAATAGCTTCCGCATTGGTATGCTGTTGAAATCAATATTAGCGTTTCTTCACAAATTTATAAATTTTTGATACTACAACTTCTATTTTTAGGTCTTCATATAGGTTGACATTCCTAATATAGGGCTATATCTTTAGTACTTCAACTATGTCTCTTAGTTCTTTGTGTAGAAATATTTGAATTTTATCTATATATCACTGGTGTAATAGATGAACAAAAACATTGGTTTCTAATTGATTCTTCTATTAGTGAATTTAATGAATCAGATTTGTTTTTTTTACTTTTCATTGAACGCATTTTAGATGTAATCCTGAAAATCGAACTATAATATATGATTATAAGAATTATGGAAATTACTTCTATAGTAAAGATTTAATTGAAATCCAATCCTTCACACCAAGGTTTATGGAAAGTCTGAAAATCATTTTGAAAGAGAAATATACCAACTTTTTCGTCTTCAAGTGTTTTTTCAATAACTAATTAAATGATTTAAGTAATTTTATGTACCAATAGTCGAGTGCTTTTTCCTAAATTCAAATTGATGATTGGGGATTAAGTTTTCCTTTGTTGATAATTGACACCGGTCTCTATACTAGTAATTTTTGAAAAAGTTTTAATATACTTGGCAAAAGATGTTCGACCTATAACATGTTACATGATGTGGGGGTTTTCTACGCTTTTATATCATTATTACTTCTGAAAGCTTCCATAGAACCCGAACATGTTTTAGTCTAAATGCAACATTAATAAAATTACTTAATGTGGCTATAACTTTTCTTGATAGTTACTGAAATACTGAAATCCATGTATATAGGATTTTGGTATTAGTTTTAATGTTTATATGGAATAAGCTCTAGTTTATCTAAATGGGCTGTTCTGATAATTCAGGTTTTGTCAATGGAAAAGTGTGTTAATGAAGGGAAAATATGAAAATTGGCTGATATAACTGTAGTGGTGATTTTAGAGAAGTTCAATTTTTATGTGAACTCTTAAGTTTTTGTATCATATGTTTGGCCTTGTATCGTGATGTGTTGTTCTGCTGTAAATGGACACACATATTGTCGATCAAAGCCAGATATGTTTAGTGAAGCTTTATATATATATATATTGACCCCAATTTCACCGAATACAGTTTACAAAAACATACAGAAAATAAGTCAAAGTATATTGCACCATGGAAAATCCATAAGACACACATCAAAGTATTTCAGAACAACTTGTGTCTTTTCTTCAGAAGTTTTGCTAGCTTGAATTTCCAGCAAATCGGATGGCACTTTTCAACACCGCCTGTTAACCTTGTCAAGAGTGCAAGTACCAGTGCACAGTATCCACTGACTAAATTGTTTTATAATGTTAAGCTTAGCGAATAGTTTACCTTCGAGTAGGAATTCAAAAGTTATCGAATAAAGCCGATGTTCGTAAAAATAAGATCATATCTCCTTCTTTCCATTTTTGAAATAATTTTACATTATACAACTTGAAACTATCTCATCAACATTTATTTCGCATATTTTCACTATAGTATCCGTTGCTTTCAACTGTAAAAAAATCTGGTCATTTAAAGTTGTATAACTATCAAAAAATCATTAAATTTTCAACAAAAAATTGATGAATCAATGACGAGAGCTCACAAGAAAGATAAAAAGTAATCATATGGATGGTGTGGAACTGAATATGACAATGAATGCAAGTTAAAGAATATTTGGGAAACCACAACGAAGAAAATATTAAATATTTCTTCTTCTTCGTATTTTTTCATTAGAGAAGAGTCGTGACCCATGGAAACTAATTCTATTTGCATACTTTCCGACTCCTTCTCGCTATCGTTCTGAATTGCTGGCTTCCTTGGTTTCCTATTTTATAGATGTACCAGTTAGGTCTTTAATTTGGTCTGTGCATCTTTTTGGAGGTCTGCTACGCGATCTAGAACCGTCCATTTGCCCCTGTACCACCAGTCTTTCTGGGTTATAGATATTCCTGCATTTAATGTGTCTAAATAATCTTAGTATTCGTTCATGAATAGTTTGGGATACTTTGTGAGTACATTAATTTCTTGAATAGCGGATGCATTATTTCGTTTGGCAGTCCATGGGATGCGAAGGACCCGTCTCCAGCACCAAAGTTCAAAAAAATTAATTCGCTTGAGGTTTTTACTATCTGTTTTTATGTATTTTGATAACTATCTCCTAGATCTTCTGCATATTTCGCATTATTTTTCTTGTCATTTCGCATCTTCTTCTGATCTCATGAGTATTACCGCCTTCGTTTAAAAATATTCGATATAAAAATCTCAAGATAGACGAATTGGCTTATTACTTTAAAGTGTAGTATCATCAGAATGTCTTAAGTTAGTTATTTTAATGCCGCCAACACTCACGGATTCTACGGATTACGGAATCTACGGAATTCTACGGATAATCTAGTCCCCATAAATATTGAATGTAATTAACAATGTGATGCATTCTTGTCTGATTCCTTTATTGCCGCAAAACTTACCGGACGTTCGATTTTCTGTTTTCACCACTGCTCTGTTTTTTTCATATAGATGACAAATTAGGCCAATCAGGTGATTTGATACTCCCATTTCTTTCAGAATTTACCTCACTTTTTTCCATTTTAGTTAGTTAGGTATACAGGATGGTTGACTTCTTTGTGTTTTTCGATTATTTTTTAGATGTTGAATATCTGTTTACGAGTACCTTCCCCTGGGAAGAATCCAACTCGCTCTGGGGAAATTTGTCATTATACTAGTAAGTAGGATTTTCAGCGTTCGTTAATAACGTGGAAAAGGTTTTCGCTTGCACATGGAATGAGTGCATACCACAAGGAGGTAGTTTTCGCATTCTAGACCAATTTTTGTGTAGAGGTATACATGCTGAGATGGACCAATCTTCTGGCCACAATCTGGTGTTCCACACTTTTTGGCCGATGTTGTGAAACATGTCTATCCGTATTTCAACCATTAGTTTAATTAGTTCTACAGTTCGCTATTCTGGGATTATATCCATCTTGGAAGAGTTTGCTGCACTAGAGTTAGCACCGTTGGGTTCCACAATCTCATGTGGAACGCACAACAAGCGAACGGTCGGGTGTGTATAACTCCTGACTACTGTTGTCTCATCGAAAGCAGTCTAAAAGAAGTTAAAAAACTCTTTGTATAAGCCATCCGACGAACAGTTGGCGAAAATATGGGTTGTTTGATTGTGGAGAGGGACTCCCTATTCTTGACGAGAAAGCATATGTCGGGACCCTGATGAGTCTAACCACCAACAGACGAAACATGTGCCCTCCAATGTAAGGGATGGGTGGAGTTTCTTCCCTAACCAATGGTCCTTATGGCGAAGACGCAGGTTGTTGTGCGTTTCACATGAGATTGTGAAACCCAACGGTCGGGGGTGTATAACTCTTGACTCATTGGACTCCATATATATATATATATATATATATATATATATATATATATATATATATATATATATATATATATATATATATGTAGGAACCCTACACCGGAATTGTACCATAAATACAGCATTTCCACAACAGACACAGTCTCAGTAACAATTACCAGCTTATCAGCAACAAATGCTTCACCAACAAATTCAACCATCAAACAGCCTCATAATACGTCTCTAATTTGACCCCCACAGGCTAAGAACTGTAACAGTACACTTAACAGTTAATATACGTTTGAGGAATTATATTGATCAGCATTGAGAACAGATTTGGAAATACACATAAAAAACTTGAGATCTTCATAGGTTCTACCCGTTGCAAAAAACCTTAAAGTTGCTGTTAATCGTTTATGTGGCGTAATAGAACGTTTCATAACAGTATAATTTATTTGAATTAATGGTGTAAATAAATCTAATAAATGCCGATAAGTCATCTCGTCCATGGGCAGGTAATTACGAAAATCGTCTGGTTCATTAACTAATTCTTAAATTAAATTGATATGAGAGTAAGTGGTTCTTTTTTCAATCCAAGATTTCAGCGTTCTTCACTTTTTGGCACTTTTAACTTTTTAATTATTTAAACACCAGCTATTGCAAATTGCTCCTGGTCCATCGTTTGGCTCGCACACTTCATAATCGCATTTCAACTGTACATGTCTAGTGGTGATAGACAAAATGCAATTTAAACTGACCGTTAAAATGAAGACACCAATTCAGTTTTATTTGCGCAAATTTGCATGCATAAATCAATTTGCGCAAGCTGCATGAGTGTGAAAACGGGCGTTAGACTTAGAATTTCTGATTATTTGTTTCTTTTCGATTAAGCCAAGAGTGGTATCAGTCATCTAATGTTGATGTTTCTGAAGTCCTTGTGTTTGCGTTAGTTTTATTTATAGATCCATCTAATAATAATTCGTGTTCTGTGCCAAAACTTGGAAGATGTCATATCATTAGAGAGTGGAATGAGTTCTAGTTTTTCTCAAATTTTTACAAGCAATGTTTCTGATTTGACCATTAGACAATGTTTCACCTACTTTGACGTTGAAATCTCCAACTGTAACAATAATTTCTCGGCTCAAAATTTGACGGATGGTTTCTTCAAGATATCCATAAAATGCATGTACATCGCTTTCACTTGATAGACTTGTTGGAGCGTAGACCGGTGTGAGATTCAAGGTGAATTGCTTACAATTATTAATTATCTTTGATTATTATAATTATATCGTCCACAGCAGTGGCGGCTCGCGAGGGAGGGCGTTGGGGCGCCGCCCCTCCAGCATTTATCACAGTAAACAATTTTTCAGAGCAAATCACCATATTTTATTTCCGTTCAGTTTCTCTCCTTTAACTTATTTTCCTGGTTCACCTCCTGTATAGGATTTCAATAGCACGAAAAGTAAAAAGGAGAAAGGAGAAAGCAAAAAAAACTTCAGCAGCACTATTTTCTTCTACGCCCTCCCACTTTAAAAACCCACGAGTCGCTACTGGTCCACAGGATAATAAACAGTTATACATTTCCTAGCATATTTCGTCACCACAAATGCAATACGTTTCGACTTAGATTGTCGTGACTTGGAACTGAAGGAGGAAAGTATATTGTGTATTCTATATTCTGAACTGTCAAGACCCCCTCAAGTGATACTCGGATAAACTAGTGATCGTCTTTACAGATCGCAGTTTTGCCTGCATCTAGCAGTCCTCGGACATTCCATGTAAAACATTTATACCATGGTTATTTAAATTAAGCTTTTCTGGGCTTTTAATGCACTCTTTAAAAGCAATCGTTCTCCGGAGATCCGATTGAGGGATTTATTTTACCTCCGGACCTTTTAACTATGAGAGAATCCATTACAGTTTATGTGAACATACTGAGGAGGGTTCCTATTACCTTCCTCAGGTTTAAGTTTAAAATATTTAATGAGTTATCAAGAAATGTCTAAAGACCAACATTGGGAAGAATTAACATAATTTCCATGAAATGCACATGGAATGGAGAAGCGGAAAATGACAAAATTATGATAACCGAAATGGTAACATTATATTGCTATCAAAAATAGAAAGAAGGGGCAATATCATAAACCACCCATTTATATATGATATAGAATTGACTCTAAAATAACAAAAAAGAACTAGGTAGGTTAAGCCTGACCAAATCCCGACAGACTTGTTAAACTATATAAAGAAGTCATACTGCAGAACTTTAGAATTATGTTTAATTAATGCTTGCATGGGACTAAAATTCCTGAAAAACTGGAAAGAGAGCGTATTGTTATTCAGAAAAAAAGATAAGGGTTTTTGACAAAACGTTAAAGCATGAGTGAAAAAGACGCGAAATTAGGGCAATATTAGGACAGTGTTTAAAAAAAAGTTTTAAAACGACTGACGCTGCTTGTGAGATTTGCGAATTATTACGGCCGGTTCTACAATGCAAGTATAAACCAAGTGTAAAAGGCGAACAGTTATACTCGGAATAAGTTATACCAGGTATTATTCTCAGTATATCTGGTATTGGCCTGTTGCCTACAACGCCTTTAGTTATACCTGAAATAAAGCCGAGGTAGTTCTAATATGTCAAAATAGTCGGTGGCATTGCGCCATCGTTGACAGTTGAAGGCGTGGGAAATTATGGCTTGTATTAGTCTAACCTAACGTGAACGCTTTGGAAATTATAAATATATTATTGATTGATTTGTCCGTTACTTTGTGATAGTTCATTTTTTAAATCGAATAAAACAATTTTATGCTTTGTTATCTATCACTTTTATTTTTAAATTTGTGTGACTATAGTTTCGTAGAACCGTTTACAGTATAGCGCCAAAAAGCAAAAAATTAAACAATTTAGAAGCAGTTAAAATTTTTAAATATAATAAAGAACCTGGAGATCTGGAGGTACAGATGAATCTTCTAGTGCCAATATAGAATTTGTATGTATACTCAAATGAAAAAGATTTGTAATAAAATAAAAGTAATTAATAATTATAGGCAAATTGTAACCGTAGTTCATGAAATCCACACCAGTTATATATCAAAGCAAATCAGTTTCTTCCAAGTTGCAGCAAGGACGCAGTGGGAAAGTGTATGAAGAGTTGGCCAGAAAAAGATTGAGTTCATTGATTTCCAAATGGCACTTCTGGAGGAATCAGAAAGGAAAGAAAAATGCTTGGAAGAAAAAACATCATTTGGAAATGAAAATATTGAATGCTTAACTCAAAAGAGAAGAAAGTAACAACCATCTTAATTAATTTTATTTGCCAATCACAGTGTATGGCCAACCACAAAGGCATTCTATGTTTATAATTATCATTTATTAATAGATGTGAATATTACATAATTAGCTAGCATCATAAATAACGAATAAATAGTTAGCATTAAAGGATTTTATTTATTTTAGAAATTGATGTATTATCACGAGGCTTGAAATAAAACGTTAAAAATGTACTTCCTTTTTTCTTTTATTTTGACGTTTATCAACAACATAATTAGGTATATAATTTAATTTTAGAAATTTTCCAATTTACAATCCTTATAATCCCAGTATATAATCCCAGTATTTATTTGTTCTAAGCGAACAAAATAACTACTTAGCTAAACAGGCATAAGGAGACAAAATGACCTTCTAAAATACAAAGTAAAACAAACAATACATTGTTTTCAGTACACAACATAATTAAATCATATTAAATTATATCAGATTTGAAAAATGGTTTTGAATCAATGATGTTCGTATTCTGTTGTTTTCAAGGACATCATGATTTTGAACAATAGGAGGCTAAATTTGCAGCTCATGTAAGTCGTGTTCGACTGGTGGCTCTTCTTCATGTTCATCTATTGCAAAATTGTGCAGAATAGCAGTTGCAACTATTATCGCCTTGGAATGTTCCAATGACACATGCATATCATTAGCCAGAATAAAAAACCTGCGTTCCCAAACTCCATAACATCTTTCTACACACTTTCTTGTTCGGATATGGGATTCATTAAAAGGATTTCCGCTGGAGTATTTGGTTGTTGTAAAGGTACTATTAGGATGTTGGTATTGCTGTACCCATTATCAACTAAGATTATTGATGTGTGGAATTCATTGTTCTCCAGCCTCCCTTTAATTCTGCTGTTGCTGTAGATAGTTTGATCATGAGTTGATCCAGACTACCGTGCAACAATATCCATTATACGTAGGCTTTCATCACATATTGTTTGAACATTCCATGAAAAATACCCCTTCCTGTTACGGTACCTTTCTGCTTTATTTCCACCTCCTGAAATGATACGAACATGAGTGCAGTCGATAGTACCGATAACATACCGATAACAGGAAACCTTGCAACAGCATATAATTCTTCCTTTTTTTCTGTTTCTGGGAACTTGATGTATCTTAAACATAATGATGCAATTACTAAAGTTACCTTGGTGACAATCGTACTTGCAGATGTTTTGCTTACTCCTGCGAAATCTCCAGCCGTAAGTAACATACTACCCGTAGCGTAAAAACGTAATGTCAGAAACAATTTTGTTGCAGGTTTTATCGCACGATTACGATCTGTTGAAGATTTAATTTCATCTTCAATAAAACTCAGCAACATTGCACAAGTTTAAACGAAAACGTTTAAAAAACTCCAGGTCGTCAAACTCAACGAAATAATCGGGCCTAAAAAATCCATTTTACATTAAAAATCGTATAACTATATATTTATGTTTTTTCATACCGATGTTTAAATACTTTTGGCCGTCGAATTAAAACTACGTCTTTAAAATCACTTTTATCAGAATCAAAAATGTTTAAATTTATGGGATCCATATCAATTATTTATTTCACTGTTATAATTAAAAATGCATAAAACTGTGGAATATAACAAAAGGACAGGTTATGTTTATTAATACTGATAACTGAAGCTGGCCTATAGAAAGCAAGAATAACTATATTCGGAGTATATCCGCCCAAATTCAAGGGAATAACTATAATCTGTCGATTTCTACCGAGAATAGCTCTGTTCGGCGATTGTAGAAGGGGCGTTTCAAACTTTATTCCAAGTATAGCTTATACTAGGTATATACCTGCATTGTAGAACCGGGCCTTATAGGGGGAAGGTGCCGTATCAATCCGCACTGAAGATAGGTAGTAATAATTCACTTTGAGTTCGTTCCTGACAGTAGCACTATACATTCAGAAATCTACTTAGGTCAACTTAAAAAAGTACACGCTGTTTTAACCAAAAAATATCCAACTCTAGTCAATCGTAAAAAACTCACGGTTCACACTCAAGCTTTTCAAAAATTAACGAATTGGACGTCGAATTACCACTTGATCCGGTCCACGGTTCACTTTTACAAAGAAAAAATTCGTGACTGAAGAAGAAATTTCAGGTTTTTGCCTCCAAAGACTTATCTCGGTACCGAAGAGGAATAGAGTTACTGCCTTAAAATTATATTATTAGCTTATATTTATATTTGTTTTGATTACCTTGTAATAATAATTATTAGTGTTAGTAATACTCAACGTTTGTTTGTAAGACAGCAATGTGTAAAGCCCATTCGAATATATGTATACCACCCGTGTATGTATATCACCCGTGCTCCACATTCTTTAACATTGTTTTACCATTCATCCGCCAACCAATGAGCCGGTAACGACTAAAGCCATGCCCATATAAATCGGTCGAATGGTGGCTGCAATCACATGCAGCTATATCATCCAGCGGAAAGACTTAAGGCCAGAAACCGGTCTTGGAAGATGCTTGCTGGCGCTTTCGTTGGCGGATGAAGGAATGTCAAAGCACCCACGTGTAGTACTGGTGAATTTTCTTTGCTTTTTAATATATATTTGGGAAGGCACTTTGTATATTTGGAAATAGTAATAAATAAAGTAGATAAGGATAATTAAAATTGCAGAGCAGAATTGCGAAAGGGAATCAAAATTATGGTAGACTGACCTTAACAAAATCAAAATATTTATCGACCCAGACAAAGGTGAGAATGTATAAGGTAGTAATCAGACCTATAGTGATCTATAATGACATTGAAATTGATTGCCTATCAAATATTGAAGAAAGTAGATGACAAAATAGGAAAATGATACTAAGATTAATTTATGAAGAAAAAGATTCGGACGAAAGTTGGAGAAGAAGAATAAGTAAAGAAGTTCAAGAGTTTTATAAAAAATCTATCAGTACTTAAATAAAGACACAAAGAATAAGATGGCTGGAAATTGCCAAATGGCTTGAAAGAGGGAGGATAGCAAAATTTGCCTTTTACAGCGATTCTATCGGTTAAAAAATTAAGAGAATGCCGACAGATATGTGACATGACAATTTAATGAAAATTTTGTATATGTAAGAAATTGAAAAAAAACGTTAAATAAAGGAAAATGGGGAAGGATAATATAGGTATTAAAACAAAAATAATAAGAAAACGTATTGTTAATGTAATAAAGAGGTATGTAAATTTTCCTGGACATAGGATGACCTGTAAGGACTTTCAATAATAATTCACTATATTAAATTACCATTCAAGTTATGCATATATATATATATATATATATATATATATATATATATATATATATATATATATATATATATATATATATATATATATATATATATATATATATATATATATATATATATATATATATATATATATATATATATATATATATATATAATATATATATATATATATATATATATATATATATATATATATATATATATATATATATATATATATATATATATATATATATATATATATATATGCCTAATGACTTAAATATCTGTGAATTTTTATATGTTCTATTCTATTATAATAAATTAAATAAATCATCTCGCATTTTGAATAATGATCCTCATTAAAAGATTATGATTACGATAGTCATTTGTTGACGATTAAGTTCCTGTTGTGGTTAAAGTATGGGGAATCTTTAATTATATAGCCACTAGACCGTCCCAAAATGCTATACTGATGCAAGGTTATCGTCTAATCTTTACGCTAGAAGAACTGCTCTGTAGTTAAACAATGGCTTATTCAAAGGAATTCATTATTTCGACGCCTTTTCCTTCGCTTGGTCTAATATACGGCTGAAACAATAGCCGAAACCTATCAACCCCTCTTTCGGGGGTCGTATAAAAGATTTTTTTCTGGTGTTTTTTATCTCAGTAGCAGGCGCGAATTTGGCTCTTGATCACTTGGAAGAAAAATGACGGGCTTCCGATATAGTGTGAGTAGCTTTGTGAATTGTTTTGTGTGTTAGATGGATGTGCCATGTTGTTTATTTTAATATTTCATTGTGATTATTCTAATAGTGGATTAATGGTTAAATATATCTAAGGATTATTTATTACTGGTAATATCGAATTAAATTGTTTTCTATCAGAAGCTTTTTTCAGTTTATTTTACTTCTTTATTATATAAATAGCCTTGCTCATATATATTACATACCAACTATCTTTATAAGTTTTCGGTAAAATACAATAAATAAAATAAATCTATTTGGACAAAAAACTGTTTAAGTAATTTAAAAAATATTAGTGTTTCTGCCGTAATTACAGTACGTAGTATGGTTCGTGTCTTATTAGCTACAGGAATTAAAGCATATACATTATGATTAAAAATACCCGGAATTGTTAAATAAAACACAAAAAATTAATTTATTCATCAAAATATATTTTGTCGCCTTCAAAGCAGGGGATACAACTATGCTATGCACCGCTTGACCCGATGCTCCATAAATTGTTCGTAGGGTAATTGAGGTATGGCTTTCAGCTCCTTCAGTGAATTTTTTTATGGCTTCAATTGATGGAAAACCCCTTCTTCAAAGTTGTTATTTTAGTTTCAGAAACAGGAAAAAATCACACGGAGCGATATCAGGCGAATACGGCGCTTAATTGATGACATTCGTTGAGTTTTTGGCCCAAAACTCTTGCACAAAGATGTCGTTGTGAGATGGTACAAGATCCATGATGGCTTGTCTGCATATCGTACTGTACTCGCAAACTCATGTCTCGTTGCCCGTTACGGTGCATCTCATGAAGGTGGAGTCTGTAGAAGCTTGGGAAATGATGTCTTCAGCAATGGTTCTGATGGTCTTTTTGGATAAAATTGAGCTCTTCCGGAAGCAGTCGTGCGGCAACGCTTTTCATGCCCATAATTTTTAGAACGGACTTAAAAGATATTTTCACTTCTTGAGTTAACTCTGTAAGATCCATACGATGATTTTCGAGCACAGTTTCTTGATTTTGCAGATATTTATGTCCTTCGTAGACGCTCTCGTAGACCACATCTTATTCAGATCAATACTATTCAGATTGGGAATTAAATAATCCAAGTAGTTGAATTGATAAATTTAGATCTTCATCAACACTACAAGAAACAGCGGCGATATGTTCTTCGGAACGTAGAGTTTTTTGTTTTGGTTTTGTTTTAATATCGAGCAGCGTAAAATGCGTTCGGAATTTGCCGATAATTCAGCGAATACATCGCTCGGCTATGCGCTTATGTGTTATAAGTTTAACGTCCAGACACTGATTTTGATAATATTCACAGATTTGTTTGATAGCGACTCCTGGCGAAAGTTCGAACACATTTAAAAATCACCCTATATATATATATATATATATATATATATATATATATATATATATATATATATATATATATATATATATATATATATATATAACATTTTTCTTGGGTGTTTGACCGGAAACGAGCTCCACCCATCCCTTCAACTGGATGGCATATGTTTCGTCTCTCGTACAGACAGTCTTGTCTTGTACAGACTCTTTAGGGCGCCGACATATACCATACCATCAAGAATAGGGAGACCCTATCGACTGCTAACAACTCATGTTTTTGCCGACTTCCCGTCGGATGGCGTATATATGTAATTTTAGAGTTTCTTAATTCGGTCGTAGAGTCGAGAGTTAGTTCGTTAGAGTCCAATAATTCATTTAAGTAGAGACGAAGGTGTTGTGTGTTCCACATGAGTGGGTGTAACATGACACTCGACTACTGTTATCTTATTAGACGCGGTCCAAGAACCTCTAACATTACATATATATATATATATATATATATATATATATATATATATATATATATATATATATATATATATATATATATATTATATATATATATATATATATATATATATATATATATATATATATATATATATATTTATATATATATATATATATATATATATATATATATATATATATATATATATATATATATATATATATATATATATATATATATATATCTGCAATTCACAAAGTGTGTCTTGAATAGGAGGAAAAAAACATTAAGATTTCAAAAATGTAACGGGCTTTATTTAAAATAATGCTTTAAAATTTTCTTCAATAAGTGTTGAAACTGTCCATCGTTTACCTCAATACATTTTCGCAGGCACTTTGTTAAGTGACACCTCACATTTGAGAAGTTTCGTGTATTGATTTCATCATAGTAAACTAAAGACTTCATATGTCTCCATAAATAAAAGTCTAACGGATTAATATCTGGGCTACGAGGTGCACAAGGAAACACACCACTGCACCCAATCCATCAATGAGTCATCAATTGAGTCAAATGATTTCGCACTGCAACAGCAAACTGCGGTCACACCCCATCTTGCATGAACCACAGGTCTTGTCTTAAATTTTGAGGTATACCGTTCAAAAGGTCTAAAAAAATCATTTTCTAATAACTGCACATATTAAGCTTCATTCAGTCTTTGCGAAACTCAAATCTGCCGATTAAAAAATTATCGATAATGCAGCACCAAATGTTAATTGAAAATTCGTGCTGGAAATATCAGTCTTGTGGTAGTTGTGGATTTTCCAGGGCGTAGTAATGATTATTTCGCCAGTTAAAAATTCCGCATCTGTCAGTAAACAATATCTTTTTCAGAGACATGGAGTCTTCGTTTTTTTATGTAGTAGATTTTAACAAAATTCTGTTCTAGCCGGCAAATCTTGTGGCAATAAATTTTGAACAAGCAAAAAATGGTAGGAAAACATTTTTTCTTTATGAAGAACTCTTGAAACGGTAGATTGGCTAATTCTTGTAGATGCCTCCAAACGCCAACTAACCAAAATGTCCTCTTCTTGTTCTACCGTTATACGTGTTGGTAGCTCACCGGGATTGTTGTAATAAAATGAACCTGTTTCGCCTAACTGATTTGAAATTCTTTCAAAAATTTGTCGATCTGGGATGATTCTGGTTGGGTAGAGCTATTCATACCTTTTAACTGCAGTGCGACTATTGTAATTTACTTGTGCATAATCGCAAAGCATGTCCCTTAAATCACGGTTAGGAAACTGATTAAGTCTGGCCATTTTTTGCAAATTATTTAAAACCAACTCAGGATGGGAGAAATTTCCACCTACGTTTATTACGAGAGATAGAAAACAATGACAGTTATCGTCGAGACGTAACAATTTGTACACATTATGACACTTTGTGAATTGCATATTTTTCAGCCATCGATAAGATCTGCAATGGAATATTCGAACACGAATATCTCGCTTTTCCTTGGAAATTATGACTCTTCTATTTTGAAGTCAAAATATTTCTAGCTGTATAGGGTAAAAAATATGAGCGAGTTAATTCCTCATAAAGTACGTAGCAAGCGCCCTCTAGGAACTAGGCTTAAGCTTGTACCAAATTGAGATTTATCACCTTTGAAAACCCAACTACCCCAATTTTGAACCTGATATCTCCAACCGTTTTTAAATTATCTCCATTTTTCGAAAATTTAGTTTCACTTTTAACACCCTGTCTGTTTTTAATGATTAAAATTTGTCAACATATGTATTGACTAAATACCCTTATTTTGTTCTCTAATCAAAAGTTGCTCTATAGCGGATAAGTTATGGCACACCTTGTATATATATATATATATATATATATATATATATATATATATATATATATATATATATATATATATATATATCAGCCTGATATTCCCGTATACCAAAATGCGTCCGGTTTGCGCATGACGTCACTCGTTGAGTAAAATTCAAATATCTTCGTTGCTAGACTTTGAAATACAATTTAAATGCATTGTAATTTGAAATAAGGCTTTACATTGAGGACAAATACTTTATCAATGTGGGGAACAGACTACAAAATTGTATATAACAGACACGTACACAATTTTATTTGAATTTATGACACTATTTACAGAACAAAACAACTTCGATAGTTCGAATAGTTTTTATTTATCGACAAAAACATTTCGTTTTATAGATTAATATTATTTATTACGATTATTTGAAATGTATATAAACAAATCATTTTGTTTCTCAGTTCAAGATGTATGAAAAAAATAATATACATTGGTTATATAACATTGCAATTTGCAAATTGAAAGTTTTGTAAATATTGATTTTTAAATGTAATATCCAGCTAAATTCGATATTTTTTGTCACAAGTAAAATATTAATTATAATTAATATATTAATATAATCTTAATATATTAATATTTTATAATTAATACCCATATAAAATGACAACATTTTGTTTCCTAAAGTTAAAAATGTACATATTTCTTAAGCTTATGCCCATTGTGAATTAGCTATAAGTGTAATTATGTAATAGTTTTAGTCATCTTTCTTTTACCTAATTTTACACTTACATTCGCGATCGAAAAAATAGTTTTATTTCGCTTTTTCTACGCATTCAATGTGGTTACTTCTAAGCATCAAATTATTCAAATAATTTTTGGTCAAGGATTCTCCATTAACACACTTAAAAAATTGTTCAAGCTGTTTAATTTGTGAAAGAAAATCTTCAGAAGGTTTGTGTAAACCTCCTTCACTTAAATGATCAGTCCAGGTATATTTGGACGTGCTGGGTCTTTCTACACTGGAATCGTTTAACTTGAAACATATATATATATATATATATATATATATATATATATATATATATATATATATATATATATATATATATATATATATATATATATATATATCCAGCTAAATGTTCGAGCCCTACATATTCAAGTTCATGAAGATCCTCGTCAATATCTTCTTCATGAGCACTGTTCAACATAAGTGGAACATTTTTGGAGTCGCATTTATTTATCATTCAACCACTCACTCAATCAGGCAAATCTGTGGCATAAACATGTAATATTAGAAATATTACTACCATCACCATCATTACTATTTCTACCACCATCCCAACATCTAATCAAGCATAAATAAATAAAACACCATACTTATTAGAGCAACACATTTTTAAATATGATTCAATATTTTTGGGTTTAAGTTCTATTTCAATTATTTTTTTCTTGTGATAATTACCTGGTCAACAACTAGGCGACGACTTGTTTTCTCTCCGTTTTTTCAATTCTTGTAGATTGTTCATTCGATACTGGTTTTTTAGAACTAAATGCCAGATTTTGAGTCGGTACAATATCATCCTTCAATCCTCGGTAACTTTTTGGCGTGTAATTTAACAATTTACGTTTGAATTGACAATTTTTCTTGAAATCGTTATTTAAAAAGTGTTTCGAACAAATACAAGCCATTTTCAGGTTAAACTTATCCTGTCTTTTTGTGCCATGGATCCATTTCTTACACGTAACTTTATTCTTGGGAAAATGAAAAATCTTCACATCACAAGGGTTCTTTGTCGACTGATTGTCGGAGTTACACCCAAACACAGCACAACGCATTGTTATTATTGAATATTTTAGATTAACACGGCACAAACGCCGTACATAAACTTCATATCTCAAAACTATGATATTCGAATTTTTCTCAATGAATGACGTATTCTCGCCAACAAAGCTCCGCCCACCATGCGCAATATCTTACCTTGTATGTATATATATATATATATATATATATATATATATATATATATATATATATATATATATATATATATATATATATATATTTTCTACTGAAACTAAATAGTCAACATTGTATGAAAGAAAAAGGTCAATATAAAAGAACATCAAAATTAATTACAAATTTCGCTTTTTTTACTTTCTGTAATACTAAGTTAACAATAAATAAATGGTTTGACGTAAGTGAAATAGGCAGGGACAGGAGATGTTCAGTAACATTCTCCTAAAGTAAAAATTTTATATAAAGATTTATATTAGTTTGAAAAAGGTCCAAATCAGTTTAGAATAGTGTTTCTTAAGTCTTCTTCTGGATTTTAATGTTATTAGGTTTTTTGCTGGACTATTAGGATTTGATTCCACTCTTATTTCTACCAATCATCCAGTATATTTCTGCGAGTACCTTGAAGCTTTCTCCTTAACAATGCAGTTTCTTGAATGTAATTTTAGTCCCAATAGTTTCCAACCACGTAAAGGCGTGTTTCCTCCATTTTAATCATGATAGTAATTCATGGCCATTTACTTTAATCGGTGGATAGGAACTTGTCCTGTTTTTGAATAAAATATGTACATATTTGCTATCATTAGCTCACATGATTCAAGTTGTTAAATATGTTTGTATTTCATCAATGTTTGCCTGTATCTTGCGCTATAATTAGATTCTGCGATGTGATTATAGGATGCATTGTCAGCGTATGTGGCCATTGTGATATAGTTGAAACTGAGTGCGAAAAATTAATGGTGAAATGAACATAATGACTAGGCTTGACTGGATATAATAATTATAATATTTCTTGTAAAAACATTCACTACCATTCACTACCATTCACTACCATTCACTAAAAACATTCACTACCATTAGAAAAAGGTACTCTGTTCAGTTATCAGTTTATTGGTACCAAGAAATATATAAAGATCTCACTAGCGAAAATAATCACCTATATTTTGGAGAAATTGAGAAAGTAGTTCAAAAAGTTGAAGAGTTTCAGGAAAGCAAAAAATGGGTGCTTAACTTTTAGTGGCAGATTTCAGTTTGCAGTTAATTAGTAAAGTATTTTGTGAAATACTACGCCAATTAACAAAAGTTTTGAGTTAGCACGGAGAGTGCTATTGCTTGTATTAAAGCTATTAAAGAATTAAATAATAGCAGCATTTGTAAATATACATTTAAATAAATGTATACATGTAAATCAAGTTCTCCCTCTTAATTGAAAAGTGTGGATGCGGTTAAGGAGCCTAAAATAGAAATTTCCACACAATAATAATATTTAATATAATAAATAATCACATATTATAATATAATAATAAATTACAAACCATAAAAGTTATTTTAGGCAGCCTATATCCAATAGCCAATATCTCTTTAATTGATTATGAAATAAAGAATTGAATATATTCTTAAGATTCTTTTTGTGTTGCTATGTTCTCTGTTCATTTGTTGATATAACATAATAACATCCATAACCAATAATCATTGGATCGATATTGTTGATTATTATACAACTATTTTTCCCTTCCTATATAACATTCGGTCAATGAAACGTAGCTTTCGATAAGTATCAATACGTTGTTGAACTTGAATTTCCGTCAAGTCGTGTGGCACTTTTTGATGGCGTCTGTTAACCTTGTCAAGCTCGAGAAGATCTCGTTTAACTGATAACTCTTGGATGATTGATTAGCTTCAACGGCTTTGCGTGGGAATTTAATAACACAACATTCAACTTAACAAATTGGCTTGACCGTGGTAGATCTCTCCAGTCGGCCTTTTTTTCGCGGAAGTTCTTCAATTAATGCTGCACTGTATGTAATTTCGAATTCCCTTTCATATAACATTCAGCATATTTTCATTACCGCTTCTGTTACTTTGAACTGTTGCATTTAGTATTAGTACATAAGTACACATTTTCAAAAATGTTTTTATTGAAACATATTTATTATTAAGTGCATACTCTTAAATAAATATGAATGTATCATCTGTTTAGTTTAGGACGGTTATAACATATTATTCAACATTTTTCTTGGATAGACTATTACTCATTTTCCAGTAGTTGAAAGGTGAGTTCGTGTATAGTATATATATATATATATATATATATATATATATATATATATATATATATATATATATATATATATATATATATATTTGTGTGTGTGTGTGTTTTTACTAAATAAATGTGCCTTATTCTTTTATTTCATATTACGCCTCTGAGCGGTTTCTTTTCTATTTGTCTCAGTATTTTCTTTTTAGTTATGTTCAAAAGTTTACCAGTTCTTATCGGATTTGCTCTTAACTCTGTAGCATATCCCAATATGCTAGTATGGGCCTTAATATGATTTTATATATTTGGGCTCTCTGCTTATATATTTATTTCTCCAAATAATATTAGTTCTACACTAATCTCTACTGCTACACTTCTAGCTCCATATGATCCGGTGGAACTCAACCATTCATTCTATAAGCCATAAATTATAAATATTTATAAACCAAGATCTGAGTTTGTTTTATTATTTAATTACAACATATTATTTTTATCATATTTAATATTGCTGGGAATCATTAGTCGACATAATTTAAGAGGAAAAATATTTGGAAAATTATGTGAAAAATTAAAATGATTAAGTATAATTACAATAAAGCCAAGAAATAGCTTAATGTTTAACCTAGGATTATTCGGTTGCTTGCATAGGTGAATTTAAATAAAAAATATATCCTCTTTAATTTCATTTCATTTCATGAATACATTGTTTTATTAGGAATTTATAAAAAAATAAATAAATATTAGAATAGGAATTTATTACATATCTATATTCCATATAGCTAGACTTTTATTAGTTTACTGAAGGGTAGTAGGAAATGATTTTTATAATTTTATTTGCTTTTAATTTGGTTAATAAGTTGTTTCAGTTTTTTTGGAATGTAAGGAAATAAAATTTATTAAATATACCAAACAAATTGAAATCAATTTGTATTAGCAATAGAATCCCGCTGTATAATCTTTCGCCTCTATAATTCCGTTATACGTAGAGCAATATCTTTGGATGCAAATTCCATCCTCTTGTTGTTCTTTGCTATGGCTTGAGTGCTTTACGGTAATCATCTTCATTGCATTACGTAATTAAAGTTGATCTATTTTTCATTTTTTTGTAAATATTTATTAAAAAGGTACGAGTTCATTGACGTTTGCACAACGAATCGCAGATGAATATCCCAATTGTTAAATTGATCTGAATCAAATTAAGCTACACTCAGGCATTTAATTGAAAAATGTATCCCAGCAAGTGCAATTGCTTTCTATGAAGTATATTACGTACTGCAGCAATTTCGTGTATTAATTGAAAAGGAGTTTTATCAACACCATTCTTGAGAACACATGAATTGATTCCGGTTGGAGGAGGATTTCTATTAGAGCTGGTTGCATTTCTACCGCCAGGGACGTTAGGATGGAATATAGTAGGTCACCTTTGGCATATGCAAAAGTATGTCTTCAACTGGAGATAGTGAGATACTGCCTAATGGTTGTTAACTGATCTAAAATTTTACTAACTCTTCTAACACATGTACCTGACATTCTTCATTAAAGTGGAAGTTTCTGTTTGGGTGCATGCGAAAGCGAAGTAAAAATGAAAATTGGGATGGCCAAAGCTGCATTACAGACCACATTTTTACCAAGTAGCCTACGTATAGTAAATACTATTATATTTTCCTTTCGTACTTATGGGTCTGAAAATGGACTCAAACTGCCACCTGTAGCATTAAAGCATTTCAAATGACATGCTATAGATCCAAAACTAATCTTTCAGCTCATTAAATCAATTTTTAGTTTTAAGAAACCTGAAAATCAATAAATATCAACAATTAATATTGTATGGAACTTTTCGGCCACGTGATTTGGCGAGATGGTGTTCAGCAAAAGGCGACAAAATAAAAAAGAGGACGATCATGTAATATTCGGGTTTTCCATAAGTTCCCTCTGTTTTTTATTAAAATGTTTTATTGAAAAACACTACAAATTAATCAATGATGTATTCTCCGTCAATTCTCCGTCACGACCTGCTTCCAGCTCTCGACCAATTTAATTGGATAGAAATCACCGGGTATGGACTTGAAGAAGTTGATAAGCCAATTTTTGAGCTCGTCATCGTTGGCGAAGGTTATGCCCCTCATTTGATTGGACAGAAAGGGGAAGAGGTAATAATTAGTTAGCGCAAGATCTGGAGAGTACGGTGGATGCTGAAGAATCTTCCATTCGAGGTTGTCGTGGAGCAAGATTATACAACTGCTGTTGTTACTGTCAACTTATTGCAACAAATGTTGGTTAATCGATCATTTGAAAAATATAGTTCCTCCAAGAAATTGTAACTTAATTTTAGATTGAAAACAAAATCGTTAATATAATGTAATTAATAATTGATCGGGCTTTAAAACACAAAAATTTACCTTAAATGGTTTATATTATATTTCATTATAACATTACATCATTTCTAATGGTAAACCCTCTAGGTTGTTCTAAATAATCCTTGATTTTTGACTATTGTTTCATCAATTGCCCTAAAAAAAGTCAGCCATCTAGCCATCAATGTGATTTGGGTTATGGTTTGTTTATTGGTTATGGTTGTTATTGGTAATGGTTTATTTCAATAAATAAATTTCGTTGATTTTTACAATAAATAATTGCATATCTAACTTTACAACAATTTGATTTAGGTAATATGGATGGGTTTTTGTTCATTTGGGATCGCTTTTGGAGCAGATGATGACTACAATATTTTACACAGAGATGGATCATTCCAGTTTGGATATACTAATCCAGATTCATATCATATTGCCGATGGTAATCGAAATAACGTAGTCCGTGGTGAATTTGGTGGAAAAAGCCCTAAAACAGGTAATTTTTTTTATACTTTCTTTAGTAAAATATGTAGTCTAGAAAAAGTATTGACATTTATTGGAAAAATATAACGTAAACTTTATGAAAACATAAACTTTATTTTCTTAGTTGATTGCCTAGTGATCTGGAAGCTTTCAAATTTAACAATTGGCACTATCACTAAGTATCATGTATACGGCCAAACCAGCAATATTACCATACTCAATTACAATATTTCTAGAATATTGTCAAACCAACGAGAATCCTTAAAATTGTGATCGGTTTAAGATTTCTCAAAAGCGCTCGACCTTATGCTTTCCTTTCATGGGGTGACACATTATGAAAATCTTTTTCACACAAACGAGTGGTTTTTTCCATAACTAATCTAGATTCTACAAATGTTTTAATCGATTACAAATTTCGTAAACTTTACCATATATTAAATACCCTTTAACAATAGCAATATATTGTTTATTAACATACATTTCTGTAATTTTTAACTTAAATACAATAAAATAAGGTATTCGTTATAACACATTGGTGTCCATTTACTTTAGAAAAACGATATTCTTCTTAGCCAAATCTCGCTTTACGTTGAAATTCTCCGAAGGCGAATATTGTTGCCTTGTAAAAAAAGGAAGAGGTAGTCTTCGGGAAAAGTCAAGTACGATGTAAAGATAAGTAGTCAGTAGTCAAAAAGTGTTGGAAATAGAGGCTATTTAATTATTACCGGCTTTTATTTTGCACGACTCGAGTGTTGGATGTGTATTGTTGAAAATGTATGACAATTATTTCGGCATCTGAAGAAGGCATTGTGTACCAAAACAATTATCATACGATTTTTTAAATATACTGGAAATTTGACACAAGTTATTTGATATAAGTATTTCGTGTCCACGATTAAATGACTGGATTCTCCACTTATTACATTGCTGCTCTAAAAACCAGTGATGACCTTTACAATTAGGCCTTTGAACTTGCTTCAACTTTCAACCAAAGATCCCATCTGTTTACAGCATTGTAAGATTGTTGTAATCTGAAAACTAAAATGGGGCTAAGAACAATTTGAATTTGATCCTGATTTTGGAAAACAAATCATCTTGGTTGCAAAGGGTTGTAAACAAGCAACATTGCCATTTTTGATATGACAGTAATCTGCAAATGATTCTTTGTATTAGTATGACGTAGTATCTTTACTTACTTTATGACGTAGTATCTTCACTGAACCTTTGAGGAGACCCTGAACCTGAAGCAGAAAAACATTTGCTGCGCAAGAAAGAGTCATTAATTGAGTGATTATTCGAGAGTGTATAGTGATATTCGACGTTTGGGAAAATCACTAAATAAGTTCATGGCCCACTAATTGAAAAACTAGAGCAAATCTTGGAATTGGAGCAAAATTTTGGAATGGATAAAATAGTGAATAGATAAACAAACGCAAAGCTTTTGTATGAGCTAAGAAAGAAAGAAAAATGGTGAATCGACTCGCAACAGAGATAGTATTAATACTAATAAAGATGGTGTGATATGTTTAAGTAAAGACCTATAATGCACAGTATGGTGCATCTCACGGAAAAAAATACAAATATTTAATTTAATAGTCTCCTTGTGCATCACTTTGGCTAGCTGGGATGCTTCCATTCAATACTTTGACGCTTTGGTTCTGGATTATATCGAAAACACCACGTCTTATCACCAGTAATAATGCTGTACTTAAAGTTTTCGTGCTTTTTCGACTCTTTAATCAAGTTCTTGTAATGTTGGATTCGGAGCAGTTTTTGTTTGTCACTCAATTTGTGTGTAACAAAGCTTGTACAAAACTTCCGAAGTCTCAAATGATCCATCAAAATGCTATTTTTGGATATATTCAATTTTATTTCCATATATCGCAACGAAGATTTTTGCTGATTTCTTATAAATTCACGTACATTTTCAATGCTACTTTGAGTAACCACGGAATTTTTCGGACCAAGATGTTCGTTGTCCTTGTCCTCACGACCTTCTTTAAATCATTAAAACTACTTGTGGACTCTGCCATGAGATAAACAATCCCCACCATACACTTGTTTCATTAATTGAAACGTTTAGGTGAATGTTTTACTAAGTTAAAAACAAAACTTAATATTCGCTCTTTGTTCGATGTTCATTTTTCGATCGATTATATAAACACACTAACACTCTAAGTGCGATAACTTGACTTCTAATGATCCGAAAATTATGAAATTTTGTCAGAAAAGATGCACCTTTTCAACTCTTACCCCCGTTAAAACATGGTACTGCTAGAAATAACCATTTTAAAAAGACCTTTTTTCCTCGAGAGGTACCTTTAATTCACAGGAGAAGCAACAAGTGCTGATGAAAAAGCAGGAAATTTTTTTCTTGATGAATTTACCTTACACCAAATATATTATATGCTAATGAGACAAGTCTTGGAAATGAATGTTTTCCCGAATATTCGTGTTCAAAACAATAAAAAATACACTCTTCTTTCCGCATCAATATAAGGTTTCAGGTACAAACATTTTCTTATCAAGGATTTCGAAAATCCTGTGTATTCGAGTAAAAATAAGAAGGATTGTGACCAAGGTAATTTTTTTATAATCAAATATAATAATAAATTCGACGACACTTGAAGTATAGGTGATGCTGATATACTTGCCTTTTGGAAATACCATGCATGTAGTATAAAAGAAGAAAATGGTATGGAATGAAGTGAGGGAAACGCTTTTAAATGCTGCACGAAGAACATTGAAGACATTGTCTCGAATCAATGTTTCTCTCAATATATAGAAGAAGCGATTAATGCACTTAATGCAGAGCTATAAGCTGAATAATTGTATTTTCGAGATGAGGAAATTTGAGTTCTAACTGTGAAGTCCGGCAGCAATTAACTTTTGAGATTAAGATTTGTAAAATGGGATTGGGAATGATTTTCTAACTTCTGATGAGCCTTAAAATGTTCGCTTGTTCCATATAAGATTTTACTCGAAGTATAATGTAAATAAGCTTAACCACCTAAAATTTTATCATTTCAAGCCAAAAAACATATGCATTATTAATAAAAACAATGTAAACTAAATAAAACTGTAAAAATATGTTCTGATTTTTTGGGGATTTTTTTTATATTTCTATATAGAAATGAACAGAACATCTTCATATCTATGGAAGTTGAATTCTGTTTTCGTGCATTCAGAATTCATTCACGATTGTCGGAGGAAGGAGAATCACAGTGCCATTACTTTTTCGAACGTGATTTTGTTTCCTTTGTACAATAATTAATCCATGTTTTATCTGTTGTGATAAAACAGCGGAAAAAAGGCGCTTTATTCTTTCTAAAACACCGACTCAAACACTCACGACAAATTCCCAAGCGCATCAATTTATGGTCAATACTGAGCATCAGAAATTCAGAAAGAGTGAATTAGCCAGTACAGTTATTATTGTAGAACGAATATATCATTTAGAAACGATACAGTCATTTTATTAATATTCAAGACCTTTTCGTTGAACATGTTCTAAAAATGTATTTGAAACTCTCGGATGTTTTTTTTTAATTTTATATAATATTTCGATTTCTTAAAAAACATCATTTGTGTATTAAGTTTTAGAAACATTAGTTCTAATTATTATATTGTGAAATAACATTAGGATTTGAGTGTTAATGCTCTTTAACTTGTTCTAGGTGCAATAGACACCACTATATACACAGCAGGTCCAAGAGGTTTCCGACCACGTGGGAAAAACGTTGTTCGAAAATACGACCTGAATCAAAATGGTCCACGTCCAGTTGGCTCTCCGGATGACCCTTACTTTGATCCATATGAAGATCCAAGTTATAATTTTGCTTTTCGAACAAGAACATACAGCAGACAAGAAAATGCAAATAGAGTTGGTGATGTGACAGGAAAGTATGTTTTTTTTATAACAGTATATTGCAGACATAATATCTTCTTACAAATATATTTTAATTTTAAAATTTTGAATCAAATAAAATGGACAATTATAAAATAATTAGAATGAGTAGTTGTCATTTTTGTTTTTAAAATAAAATTACTTAAACTATCACTAGTGATCATTTTTAAAATTTTACTTTGGCGGTGATAGTAGTCACTATCTAATACATTGAAAGCGCGATAAAATAAATCAAATATTAACTTTTAATGATGTAACGGTAGTTCGTTAAATTCTCTTGACTATTCATCATCTCCATACTTTTTAATTTTTTAAATATCGATTTAAATGAAAATGTTGGTTACCACTAAATTTACAAAAATATTCTTTACAGAACAGCAGACACCCAGTTATCTGAACTAATTCGAGGTGTGTTTACAAAATCAAATTGTTTCTATGATTGAAAATTTGTTTTGATATTTGAGTTTACTGAAACACTGATTTGATTTTAAACATTTTTGCTTTCCAACGGTTTGAAAAATCTTTCTTCCGCATTTTCGCAGTGCTAGTAAATTGTTAATATTAAAAACATTTCTTCCGCTCCATATAATAGCTTCATTAAATGAGGCTACAGCTTCTGACGGGCTAAATTTACTTTTTTCATGACTTTTTTATCAGAATCTTCATCATCTTGTTTGCTTAAATTATCTTTATATCATTTCAAAATATCCTCTGTTAAACATTCGTTAAGGGCTAAAAATTATGTTTTAAATAGTTGAGTGTTGTTAAACTTGAAGAGATTTTCCACTAAATACCAACGTGAATTAAGTGAAACGCGGGTGAAGTTAAAAAAATAATAAAATTGATTTGGTGTTTAGTGGTCAACTTCTTCGAGTTTAGTGTTTCACACTAAAAGAAGAATTGACAGATAATTGTTATCCAGAAATAGAACAAATTTACCTGAATATTCACGTTTGTCAACAAATTTTTAAATTCTTTGAGCGATTCATATTTTTTACATTTATATTTTTTCTATAAAATGCTAGGTGTGATATTTTCTTCTGATTGAAGTCATCATTATTATTTTCAGTAACATTCAACATGAGTTTCTAACATTTTTTATGGTGTCAGCCTGAAATGTATTTCACGCTAATTAAAGGTTTATTATAGCGTTTTCTATTGCTGAACCCTTTAGAAGCACTGACAGATCTTCAGACTTGGAATAAAAAATTGAGGACACACACGTAGCTTAATCTATGGAAAAATTTGGTTGAATCCAAGGATTTACATTCGGTTGCATATAAACAATAAAACAAATATGTTTCCATGCTATTTGAAGACTAGAACTAGAACTAACAAATATATGTCGTATAAAACAGCAGTCACATATGAGTTGTTATCCAATGATACAACTCAGGTTTTATCTATTGGAATTTGTTTATCAATTTGATATCTGTGACAAATGACAATAATCCTAACCCAAACTAAAGACCAAATTATTTTTTTAGAAAGATTCATGTAAATCTGAAGGATAAATCTTGTATATCTTGTATAATAACATTGTAAGTATTTTTAATCTGTAAATGTCCTGACTATTGTCCAGTAGGTTTACTGGATTTCTCCAGATATTTTGCACTACACCTTTTAATTTTTCTCTCTACCGTTCTAGCATTTAGGTCTTCTCTTATTTGTTTATTAACTATAAACCATGGAGCACCACGTATTGTTCGTAGGTAGCACTTTAGACTGGAACCTCTCTAAGATTTCGATGTAATTCAATTTTGAAGATTCTTTTCCAAAAGTAATCTAAGATATCTGAACGTCTCTGTTCAGTATAGGAGTTACTTTAACAGTAAAGAAGGAATGTAACAGAAAAGAAGGAGTAGTGAAGTATAATCCTCTATAACTAAGGAAAAAATGGAAATACTTTTGTTATACCCTAGTTTTTTACTGCTGTATTAAGTACTACATTGTATTATCTACACTTTTATTATTTCAAGTAGAACATGACTTAGTTGAAATTAATCAAAATATTTTCCATGGGTTTCGATAATTATTTCCCATTTTTCTCGCAAAACTTTTTTTTTAGGCATAATCAATTCGTAAACCTATTACTAAAGTTTCTTTGTAAATTAAAAAATGCTTGTCGAAAAAGGTTGTGTAGGGATTGGAAAAGATAGGAATTTGGTGACAAATAGAAAATATTTTGGATGTGGAAAAACTTCCTATTTGAGCTTTAACGATGCTTCGCTCACTATTTTATAACTGGTTTAAAAATGTGGTCGGACATTGTTATGTATAAGATTTTTTTTCACCTATTGCAACCTATCAACAGATTTTTTATATCAACTCGACATTAATGAAGAATTCTTGTTCTAGTGATTGACAGTAATCAATTGGTTTGTTCAGGATCAACCAATGATTTTTTCGCTTAGGATTGTAGAAAAAACTTCGCATTCGAAAAATATCTTTATTTTCACTTTCAACCAAGGAAGAAAAAACAAATGTGACAACTACTTTCCTTCTTTTTGTATTTTTCCCATAGTAAGTAACCGTTTAAAAACAGCTATAACGTTTAAACTAAATTTTCAATGGTGTTCTCAAACTTCTTTGATTATTTAGAACGTTTTTAGCAGTCCAAACTGATATAATCACTTCTAAATTGATGAAACTACTCTATATATGTTCTTTTCTGATGGAGCTTGCTCATCATAAGGTTCAGATATTAGTTCTTGTGCTTCCGCTGCGGGTTTTTTTAGTAAAACACTGGAAAAGAACAGATTGAAAAAAAATATTATGATATTTCATTTTATATCGATTAATTTAAAATAATTTTGTTAATAAAAACAACTTAATTATCTGAATTGATCTGAAATTTGCAAAATATTAAAATCCAATTATACAAGTAAGGCAGAGACTTTTTACATCATAATTATCGACTAGAGTAACGAACATGTTTTTAACATAAATTTAAACATATGTGACGTTCGATTTTTTTTATCATAGTAAACCTTTGATGTAACGGGTGATTTTTTTAGAATCTCCCAACGTCCGATAAGGAGCGCTGTCAAACGAACTGTGAGTTTGCGCGCTTCTAATGTCAAAATTATTTAGTATAGTCTGGCAAATCATCATGGAACTTTTAACATCAGAGCAACGCTTGCGAATTGTCGAAATATATTGTCAAAATTTGGTTCTGTGCGCCAAACTTCGTGAATTGTATGATGCACATAATCATCCAATCAAGCGAGCTTTCGCCGAATTGTCGACACATTCCGAACGCATTTCATGCGGCTCAATATAACAACAAAATAAGACAAAAAACTGTCCGTTCCGAACAAAATATCGCTGCTGTTGCTGGCAGTGGTGAAGAAGATCCAAATTATTCAATTCGTCGCCGTTCGTAGGAAGTTTGGCTTTGTTATTCGGCTACATGCAAAATTTTGCCTAAAGATCTTGATCTGGTACCTTACAGGATCCAGCTTGTCCAAGAACTCAAGCCGCAAGACCATCGTTTGCGTCATACGTTCGGTAAATGGGCTTAAATCAGTTGCAACTTGACCCAGAATTCGATTGCAAAATTTTGCGATGAAGCTCATTTTTGGCTAAATGTTTGCGTTAATAAACAAAATTGTTCCATTTGGATTAAAAATAATCCACAAATAATCTAACAATTACCGTTGCATCCAGAAAAATGCTCTGTATGGTGCGAATTGTACACCGATGGCATCAGCACGTTACCGTTAATGGGGATCGTTACAGAGCGATGATCAAATATTTTTTATTTCGGAATTTGAATGATATTGATCTAGAGTAGATTAATTGGCCACCAAGGCCATGTGATTTATCACCTGTAAATTATGTTCCTTGGGGTTATGTTAAATTCTTGGTCTATGCTGATTAACCAGCAACTATTGACGCTGTGGAAGCCAACATAACTCGGACAATTGAGGACATAAGACCCCAATTGCTTGAAAAAGTGGTCGGAAATTGGATTAACAGAATAGGCTATGTCAGAAGTACCTGCTGTTGACATTTATCCGAAATTGTTCCCATACATTAATGCCATTGAATGATATTTCACATAAAATAAATAGTTTCAAGGCATCTAATTTGGTTGTTTTATTTGAATTTAAAGTTAGCACGTACTAAAAAAATAACCCTATACTATAAACAAGGGTTTCGATGCCTTTGGAAAAAATTCCGTTTCTTAACCTGCCGGTCGCACATTCATAGCGGTTATTACGATCGAATGATCTTTCATCTTGCCAAATAAAAAACTTGTTTGGAGCACTCATTTGGAAAACAGAGGTTATTTTAAAGTTCCAAACTTGCATTGTGAATTTGATCGATTGAAACGCAGCTCTTGTGAGTTCAATTTTTCTGATAACTGATATAAATGACGTCAACATTTTTTGATGGTTAACACTTGCTTCATCAGCGGATAATTTATTTTTCCATTTAGAGAATTATAAAATGACTGAAATAAGTGAATATCGGATGGTGTTAATAAGCCTTATGAATATTGAAGATAGATAAGAAAATATTTCTCAGCTCAAACTTTAAAATTTTGTAATGAAATTGGCACATCTGGCACAGTTCGGTAATCGTTTACCATATTTCAGCCAAAGTGGAATTCTCTGAAACTTGAATTACGCAACGCTAATTGATGTGCAATCGTCGAACATGAACTTATTTGGACATGCTTTTCTTTACATACTTTTCTTTTATTGTAGATTTACATATCTAGATGATATTGGTGAACGTCATAACGTCGAGTTTATTGCTGGAAAAAATACCGGATTTCATGTGAAAACACCTTTTCCAGACAGTAATCCCCGAGCATACGGACCCCTCTTTTTCAGGGGTAGAGGAAAGCCGATTCCTAGAGGGCGAACGTCGATACAAAGAGGCCTTGATGGCAGTTATAAGTAAGATATTTCATTCTCGGATAAAAGTTAAAATATATTTTAAAGCTGCTTTATTTGTTTATTTTAATTGTCAATATACATTTGTTTTTAAGATTTTTAAGACATTGAATTGAATCAATTGATTAAATTGATAAATAACGATTTTTTAATTTAGGAAGATTTTGCATAAATCACCAGATCACCTGTTTACTGTATCATATGGTGCGATTGACTTACCATTCAACGTATCTGCCGCTATACAAACAATAAAATCTAACTATCACAAAAATGTCACAATGATAGCTTATTAAAATCTTCATACAAAATATTGTAATGGTAAATGTGGAGATCTGAAATATATATTATTATCAATACCAGCTGTCGCTATGACTTCTGCATATTTAAAGTTGTCGTATGAAACAAATCACCTCCTTTGAGTCAAATATGATCTCGCTAGTGCGAGGGGCGAATTACTAATGCCAAACAGAACACAATTTTCTTCTAAGACAAAGTAATCTAACCTGTCAAAGGTACAATCTGTACTTATAACATCCACTTGTCTTCTCTAATCAATATGATGATGAATTAGGTAAAAAAAACTAAATTCAAACTAGCTAATGATTTCTAGATTTCTAGATCTTCCATTTACAAAGCTATGTTCATATGGAGAAATCGCATTACAAAAAAAGGGAAAATTCGATTGTATAAAGTTATCTCAAATATTTTTACAAAGTTCATATTCTTATATTTTAATGCTAGGCTTGTTACTGGACCTTACTGGAAATATGCTATTTGTAGTTAAACTAACAACTTTTTGTGGTGCAATCCCATACTATTTTCAACTATGAAGGATGGTGTTTTATCCGTACCAACTGTGAATTATTCTAATTTTTTGAGGCGGTGAACATTTCAAATTCAGTAAAATTTAGAAAAATAATATTGTTTAGGACTTCCTGTAGCTCTTAAAAGTTTTTTCGATTTTGTACTTCACTATCTTAGCAAGGATAGTAAGTTTTCACGTAAAATATAACATATGTCTTTATCGGATTATTTTGAAACTGAATGCGAGTGTTCCTTGCACATTAATATCAGCATTTACTTTGTCTTTAACATTAATGCTGTCACATCAGATGCATATTCCCGACATTTGTAGTAGATTTTGTTGTTTAAGATTTTTGTATATATAGTTACAATATATAGATTTTGTATATATTGGTTTATTACAGTCTTAGTGTTGAATTTCAGTTAAAAATTATTTCAAGTTTCAAAATGATTTTACAACTATTAGATGTACTTTTTTCACACCCATTAGATGCACAAATACATTCACTGCCTTAAATGACATATTTTATAGCTGTGTGTCAAAAATAAATATTCTTTTGGCCTTTGGCAGTTTGTAAGTTTATAGTACTCAGTTCTACTAATAATATGTATTGGAGCTAATGCATTTTATACATTTACGTATTTCAATTAAAGGAACATATTATTGAAGCTACAGAAATTAATTTTCATGGTTTGATGGCTGGTTTTATCATATAAAATTTTTGTGATATAATATTTTCAGCGACAAAAATATTGCATTACCTCTGTTTTATTTTCTTGATTTAGTAAAAATGTCAACTAATACCAAAATGAACTAAACTAAGCTACAAATAAAATGTTTACTTAATTAATACATTTGAATGAATCCATAATGGATTTTCGGATTATGAATTTCTGATGCCAACGCTTGTTGCCTAGATGTGTCTGGGATAGGGTAATTAAACATCAGTTTTATGGTAGTAGGAGCACGAGTCGTGAAGAGGTCACGCACCCCACGTTAATGAACTAATAAGTATCTTCCTGCTCTCAACTACGGTAGGGCATGCATGAAGTATAAAGGATGTAAATACTCCATCTGGATGTTGATAAATATATGGAAAATATTTCCATCGAAAATTTAGATTTCCATATGTTTCTAGGGCTGAAAAATTACGTGTTCGCTATATGATATTGGCGATTTACTTCTCAAACGCAGAAAAGCATTTCTTAATTTATGTAAGCCGTTTTTACAGCAAATTTGAAAATACCCTATCACTGGAGAGTCTTTTACTGAAATAGTTTCCTCAAAGAAAATGTTGTTATATTTCTTATAGTTCCTAGAGTACTCGTTCAATTTACCAGTTTTGAAGGAGAATTTTTAATTTCACCTCCTTTAAGAGCAAATCAGATGGAATGGAAGAAAACTTAGTGAATTCGTCAATTTACCAAGTTTACTCATGATTATTAATTTTTGTTTTCGAGATGGTTAGTGAGTCAAATCTAAATGTTTCGATACATTAAGGTATATTATACGAGGGTGAATCAAATAAAAACCGGTATTGTTTTATACATATTTATTACTTATAAAATAATACAAAAAACTATTAATCATTTTTTAACATAGTCTCCTTCACTCTGGTACATTTTTCCCAGCGGTTTAAAAGCTTGTGAATTCCTTGCTCGTAGAAACTTTGAATTTGGGTCATCAGCCAATTGCGCACGAAGTCTTCAACATCTTGAACGTTCTCGAATCGTACCTCTCCAAGTACATCTTTCAAGGGCGCAAATAAAAAATAATCATATGGTGACAAATTTGGGTTGTATGGAGGGCACTTAAGGATTTCCCAATGCATATTCTCCAGTTTCTCCTTCGTCAAAACTGAACTCATCGGGCATAGACTTTATTGAAGCCAAGATAATTTTTAAAGCGATTTCATGAATAGTGAGCCGCCGGTCACCTTCGATAAGGTCGCGAAATGCATCAATGTTGTAAGCAGTGACACTTGAGCTGGGACATCGATTATAACTTATATTTACCACACTTTCTCATAATCTCTTATACTTCTTGACCCAGCCAAACCCTTGAGCCTTAGACAGGATATCGCCCTCATACAGAACCTTTAATCGAGTTAATATTTCGGATGGTTTAACGCCTTTTTTGGTGAAAAACTTTATTATAATCCGTTGCGCAACAGACAGTGAACCTAGTTTCTCTCTCCTGGCTGTATTGACAAAAGAACTGAGTGAAACAGCTCACTGAGCGTTTCCCCCACTCCTAATATATTGCACTACAATGACCTATACTGACAGCCCGCTTGTGATTGCCTAAGGAAAGTAATTGTAAAATTCCTGTTTATATTTGATTCACCCTCGTACATTAAATTATATTAAACATTAAAATACATTATACATTAAAATACATTATACATTAAAATTCATTATACATCAAAACGGTTAAATTCACCATGTAATATTTCACCCGCATACGCTTCACTTTGGGATTGGACCGAATTTCTTTTTACATTAGATCTCTCATATACTTTAAGAGAGGAGTCTCTTGCCTAGTATTCTTTTATTTGAAATTCAGTTATTTGATTCACCGTTTCATTGGCGTAACGTTGTTTTTCTTAGTTTGGCATTAAGCACATTAGCTGTGTTTATTTAGGTACTATTAGAGTAGGGAGTTAGCATTGTAGCTATTATCCTGTCAATTGTGATGCAATCTTCAGTCATTCGTTTGACTTTGATACTAATCCGACTTCACTGTAGTTGGTGTTAGCAACAATAAAATGTGCAAAGATGTCATTTAAATCTTAGATCATATCTGACATCTGCTCCTCAACCAAATTTGGTTGATGAGAGAAATATATTTTCCAGTTCTGGTTCTTTCTGTTGATCATTTCGTCGATTAACATGTATGAATACCTCAAAATATAAATCATACCGCATTTTATGTAGCCATTTTCTTCTTAATTTAGCTGCTTTGTAAAGATGAAGCAGTTCAGCCTTCTGCTTAGTTGCGCTTGGTATCCAGATACATCTTCGGAGACACTGCAACCTTGTACCATTCAGGACCTAGATAACACGTTTTTACGACAAGACATTTCCATTCAAATTTCTTTACTTTTCTCTTCTGGAAATTTGTTGAGTCCAATATCTTCTGTTACTGGTCTCATCAGGTCTCATGCCCGGAATTGCGATTACGATTGCATTGATATCTGATGTTGATATCTCATACGTGATCTCATCTGCCTTCCGCACTATGAATCTCATAGTTTCTATTTAAGATGTCCTCAGTGCCTGTTTTCGTAACAGGCACTGAGGCGTAAGATGTTTTGTTCCTCTTTATTATATCACTGAGTGCTTCTGAAACAGTTGCTGCTTTTCTTACATTGTTACGTCTATTCAAAATTAATTAAATATAATTTTGTATTTTATATATATATATATATATATATATATATATATATATATATATATATATATATATATATATATATATATATATATATATGTCAAGATATATTCATTTAACTGTATCTCTAAATATTTGCAGTTAATTTGCATGATCAATAATCCATTCCCTCCACGCCATCCTTAAAAACTAATATTTTTTGTGAAACTTCTTATGTATTTTTTTATTTTATTTTACTTGAGAGAGAAGCATCCGAGCTTAACTGATGAGTTCTTAAAAAACGAAACCGGTCGAACGAGACACAGTTCATCTAGTCGTACCCCTGTATTTAAAAATAGAGTTATTGTTACAGTTGATTATTATATACCCAAATATATAAGTTGTTATTTATGCTTTACATATGGCACCCCTTAGTTATATGAGGGGTATTTTTTAAATAAGGCCCGTTTGTGTTTGAGAGTGCAAATGATGCGCAATCTCCGAAATGGGCTTTTGCGTTCGCTCCCAGCGTGCTTTGCACACGTTTAGGTGCCATTTGCAACCGTGTCGTCTGTCTGTGTACTGAGCTGTATAAATTTATAATGTTTAGGAATCTTAAGTGGCTCACCAACTGTAAGATACGATCTGTAATTGATTCTTGAATGCAAAAACCTTGGCAGCAGCGGAAATTTACCGTCAGATTCTGTGAGGTTTGCGGCGATAATCCTATGAGTGATAGTAAAGTTCGTAAGTGGGTGAAAATGTTCACGGACGGCGGGTTAATGTGCATGATGAGCTACGCCCTGACCGATCTTCTCTGATTTTTCAAGCTTTGTTTGAAGAAATTTGAACAAAAATGGAAATTATGTAGAAAAGTAGATAAATGTAGAATATGGAAAGAAATATATTTTATAATGATATTTATATATAAATATTTATATATAATATAATGATATTTATATACATGGATTACGTACCAACCATGGTCCTTGAATATATACAATTCAGATCGGTATTTGTATACTATAAAATTCTGAGGTCGTTTAGAATGCTTTCCTGCCGTCCTCTCCTTGGTTTTCTATTTTGTCTCTACTTTATGTTTAGACTTATCCCAATCACCTTATTCTCTGGGTTCGGATAAAATTTCTTGTAATTGTTGGTTCTTCTAAATTTCCTTTAGTTTTTTATTTGTTTTTGTTATTCAAGCTTACTCCAAAATTTCTTGGAATTTTTGCATTAGTTCTTTTAAATCTTCGTGCTTCTCAGACACATCTCGCCGTGAGTTGTATATTATCACTTTTGTGTTTCTTCACATATATTTTGATTTTCATCAGTGTACTTTGATTTTCATAGTTTTGATTTCCCATTTCTATTTTGATTTTCGCTATTTTGGTTATTGTTATTTATCTCAGTATCTTTTTACCTTTTTCTTCCTTTGATGGGATTTAAGGTTGTTTACTTTAAAATAAATAAAAAAGGGTATCCGATAAAAAAGTATTATTCATAATTATATATCAGTAGAACAGAATGAATAATAAACAATTCGATTTCACTATAATGTTGTTGACATTAGATTGTTTCATAATGGAATTAAATATCCCTTCTATTTATTCTGTAAATTATTTTATATGCTTTTTGATTTTGATTTTGCCGAATGATTAGAATCTCTGTAATGATCATTATTTTCTAAACTTAAGTGGCGAAATTTTGTGATTTCACGATAATCAGTTTTAACAAATTTACAAAATATATTTGCCTAAAAGAGTTAAAAAAAATAATTATTCTTATTTGTATTTGTACATTACTGATATTACAAGTAGAAAAGCAATTATTGATTTGTACTCATGTGTAAACGAATTTACTTTAGGTTTGTTTCTGCTGGTCCAGACCAACGACGTACCGAAATTAGTGATTCAACAGGTCATGTGCGAGGGTCTTATACCTACTTGGATGATAAAGGAGTTCAACATTCAGTTCATTACATTGCGGGACCAGAAACAGGTTATAGAGTTCTGAAGACTGTTAAAGGACCTCACTTGCCAACAGTATTTCCATTTGACAAGCCAGACATAGTACCGCCAGACTTTTATGACTATATTCCTGAAAATGGTGAGGTTTTCGATGCAGCAGCCAGTGGCAGGCCAGTGAAGCCAAGCAGTAAGTAATTCTAAGGGGAACTATATATTTTTATATAGAATACTTTTTAAAGGAAAAGTTGTCTTCCTGTTATAGAATTTATTTACGATATCGTAATGTTATCATTCTATATTTTACGCTGTTTGTCTACATTTCTTCCCTCTATAGGTGATTTGTGGCACTCTTAACTATTCGATATTATTATTCAATTATCTTTTGTTATTCAGTGTCTAGTCGTTTATCTCTTCCACGTTACATTTGCTTCTGACTTAGTCATTTTTAATTGGATTGGAACTTGAGCTGTGAGAGGTCTCTTTTCTGTGAATGCATATGTGTATTTGTTTTTCCAGATTGTATTGTTTAGATCTCCTGTTACTTTATTAGGGTTCTATATTTGGTTTTTGACCTCATTTTCTACATCTTCTTAACGGACTAACTTGATGCTTAAGTATTTCGCTTCCATAATTTGTTTTAATATTGTGCTGTAAATTGTTTCTCTTCCATCTAACAGTTTTTTTTGTTAATGACTAATGTTTTTATTTTTGAGTAATGATGATAGCATTACACTTTTTTGCTATTGTGTTAAATCTGTGAGTCAAGTCAGCTTTACTCTGAGCAATAAACATTATATTGTATGTCTAGCTGACATTCATTATCACATTGTCCCTCATTCGATTGTAAGTTGTCCATCTATTCTAATTTATATTCTATTTCGATAAATGTCTTTAATAATTTTAATGATATCTAAGGGGATTTGTAAATACACAAAAGATTCCTCAGTGGTTTTTCGGTTATGTCTCATCACAGAAAAATGTATATGAATTTATGTCTCAACAGAAAAATTAGTATACGAGACTTCCATTTTTTCGTGTACTTTATTATATTTATATTTTATGTATATTACATCTGAGAATAAATTGTGTCAGTTACTTCGTCTTTACTCTTCCATATATAATTAATTAATTCGTTGGTAATTTGATATCTGCCTGCATCTGTTTTTCAGCTTTTTCTGTGCATTTTATATTTCCGATATTGTTATTGTTTCTTTGATGGTTGTAATTTCTAATGTTTCCGACTTTCTCGGTATAAACCTTTCTTCTTAAAAATAGATAAGCAAAGATTAATATCTAAAATTTTCACTATATTTTAAATTGTTTGTTGTTTCGACACACAATTTTAAAAACATTGGATATTTTATATAGTAGTCTTTGCTTATTTATTTAAAATTAATGTTCATCATGTATTAGCTAGCTCAGTTAAATTCTTTCTTTTTTATATAGTTTTTTAGGTATTTCATCTAGGTGTTCATTTCTATTTTTTCAGTTCAGAGTTTTATGTCTATTACATTTTTCTAATATATATAAAAATATAACATACAGGTTGTGTTCTTTTGAGAAAAGAATTGTGTTCTTTGCTCGTTTTTAATCCATCTGACAGCTGCGTGTGCTTCATTCATTTATAACTGTCGTATGTTTGATGTGTCTTATTTGACATGTTCATGACATGACAAAACTATGGTGTTTTCTTTTTCAATTTTCAATTATTATCTCTTGGCGAAAAAACAACAAACAATAATGGAAAATTAAAAAAAAAATCATGGTTTGGTTCTCCAGCCTTTTCCTATTCCGTTATTTTCTATTATTTGACTGTTTTCAATTTTTGCTATCATTAGCAAATATATAAATCATAAAAAACTGAAATCAATAATATTTGATCTTTATTACTTTTGTTAGATAAGTTTTTGAAAATATATTAACTGTGTAGATTAAAGAATATTAACAAAAGACGTGTAATTGAACAACACATTAAGACACAGTGATGGACGACAAAAATGCGTCTTGCAAAGAATATTGGGTTGATACAACAGGTATACAAAACTATTGATTTAAAATATTAAATAATTACTAATATATTAATAACTATGCCTTGAAAATGCCGGTTATCGGTAGTGTGGGATACTCCTAATTTCTCTGAAAGCTTCTTAGTGCTTATTTTAGAACGTCCTCAGCTGCTCTTAAAACGTCGGCATCGTAAGACTGTGAATGATCTGATCTGCCCCTAGCTTTAAAACTCATGTTCCAGAATGTTCTTCGTCTGCTTTGCAAATCTCATGAGCGCTTTGAAGCCTTTTTTTAAATAATGCTTTAAAATTGCTTCAATTTCGCTACTTATTTCACTCATTTTAACGTTATTGTTAAAAACCGCTGACTGAATATTTCGCAGTTAAATCAATGTAATTCCGACGAAGGAATGTTTGTTTATCAATTTAGTGGTGACTTGAATGTTTCGTTTAAGCTTACAACCATTTGTGATCCTTTATTTATAAACAAAAGAAAAAATGCAAATACTTTTGTTACACCCTAGTAGTATGTACCATTCTGTTGAATGACCTTTCTCCATTTTTTCGGCAGCTGCATCTTGCGCTCCTTAAATCCTGAGGTTTCGGGTTGAAAACTACTCCATGTGATTTTTCAAGTTTTACAAGGAAGTTAAGTCTTTACCATCTAAACTGTTTTGAATCGATCCAAATAAATGGCAGTCTGAGGGTGTAAGGTCAGAAGAAGATGGCGGTTGGGCCAAAACATTCGAGTCAAGTTGTATAACTTTATGTCGTGTGCCAAAGACACTTGTGGTCCAGTACTCGTGTCCAATGGTATACGAGTCCAATGTTCTCGGTGGAATAAAATCTCAGCAAGTCAAATGTTGAAAGACAGTACAAAGTAGAACATAATAGAATGAAGGTGAGAAGGCTTTCATTAAAAAAGAATTTAAAACACGCTGGAAGAACTTAACAACAGCTAAATTTAAATACAAATGTACTTTTAAATATTCTAATATTTGTTGAAGCAAAAAAAGTTTCATTTTAGGTTAGGTAAAATAATTACAAAAGGTTTGACTTATTCTATTTATGATAGTTAAGTAGTGAGCCGTTTTGAAGCAGATTGCAAGACGATCTACATTCAATAACAAATTACTTTCATTCATTCAAAAGTGGTAATTTCTTTCCTATTTTCCTTTTAATTAATTCTAATATGAAGAGAGAGTTAGTTAGTTATCGCGTAATTCTTTTAGATAAACCATATAAATACATAATTTAAAAAAAACATTATATATATATATATATATATATATATATATATATATATATATATATATATATATATATATATATACACTATATATATATATATATATATATATATATATATATATATATATATATATATATATATATATATATATATAATATAGTTGGAAATCCGTAACTTTTTTCTACAAATTATATTTTTTAGTGAATTTTACAATTTTTGGGATATAATTATAATTCCTGATAATATAGAATTAATAAATAATATAATAATAATAAATAATATATTATTAATAAATAATAATATATTCAAACTAATAATATATCTATAACTGACATTTTTGTAAGGAATGATTCACAGTATAACAAATTATGGTTTTTTTATTAAAAAATAATTAATTTACTACATCTATAGGAAAGCCATTAAAACCAAGTACAGATATAGGAAATGGGATTGATAAAGACGACTATGACCGCCCTGGCGATGGTCTCAGTCTAGGCGATGATACTGATACATCTGGCAATTTTGGAATATCGAAACCCAGTCCCAGGCCAACAGCCATTCCTGGCAGTAGCACCTCACGACCTGGTTTAGGTTTGAATGAAATACCAAACGGTGGAGATGAAACTTCTTTTGATTTTGGGGATCTTTTTGGTGACGTCGGAGGTAGTTCAACCACACGACCTGGTGCCAGACCAGGAGGAAGACCCACTGGTAGACCTGGAGGACGCCCAACTATTCGACCTGGATCGACAACTTTTAGACCGACTAAAGGACCTTTGTTTCCTGGCGAAGAGGATGATGGATCTTATCGTCCTGAAGGTGAAGATGGATCATATAAACCAGGAAATGTGGAATCATCAACTTTTGGTGGTATTGGCCCTACTACATCAAGACCAGGTATAAACAATTTGGTTTTTATTTTTTAAAATCTGCTTTAATGCTGTAACAGTTCATTTTTATCATTACACTGGGCTTCTATAGAAAAATCTGAGAACGCCTATGTACACAAATGTAGTTCGATTTAACATAAATCCCTTGTGCATGATACCCTTAAAGTATTTTATTTCAATCTTTTTTTCGGGATCACAAAACAATTTTTACATTACATGGGACCCACATAATTATTATGGATTAATTGAAATGTAATTATATATTATTTAACATTCAAAATATTCAGCTTTGTTTGTGAAAACGATTTAAAATGTTTAATACAATTTCTAGAGGAAAAGATTTTTTAATATCTCTGTATCTTATTGGTAGCACCCAAGTAACGCCCAGGTAGCACCTAAGTAACTGAATCTATTAACCTACATCAATGGTTTGCTACATATTCCTACATTTCTTCTTTACTTTTAATCTTTTCAAACTTCTCCAAACCTCAAATCTTTTCCCATGTGCATATATCTATTTACATGTATTTTATATGTACGAGAGTGGTTTGAAAAGTTTCCAGCCTCCTTTCCTATTCTGGCAATATAATTGTACATGCGTTAAAAGATAACATTGAAAATTTCAGCCGTATTAGATGCTTAGTTGTTATATGGATTAGATCCAATAAATAATTAAAAGTGAATTGCATAGAATAATTTTCACAAAGCAAACGAAAAATATTTTGTTTTAAATATAATTCAGCAATTTTTACATAAACAAACTAAGATTTATGTCTACCAATTACTATTATAGTTAAACTTGTATATATTATAGTACAATTTGATTCGACACACAGTGCTTTTTCAAATACAAACTACAATAAACTGCTATTTTTGTTGGTGATACGTTTATTAAATTAATCTAAAGTTCTAATATCGTATTATAATTTTTTAAATATTTTCAAAAACTTACGAATTATTTTACATTGTCACGTTATCTTTTTTTACATTTTCCTTTTTTCTTTTCCATATCTCCCGTTTTTCCGCTGCTTGTTTTTCTTATTTGAACGTGTAGTCGATCTACGTATCATTTTCCTTGTATTCTTGACTCGTGTATTTCCTTACCAAGCAATTATCTTTCATTCGATGTAGGTACATACTTTAGCAGTCCAAGTTGTTTATCAACCATTCTTCTACTGGTCTTATTTAGTTGTTTAGTTTATTAGTTTACTTTTATTATTAGTTTAATTTATTAGTTTTGTTTCATAAATGTGGTCCTTTAAATTTCTCGACACTTCTTAAAATAAGTTGTTTAGTACATTGTGTATTCTTCCAGTCTTGCTTATTCTTTCATTTATTTCTTTATTTAAATTTCTAGTGTCATTTACTATAGCGCCCAAGTATGTAAATCTATTAACCTACTTCAGTAGTTTGCTATATATTTCTTCTTTACTTTTAACCTTTCCAAACTTCTCCAAACAACAAATCTTTTCGCATGTGCATATATCTATTTACATGTACGAGACTGGTTTGAAAAGTTTCCAGTCTCAACCTGAAAATGCCTTTACTCGTCAAAAGTATTCTGGTAATATAAATGCGTTGAAAGATAACAGTAAATTTCAGCCATATTAGATGCTCACTTGTTGTTTAAGAGTCACTTATGTCAGTTGATCTTTGTGTTTCTGTAAAAATGGAAAAAATCGAATATCGGGCCATCATTAAATACTTGCATTTAAAAGGCAATACGCCTACGCAAATAAATTAAAGCCGAGATGGATAATGTTTACGGGGATTCTGCAGCATCATTTGCTATCGTGAAATTTTGGGCAGCTGAATTTAAACGTGGTCATACCAACTTGGTTGACGATGAACGTTCGGGACGGCTTATACCATACATATATAAACCTACAGTACAAATAAATAATATAACATTATGTTGTATTTGTTCTTCAATGTTATTGGTAGTGGTTACAGTTTTTGCCCGTCCCGAACGTTCATCGTCAAGCAAACTGGAACGGTCACGTTTAAATTCAGAAGCCCAGCATTTCAGGGAGGCAAATGATTGTGCAGAGTCTCCAGCAACGCGTCATCTCCATCGACGTCCAACGTCCATCTCCATCAACGCGTGCACAATTATATTATCAAAATATTTTTGACGACTGACGCCATTTTCATGTTGAGCCTGGAAACTTTTCATTCTACCCTCGTACATATTCATTATATTTGTCAATTTCCTTTCTGTCTAGTTTTTCGGACATTTGTCTTAGGATAAATATTAAGTGAATCTATCTCATCTAAGTAGGGGTTGCGTATCTTTTCTATGAATTTTGCTACTTATCTAGGAGCGTATTTTCTAATATTCTTGCTGGAACTTTATCCAATATACTTTTGATTGTTAATTATCTGTTGGTGATATATTTCATGTATAATGGAGTATCATTCATACGTTTCAGTATTTTGATAGTTCTTTTTTCATTATAATTAGTTGAGTAAATCATGAAATTTCGCTTTGTATGCCCCATTTACCCCATCCTTACTGGCATAATTCCATTTCCACGTGCTTCTATTCATTCAAGCATCAGTCTATGCGCCCTATCTTAAATGCTTTCAGCCGGTTGATTGTGGGAGTTTTTAGCGTCCAAACTTTGGCCTTATTCGACAATACAGATCAAATGTAACATTTGACACTATAAAAAATGGTCTCATTTTTAAATAATGTTGAAAATGTTTTGTTTCTCTGACTAGGTCAGGTTGTTTTGTAATGTATTAACCAAGATAATTAAAATATTTTACTCGTTCCACTTGTTGTTCATTTATTAGTTCATTAAAAACGAAGCCTCTGAATGAATACGACTGAAGCCTATACATTTTATTTTGGTAACGTTGATATTTCGGCCTATCTCCACCTCTCATATCATTTTATTTTGTGTAAAAGTCCCCAATTTTACCAGATATTTATCATAATCTATATCTGCAATTCTTTTTTACTTTTAACATATGTTATTTTCATGCAGTTTTCAGTATTAACTATTGTTTTGGTAACGTTGATATTTAGACCCACTCCGCCTCTCATATCATTTTCTTTTGTATAAAAGTTCCGAATTTTACCAGATAGTAATCGTAATCTATATCTGCAATTCTTTTTTACTTTTAACATATGTTATTTTCATGCAGTTTTCAGTGTTAACTATAAAATAGTCTATAATTGAACTTCCATTGCTAGAAACAATTTACGTTTGCTTAAATTTGATGTTAATAGTGAAATAATAATTCCTGGAAAATGTACTACGTTGGTTTAAATTACTTCTTAAAAACCACTTTTTGAGAATGTTATAGCTGTTCGATAATTTCTCCTCATCATAGATACTTTCTCCTCATCATCGAAAAAGAGAACACGTTTTTCTTTGTAAAGTATTTTGAATAGACTTTTAATATTTTTTATTTTCAAGAAATGTAAGGTTAAGCATAAACTAACAGTTGATAGCCCAAGGGGATGGTGCTGACCGGGGTTAATCTGTACCTAATGAGTATGGTTTGGAGCCCATGATAAATTGTAGGCGCAGTTACCAAATAATATCTAGCATATTGATGCGTCTCTATCTTAAGGGGGAAATCCCTTTAGACGCGTCAGAATGAGTCATTTTTCAGAAGTGTTTTTAAGAAGTGTTTTTAAGAAGGTTTGAAGAGTATAAAATTATTATTATTATTATTATTATTTATAAAATAGTGGCTCAGTAATTTTTTTTCGGTCGTCTCTGATGGGTGGTCCAAAAGTGTTGCACTTGCCACCCTTTTTCTAGCCATCTGAAACAAAAAAGACACATTTCTTTCTGTCTCTGATATATGTACGGGAAGGATAAGCCTATAAAACTATAAAATAGTAATAAATCAAAAATTAAGTTAGCTTTAAAAACATGTTCAAAGTTTGTACTATTTTTTCGACAATTTTATACCAAAAAGTAGTTTACTTACAAGAAATCTTTAAAACTTTAGGTACATCCTTCCAATAATAACATAGAGAAAAGCCTCCCAAATCGATCAGTAACTTTTTGAGTTACAGAGCGAGCAGTTTTTGAAAACACAGTTTCAAGATAATTTCTTTTAAAGTTTCAGTACGATAAAAAGATTAGTTTTAGTGACTTACCGATGAATCAGCGATCCCAGGTGCATATAATAGACCTTCAGCCTCTTCAAGAAGCTTTTTTTTACCTGCTGTTGTTTTTGGGCTGTACGAGGTGCTTTTGTCTCAGAAAGACTACTCCGGTTGTCTCGTTACTCACGCCTTATCGCTGGTTTCTGCGAAAACTTTGGCATAGCTGCCAATAATTATACCTTCAATATACACACAAATACACTTGCACTATCACTTATCACTTGTACATCGAAACTTTCTCCGTGTTTATCAGTAAATTGATTACCTTGATTATGTCTTTTTGTAGATTTTTTTCGAGCGATATTATATAAGAACATAAAAAAGATATCTTTAATAATATAAAAAACACTGGAATGTCTACACATCATATTAAAAACAATCATTTTCTAGATATAAATAATATTAAATTATTATATTCAGAAAAGAAAAGTGAAAACTTAGACCTACTTGAAATAAAAATATCCTTTAGAAATGGTCATATAATAACCACCAATGAGCAGCTAAATTTTCAAAACACCTCGATAATAGATATTGTAATTGAATAGCCCTGTTTTTACCTGCCGATATTTACAACTCAGCATCTAAGGTGTGGATGCGCAATAGCCTAACGGCCTAACGCCTCAGAGCTCATTCAAAGCAGTGCATTCGTCGTGGTAACATCGGTTAAGTACTGTACATTCGCAGAACTCGTCATTCTCTACCTTTGGTAGACAGTGACCCCACTCACTCTTTTGTTTGGGCATCTCAAAGGCCAAGATGCTGATTAAAATATCTGGGTCGCGATATGCGGGCTCAGGCGCGCTCCACAGTATGTGCGATAACTTCGTAAATATCTATAATTTTTATTTTTCCTTTTGCCAGTATACTCTCAATATATTATATTTTCAAAATATGAAAAAAAATCGATTCTTTGAAATTTCTAAGGGGGTTTCCCCCTTTAAATGAATGAATCAACCATCATTATTCAAAATTTAAACCAGTTTAACCAGTTGTTTATTTAAATGGAGATGTAAACAAACAACTTGCCCTTTACGAGAATAACAAAATCCAATAGCATCCATTACATATTTTTAAAAATCCTAGTCTTCAAATTCCAGTCTTAAAAGTTAAATTCTTACTTGGTGAGATTTGTGGTCTTGAAGAGTCATTGGACCATCATTTTTCGAAGGTTATATTGAGCAACGCGGTTACTTTTTAAAATATAAAGAAATATGTGATCACATCAAAATTCCGACTAAAATAATTAATATTAAAGTAATTTAAAATAATTGAATACCAATTGTTGAGAGATTAGACTTAGTTAACAGAATATTTTTTATGATTCTACATTATTGGCTTTCCAGTATTAATCTAATGTTTTGTAATACAAATAATTTATTTTTCTTACTAGATTAGAATTTTCTATAATGCAAAATATTTTACTTTGTTCAGCAGATTAAAATAATTCCAAATCACGTTTTTTAATTTACAATTTGCTGTAACATAATACTTTTAAAAGTTATAAATTATACTTAGAGAGTTACTGTTTTTTGAAGGTTTTGGAGGATATCCATCTGGACGGCCAACAACAAGTAAACCTCCATCTGGTACGATAGATTATGATGATCAATACGACTTACCTGGTACTGGATTGTTTGGCAGTGAAAGTGGAAGACCGTTTGGTAATAAAGATGGCGATGATTATGGTGGTGGTAGCGGCAGTGGAATTGGAGGAAGACCAGGAGTTATTCAAGTTGGAGGTAAACCTAATTTGTTTAATTTATAATGATGATTACATTTTTAAATTATTATTCGGTCTTTCTGCTAAAGCAAATGGTTTTAAATATATCATTTTCTATTATTTCTTGGGTAATATTCAATAGGTCTGTGTACTAAATATGTCGAAAAACAGAGGAAGCAGTATAACTCCCTATTCTGTTTGGATCGGAGTATGAAATTTGATGTGAAATTTCATAAGTAATTATTTTAAATATTTTAGCATATTCCATTAGGGCCAGTTCTGAAAAGTTTTAGGTCATAAATAGCGGTTGTAATTTTAATCATTAAGCTGGGCTTGTCAATGTTGATGTTAATGATGACGGGTGACGGTATGGCTTTTGATAAAAGCCGCCTTTGCACAATCGGTGCCGAATCTTTTGTTTTACTGCTTCAACTTGTCATCCGTTGCAATAATTTCGAGTGAATAGCACAATAGTGTCTCTTCTTTGTTCGCGATTTATAAGGTCGAGTAAAAGCAAAGGAAAAGTAGTTCCTACACGGAAAAAAGTCGCGTTACCGCTTAAGGTAAAAATAGAATTGCTTTAGATAGAAAGGCAATAGATCAACTGTACGATCCATCAATAAATCAGAAGACAAAATCACAAATTTTTCATCTTCAATTTTACTATCAACAAAAATTGTTCATGATCAAGCAATTGAAAAAATGGATGTAGCATTAACATTATGGATTGAAAACTATAGCCAGAAGAGAGTGCCTCTAAGTGGTGCTATAATCCGTGAGTGGTGCTAAAAGCTAGGCGTCTTTAAGAACATTTCAAAGAACCTGGTGATGAACATACGGATAAAGAATTTCAAGAATCGGAAGTTTGGTTCAATAGGTTCAAGGTGCGACAATCACTGCATAACATCAAAATTGTTGGAGAAGCTGCATCTGCAGACATTTTAACGGCACCAACATATCTAGAAGAATTTTCAAATTCAATTGCGGATGGTAGATACAAACTGTACAAGTGTTTAATGCAGACAAAACTGTCCTGTCTTAGAAAATAATGCCAAACAAAACTTTTATATCCAAAAGTGAAAACTCCGTCTCTGGTTTTAAGGCAGCAAAAAATAGAGTTCGCTAAACCTTCGTGCATTTAAAAATGAAAATAAGGACAACCCATCAGTATTTTGGCGGTGAAACAAGAAAACAGAAAGTCTCATTTTCTGTGACTGGTTCCGGGATTGTTTTGTTCCTGAAGTTTAAACTTATTTAACAAGAAATAATTTAGATCCAAATATAAGCATCCAAATATAAAGGTGATGTTTTTACCTTCTAACACGACGGCCTTACTCCAACCTATTGATCCAATTCAAGCTTTTAAGCTCTATTACATTGGACACACCTTTAAAATCATACTAGACATTATGAAATTAACATTCATATCACGATCACATTCCATTGTGTTTGGAATGTGATCGTTGGTTGTCATGGGACGTACAACTCGAAGCCCGACTGATGACGGCTTAAGACCAAAAACCGGTCTCGGGAGATGCTTATTGGCGTTTGTTGCCGACTGAAGGATCGAGAATTTTACGTGGAGCGTAGGAAAAATGTTTTCCTTGTTTTTTGAATATTTTTAATGTTTTCCACTTGTCCACTGTGAATTTTTATAAATAATTCAAATGGTAGCGTGACACTTGTCCCACCCGTTAGTAAATAAAATGATTAACATGTTTGTATTATTTTTATTGACTTTTCTTGTCAACTAATCTTTCTTCAGACATTTATTGTAAACTGCAGACTTCAGTGGCGACTCGTGGGTTTTTAAAGTGGGAGGGTGTAGAAGAAAATAGTGCTGCTGAAGATTTTTTTTGCTTTCCCCTTCTTTCTTTTTACTTTTTGTACTATTAAAACCCTATACAGGAGGTGAACCAGGAAAATGAGTTAAAGGAAAGAAACTGAACGGAATTAAAATATGGTGTTTTGCTCTGAAAAATAGTTTACTGTGATAAATGCTGGATGGGTGGCGCCCCAACGCCATCTCTCACGAGCCGCCACTGGCAGTCTTGCAAATTTCACTTATGCTTGCATATTTTGTGGATTGGTGCTTGCAATTGGATTGGCTTCTTTTGTTCTTATTGCTTATTTAGTTTGCCAATCCATGCACCAACGTTCTTTCTTTAAAGATCATTTTTCTAAAACATCATTAATTTACATCTTTAAGCAGGTAAGAGCAGAAAATCTACATTTCAGGAAAATGTAGGATATCCGCTATTTTCGAATTTTAGAAATTTTTCAATGTCTATTTGTCTTCTATGGTTGACTGCTTTGGTATTTGTACTTATACAGGGTATTAAAGAAATACTCTGCGAAACTATTTTGGCAAATTCTACGTCACAAAATAACACAAAATTGTCATACGAACATGGGTCCGAAAATCCTTCGTGTCCGAGATACAGGGGTTGAAGATTAATTTTTTTTATATCTCCCGCATAAAGAAAGGTATTGTAACCAAATTTAAAACATATCATCAGCCTTCCGGTTGCCATAATCTGAGAGAATATCAAGTCCTACAAGTAGCCAGTGGCGGAGTTGTAGGATGTTGCTACTAATAAATTTTAAAAATAATTAATACGGTCCTATTCAAAATTAAACTTAAATACATTTTTCAATTCAGAATATTATTCTCTTCAAAAAGTGTATCTTACCATACTTTCGTTTTCATGGCAATCGCCTCGCTTTCATGGCAAAGTTGATATAATATAAGAATTAATACAATGGAATCAACTTATCTATGAAAATAAATAATTTACTTAAAGTTGAGATTAACAAAACTTCAGAGACACTTCGTTTTCGACGTGTTAGTCATTAGCAACCGAAATAATTTGGAGTATCGTTACTTTACAGTACATTCGGGGGCAAGGCAGAAATATGCATAAGTCAACTAATACAGAATTAGCCGATATTCACCTCTGTTACGGAATGGCCAATTGTAATGTCAGAATAGCAAGACTTTTGTACCAGACACCATTTCTACTATGCGTATGGCCTAGTAGAATTATGTTTCCTGATGTTCATCGGGGTTTAAGGGAACAAGATAATTTCAAGGTGCAAGCACAAGATAGATGCCGAAATAGGGATATTATATCGCCAGATACGGAAGAACAAGTCTTAAACGCAATTACTGAAAATCCAAATACAAGTACAAGGATCAGTGCAGTTAATATGGACTTCCATGTCAGAGCGTGGAATGTTTTAAAGGAACACCACTTGTACCCTTACCATATTCAGAGGGTACATATATTGCTTCCAAGGGATTGTTTGCCCCGCTTGACATTTTGTCACTGGTTTCTTCAACATGCAATTGATTTCAATTTTCATATTTCCATGAGGAGGCTCAATTCACAATAGAAAGACTAATTAATTTTCATAACAACATTTTATTCTTTGGGCAGAAGATAATTCTCATGAAATTATTCAAACTCGACACCAATACCCGTCTACCGTCAATACATTTGGGCTAGAATAATTGGCAACCGATTGATCGAATCATTTTTTTACCAGCAACACTAACTGGGCAGGTGGATTCGAGATTTCTCCGCGTGGATCTGCCTGATTTGCTCGAAGATGTCATATTAGATATTAGGAATAGATTATGCAAGCCGCTGACCAGATCACCAGACTGTAATCCACTTGACTATTTTCTTTGGGGATACAACAACACTAAAATAAAAGACATTGCGATGTTGAGGAGAAAAATTGAGTGAGCTTTTAATAAAATTCACAACACGCCTGGAATTTTAGGCGTGTGTGCATAGAAGTTGGTGGAAGCCATTTCGAGGATCCAATTTAAATATTTGTTGGTTTTTAATTAATAAATAGCACCTTATTTAGTAATATAATTATAGAGAAGACCTTAAGTTGTTTGCCTTGTTGGCTGGTTGGTTGGTTGCAAAAAAGTTGGCAGAGTATTTCATTAACACCCTGTATATAGTCCTCATATTTTAAATTACATTCTTACTCAGCATTGCTTCGCTAGCCTTAATGTTAGGTGCTCTGTTGTTTTCCAGAAAACCGAAACAAAAACACCACACCGAAACAAAAATAAAAAACTATAAATTGTAGAAGCCTTTTTGGTAGGGTTCGAAGAGTAATTTCAAATTTGTATGTTTTATATTGTATATGTATTTTGTATTTGTATTTACGTATTTATTGAATAGTTTAATACTAATTTTTTTGCGCGGAATCGGTGATTAAATAACTTTGATGATGCTCATCATCTTAAATTTAATTTCTGTTGAGTTAGCAAGTATATTGATGATGGTTTTGGTTTGGTTAGTTGTAATAACAGCTATATACAGTATTCTGTTAATTTTTGTATTTTACATTTTCGTTAACTTATATCATAATAATTTTATTTAGGAAACAAACCTTGTCCCAAATGTGCGGGTACAATAGTTACTAATATAGGAGATAGACCTTTTAATGTACCACCAGGCGTTTCAATCAGGTTAGTGATTTTTTATAGAAACATATAGGATATAAATACAAAAATTGTTTGTAGAATTATTTTCTACATCTATTTTTAGTACGAGTTTTTTTTTGACTCATAATCTAATAATTTTTTTTATCTCGATATTTAAGAAATACAGGGTGTTCTCAAAATAGAGTCATTTATTTTAACATGTTGTGGAACTCGTACAAAGAAGTAATTTTACCAAAAATCATTTATATAAAAGTTGCAAAATAAAGAAGTTATTAACAGTTAGAAAATTTGAAAACAGAGCTGACGTTTTAATATTCTTGACCACTGCGTTGTAGAACTCGCAAAGAGAAGTCAATAAACAAAAATCATTTATATGAATGTTGCAGAATAACAAAAACAAAAATGTTAGATATTTAAAAAATTGTTCAAAATTGACTCCATTTGTTCGGTTAACACAAAATCTTTTTCGGCGTACCTATACTACATGCGTCAAAAATAAAATCCCGTTGTCCATGAATAACATCACAAGCGTTTTCGATGTGCTGTTATTGTTCTTCCATAGTATATACTTCTCCATCGGGATAAACTAACTTTTTTTAATAACCCCACAGAAAAAATCGCAGGGCGTTATGTCCGTAGAGCGTGCAGGCCAAGACATGGATCCATTGCGCCTTATCTATCTGTTAGGAAATTCATTATTTAAATGTTCGTGAACTTCTTGTCTAAAATGTGGTGGGGCTCCATAATGTAAAAACCACATATTCTGTCTAACATTTAAAGGAACATCTTGTAATAATTGTGGCAGATTGTTTTCAAAAAATTCTAAATAATTTTCACTTGTCCGTCGACCTGGAAGGAAGAAAGGCCCAATAAGCATGCCATTCACTACGCCAGACCAAACATTTACTGGAGATATGTGCTGAAAATTGAGTATTTTTACTCAATGATAATGATAGGGATAAAAGTGTTGCTGTCGTTTAGTCTTCCACACTTTATTATGACCAACTTCAAATTGACCTGCTATTGGTCCAGTGTTCATTGTTGGCTCATTTTCGATAATTTCTAAAATTTCTTTCTATATGTGTATCATTTCGCATGGAGCAGGCCTTCCAGCGTGACCTCCTCGTTGTGTCTTTAAGTACAGGGAGTCTTTCCTGTACCCTGAAACCTTTCCGCATATAAACGACATGCTGCGGTTGCATTTTGTTGGCACTCCTCGTAAGTTAATATCATGTTTACTAGTTCATTGTTTTCATAAACGTGTGGCATTTTAATCGTAGAAAGTACCCAAAAATTAATTACACCCTATTAAGGAATTGTTACCATTGGTCACACTCATTTCGCACTCAAAAGAAGTATCGTACAAGAATACAAAAAACTAGTCAAAAAGTAAACAAATACTATATGTGTTTACAACGCAATGGTCGAGAATATCGAAAAGTCAGGCCTGTTTTTAAATCTTGTAAGTGTTAATAACTTCTTCTATTTTGTAACTTTTATATACATTATTTTTGGTTAAATTACTTATTTTTACGACTTCTACAACCTGTTAAAATAAATGACTCAACTTTGAGAACACCTTGTATAATAGTTGTTCGTTATAAAACTGGTGTACAATATGAACTAGTTTGCATAACTATATTAACGGGTATTCCATTAAGAGGTTTCGAATGTTGGTAACGAATAAAAGAAACGTTTCATAACATACCTGAAAGTTATTTATGGCAGTGCGAAGCTGGATAGTGTACAATTATACGTGGAATACAACATCTGTCAAATGACCGCCACGACTTCTCTGGCAGCTCACAATTCTTTTGTTGAAATTATTGATTACTGCTGAACACATTTGCGGAGTTATGCCACGAATTATTCGCCTAATTTCTTCTTTCAACTGTTGAACGGTTTGCGGATTATTTTCGTAAGCTTTGCTTTTCACATAGCCCCACAAAAAATAGTCTAGCGGCGTCAAGTCGCATGACCTTAGTGGCCAATTTACGTCCCCATTCCGGGAGATCAGCCTCTCCTGTTCTTACAAAATTCAGCTAACACAGGAGCTAAAGCCAGCCGACCATGGGCAACGCCGTGCATTTGCCAAATTGGATCCTACAGATGAAGGCACATGACAATAATTTTTTCGATAAAATCATTTTCAGTCACGAGGCTCATTTCCACTCAAACGGTTACGTTAATAAACAAAATTGTCGCATCTGGGGCAATGAAAATCCTAGAGAAATCCACGAAATCCCGATGCATGCTCAACGTGTCACAGTTTGGTGCGGTTTTTGGGCTGAGGGTATCATTGGACCATATTTTTTTGAAGATGAAGATGAACGAGCTGTTACAGTAAACGGAGAACGATACCGAACGATGATTGATGTTTTTTTATGGGATCAAATAATGGACATGGATTTAGAGAATATGTGGTTCCAACAAGATGGTGCGACATGTCATACAGCACGTGAAACATTGACTTTATTGCGTATACAGTTTGCAGGGAGGCTGATTTTCCGGAATGGGGACGTAAATTGGCCACCAAGGTCATGCGACTTGACGCCGCTAGACTATTTTTTGTGGGGCTATGTGAAGAGCAAAGCTTACAAAAATAATCCGCAAACCGTTCAACAGTTGAAAGAAGAAATTAGGCGAATAATTCGTGACATAATTCCGCAAATGTGTTCAGCAGTAATCGAGAATTTCAACCAAAGAATTGTGAGCTGCCAGAGAAGTCGTGGCGGTCATTTGACAGATGTTGTATTCCACGTATAATTGTACACTATCCAGCTTCGCACTGCCATAAATAACTTTCAGGTATGTTATGAAACGTTTCTTTTATTCGTTACCAACATTCGAAACCTCTTAATGGAATACCCTTTATTAAAACAGTTCGTCTGTGAAAAATGTTTTTTGTCTTTGAAGAGTGATAAGAAACAACTTAATTAAAACCGTTACTAACAAACGAAACAGGTTTGCTTGGTGCAAAAAAAGTTCAAAAACGATCGAATTACAACTATATTCTTAAAATCCGTTGTTTGGTGTGGTTTATGCTACGAAAGATAATATTGTTTATAATTTTTCAAAAATGAGGTTTGCAATACGATTACATTTGGTAATGATATTTCCAAAACATAGGTATCACTTTTCAAATTAACTTTTAAAAAATATAATAATTCTTCAATTCATATTTTTTTCATTACCGAAAAAAAAAACAATTATTACATCTCAGCATAAATTTAGGAGTATACGACGTATTTTGTTAAAATTTGAAGTTCCGTCCATACAAAATCTAGATAATGCAGTCATTGAGACGTGAGATGTGATGGATGATTAAGTCTGATCAACCACATTTTCTTTTAAATTTTGTGTTAACATACGTGCAATATCATCTTTCGTCATTATTCTTAATCCCTACTTTTACTTTCTTAATCCATACAATACTTTCTTACTATTGTTATATTAGCTCGCTAGGTTACATGTACTCGCTACATATAAAATATTGCGGAACTGAAACTCAGAATTGAATAAGAAATAAGGTCATTGGAAATTGGGATATATATACATATATATATATATATATATATATATATATATATATATATATATATATATATATATATATATATATATATATATATATATATATATATATATATATTATATTAAAGATCGCGTTTGACAACATACATTAGGACAGGACATCATAGAGCTATGTGAAACACGAATAAAGGGCGAAGAGCTAATAAATTGGAAATAACTGGTCACGTACTTTACACTCGGGGTACGAAGAATGGACAATGTGGTGGAATATATTCCTCATTAACCGAAAGTTGAAGGACAGTGCCGTAAAATTTGAATTGTATATCTGATCGACTAACCCAATGAATTATTCAACTGAATAAAAAGTTTAAGCTTCAAATCGTTCAAGTTTATGCACCAATTATAAGCTATGGTGATGAGGAAATGGAGATATTTTATGATGATGTGGCCCAGTTTCTACACAACGAGAAGTGCAGGTACAAATTATGATCGATAACTTTAATGCTAGAATTGGAAAACCAAGAACTTGTGAAAACGAAAACTGGCCCATATGGAAGTGCAATAGAGGTTACAGATTGGTTGATTTTGCGGAAGGACAAGAACTGTATATTGTGACTCGTTTTATAAGAAAAAAATCAGTGGACATGGAAAAGTGCAATTGGTTTTACACATGAAATTGACTACATCATGTTAAACGATAAAACAATATTTTGCAATTGTAATGCCCTTAACCATTTTAATATCGGAAGTGACCATAAAATCGTACGAGCAAGAGTTAGGATAAACTGTCGAAGAGAACGTTTAATTCTTGTAATGCTGAGAGCGAAGAAAGGCAAAATAAATTCTGGGAAGCTGCTTCAGAGGGGCAGCGATTTTGAGATTACTTTATCGAACCGCTTTGATGTGTTGCAAGATTCAGAGGAGATGAAAATAACAGATCAGTATGTAAAATCATCGATAATGTGCTTGAAATAGCTGCTGCAATAACACTAGCAGAAAAAAGTTTCAGACAGTCAAAAATCTCCAATGAGACAATTGATTTAATGAAAAGACGACGTACAATGAGGAATGCAGGGAGTCATTTTAACAGAATCGAGTACTTTGAAAACTATAACTTTGAAAAACTATAAGAAAACGTATTCAAGAAGAAACACATCAGTTCAACATGCAGCTATTGCAAAAAACACTAGAAGAAAACAAAGGAATAAACAAAGCAAAACACAAGCTGAGAAATAAAAGGACAGAAATGTATACCTTAATGCGTAGGGATGGCACAGTGTGCAGGGAACGTACGGAAATGTTAGAGATTATCAGAAGATTTATTCCAAGTTATATGAAGACCAGATATCCTGTTGGATGAAGTGATAAATGCTATAGAAACGATAAAGAATGGAAAGGCTCCAGGAAAAGACAGTATAACAGTTGAGATGTTAAAAGCTGGCGGTCAAACTTTAATTAAAGTACTGGCAAAATTGTACTCAAAATGTCTCAAAGAACAAAAAAGAAAAAATATCCAACCTATGGAAAAATGCTGAAGTGATTCTTCTTTATAAAAAAGGAACACAGGATTTACAAACTACCGCCCAATAAGCCGCCTGTCAGTATTGTACAAAGTTTTCACCAAGGTAATATCTAAAAACATATTGAGAACACTGAATGGCGCACAACCAAGAGAGCAAACAGGATTCAGAAGTGGATTCAGTACAATGGATCATATCCAGGTTGTCCAACAGGCCATAGAAAGGCACAATAAATACACCATGCTACTGTGTTTGGCTTTTATTGACTATGAAAAGGCATTTGACTCAATATCAAAGCAAGCCACAATGGATGAATTGCTTAACCAAGTGATAGACAGAGCCTATGTAAACCTACTGAGATGATGAAGCTACAACGACAGTTCACATGACTGAACGGCAGGGTTACTCAATATCGCCTGTTTTTTTCCCAGCCTGCGTTGAAGAGGTATTCCGTAATCTGGATTGGAAACAGGATGGAATAAAAATAAATGGTGCATACTTAAGCCACCTTAGATTTGCAGATGATATCGTTCTTCTGTCACTAGACGGAGATGAACTACAAAAACAAATGCAAAAGCTACAAAAGGCGGGAGAACCATTTGGCATGAAAATAAATCTGAAAAAGAGTCAGGTTATGTTCAACAAATTTGCTGAAAACAGAATAATATCTATTTTAGGAAGCCATTTAGAGGGCCACTTGGGCCACTTGGGCCACTACATATATCTTGGGCAATGGAGAGTGATACTGCCCGGGAAGTGGAACGACGCGTTAAGTGTGGCTGGTAGGTATTTGGCAGGCTCAACATAGTGTTGAAGAACAAACTCCCACTTTGTCTGAAGAGAAAAGTTTTTGATCACTGCGTGCTGGCTGTTGACATACAGAAGTGAAACATGGACACTCACATTACAATCAATTCAAAGATTTCGGATAGCACAGAGAGGAATGAAAAGGTGTAAGTATGCTTGGTATTATAAAGCAGGACAGAAAGACTTGCACATGAATCAGAGAACAAACGAAAGTATGTTACATCGTTGCAAAGGTGAAGAGATTGAAATGGAGGTGGACATATAACGTGGCCATATAACGAGGCGATGTGACGACAGATGGACCAAACCAATCCTGGAATAGATACCGCTTGATCATAAGCGTCCACGAAGAGGACTTAAAACACGATGGATCGATGACATCATCAAGTATAATGGACCCGAATGGCAGAGGAAATTTCAGGACCGCGTGAGTTTCAGCATGCTGGGGAGGTCTTCAACCTGTCCCCATGCGCCACTAGGTATCTCGCGGGATCAGTTTCTAGCCTTTCAGCCGTCATCAGCCGAGCTCAAGTTGAACGCAAGGAAAGCAGTTGGGAGAGACGATCAGGGCCACGCCATGTCAACTGGCCATTTTTGACCAGTTGTTCAGCCTGGCCTTGATCATCTCTTCCAACTGTTTTTCTTGCGTTCAACTTGAGCTCGGCAACTGATAACTGCTGAAAGGCTAGAAATTGATCCCGAGAGATACCCGGTGGGGCATGGGGACACTTGGGCAAAGACAAGCTGTGGCACCACGTGGAATAGGGGTGAAAGATTTCTGTAATAAACATTTCACTCTACTGTCCCGCTGCGCTATCTTGTTTTAATAAAATTGTTTTTAACTTTTTTTAATAATATAATAGTATATATATATATATATATATATATATATATATATATATATATATATATATATATATAAAATTGTTTTATGAAATATTGGAAATATCATCAGAAATATAATTTTAATATTTTAAGAATATTAAAAAAATTTTAGTATAAAAACGATCAATAGTTCTAACCAAAAATGCAATCAAAATAGAAAACAATACAATTTAGACTAAGAGATAAATCTAAATTGAGAACATTGGCCACGAAACACAAAATAAATGTTTCCCTTATCTTTCTCTTGGTGATGCTAAATGTAAAATCCCAACTATTATTTTGATAGCAAACTTTCTAATAATCACTATGATCTTCCTTTGGTCCAGCTTTTCTTTTGGATCCATTTCAGTACATTATTTGCTTGCTTGCATTATTGCTGTTTCTTCATGGCGATATTTGAGATTCACTTTTTAATCACTGTATCAGAATCTTCTCAATATCCTTTAATTTGTGCTGCACTGATTTCATGTTTCGGTTTCTAGTTTCATTCTTATCTACTATAAATTATTAACAATATGACAAGAATATATTCTAACCAACTTCTATTTTCCAGTGTCAGGGTTTTCTTCATTAACATCTAATTTTGAATGTTTTATTAATTTCCATGGTAATATTTTTGATGACTATTTGACATTTCTATTATTGCTATTTGACATTCCTAAATATAGTTTCTTTTTCATAGTCTAGAATATGAATATGGGCATATTTTTGAAATTAATTAAAAATAAGAACGAAACAGATAAAAAATAGTAGGAGAGGTATTTTTTACATAATATAATATTGAAAAACAAGACATTTTGTTGCAAAAAAATGATTTTTTGGAGTAGTAATAATTATGTTCACATTCAAATTTCCATTTTTTAGAGCCCATGTACAATCGATTGACTTATCACCATATAATAGACAGCTTAGTGCAGCATATAAATCAGATACAACCCTAAGAAGAGAACAATTAAATCAAACTTCAAATGAAGAAACTGAAGTCACAGAAAAAACAGAGAGCAAAATTGGATCAGAGGAGGTTTCATTAGAAAATGTTACGGAAGTATCTACTGAACAACCAAGTACGTCATAAGTAAACAGTAAACACATAGATTAGTCAAATTGTGATAATTTTAAACTGTACAATAATTCATTGCATATGCTTTTATTGTAAATAGATATGATTGAATGTAATATCAGTATTAAAATAGAATTATTTTTTACAAGCTCTAATTTAATCTTTTTCTAATGTAACCAAAGTATTTTGTATTGAGTTTCAATTGAATTAGCTATTAGTTAGAAAGGTGTACTAATTAAACTCTAAATAAAACATGAATTAGTTTTAATGATAGCCATAAGGATACCTTTAAAAATGTTCCTTAATTTAAGAGTTTTTTTGGTCATGGTGGAAGTTTTTAATGCCTATTGTTTTTAAAATACAGCAGTCTGAATTTAAAATCATATCAAGTGATCAACATATCGATACACTAAACAAAATTATAATTATTTTTAAAGGAATGGGAACAGGACAATTGAGTGATATTATTTGCATTACATAAAAATAAAATACAACTAAGAAACCATTTTTTAATTTGAAATTAAAAAAATTCAAAATAAATATGTTGGAAAACCTAGATACTACACACAAACAAATTTTTTCATTAACAGAGAAATCTTACAAAACCACATCGAAATGAAAGAAGCTTAGACCTGGTAATAGATCATTCGGAAATTATTTTGACGTTTTAAAATTTAAGGAAATGTTTATTAACAATAAAATATAAAGGAAAATAATTATAAACTTTCTAATAAACTCACACATTGTAGACATTTTAAGAAATATAGAATTCAACTCAATGTCAGTTTAAAAACAATCGAAGAATGTTGAATAAAATAGTATGCCCATCAACCAAAAAAGAGAAAAAACAACAGTACACAAACTCTAAGAAGAGAGATCAAAAAAGTATAAAATCGACCGAAAATCTATTAGCTCAAAGAGTTTGTTACCAAATAAATCCCTTTTTAATAAAAATTAAAGTATTAGTCACAGTGACGAGTCTAGCGGTGAGGTCTGCTAAAACCCTATTATACTAGATATGTCTTTATAAAATTTTGATCATAATAGCTCTTGTCTAATTTACATCGATTTCAAATTGGATTACGCTAAACCTACTTACATTAAAGTAACTAAATAAAACTGAATCAAATTTATGGAAATACATCAATCAAAATATGTCAAACCAAGTAAAGTAAATCAGATCGAATTAACTATCGAATATTACCTGGTGGTAGCGAGAGTAGTAAGCAATTAACGTAAAAGATTCATAGAAACATTAATACAGCAGCAAATAAAAAATAATAAATTATTATATGGCCTTATTTCCTTTGTTACGCTGCTTGTTTATCCAGCCTCTGGACTATCCAATTACTAGTAGGTTCGTTTACCGGCAATTCTGTATCCCGAATGCCCAAAAGGATCCCCAAAAGGTCTAAATCTACCTTAGCTGGATATTGCAAAAAGTGGGCCCCAAAAATAACCGGGTTCGGTAATGGCTGGGCTCCAATATGGCTATTTTTTAACCACTTAGTTCTAAATTGGCCGGATTCTATAATTATCGGGCCCCAAAATGATCAGGTTCCATACCACCGTGCCATAAAACCTTCTACAAAAATACCAAAGAATAAGCCTGAGTTTGGCTTGGCCAGATAACACTGGGAAACAGCAATTTTGTTGACTTGGATCTGTGACTTGTTTTTGACTAATTTTTCATTTCTGAATTCAAAAATATTCACAGTTTTTCTCTATCACGTCAAGTTCTTAAGCTACAGCATATCCCTCATTTTACCTTAAAAGTGTACATACGAAAGGAAATACGGTGAGATCTGACCAAATAGATTAGAATATTTTATTCATACAGAGGTTAACATATTATTAAAAGTTAAATTGTGTTTATACAAAAAATAAATAAAAGATATTATGGTAAAAATGTCTTCTTATAGCTTTTCCTGGAGTGTTCAGTTTGTGGACATTCTCGCTTGATGCTCCAACAGCAGTCCGCCATCATACTGACATCCCATCTACCTTGATACTGCGCTTCCATAACCTTTAGATCTTGGTGGAATCACTCGCCCTATTCATCACTAACAGCACCAAGATTTTCTCGGAAGTTAGCAAGATGACTATGTAAGAAATGCAGTTTTATGCTCATGTTGCAACCAAGCTTTTTAAATATCTCCAAGGGTTGTTGAACAAATTCGATGTGATTCGGAGCTCGTATATTTCCAAGAAAGTCTTTAATAATATTTTTAAAAGCCAATCAAGCCTTCCTTTCGGTCATTGTTTCAGTGAAATTTTCATCTTTAACAAGTTGCCGAATCTGTGGACCATCAAACACACCAGCCTTTATCTTTTCATATGACAGGCTAGGGAATGCCGAAATGATATACTTAAAGCAGTCTCCTTCAATTGACAAAGCCTTAACAAATTGCTTCATGAGACCTAGTTTTATATGCAAAGGTGGAAATACAATTTTTTTTCTGTCGACAAGTGGCTGATTTAAAATCACCAGGATCACCAGGTCTTAGGTCAGATCTTGGCGGCCAGTTCGATTGCACCCAATGCTTCTCACGAGCTCTGCTGTCCCACATGCACAAAAAAGCAGGGATACTTGGTATACCCGCGTTGCTGGCCAAGAAGGAAACAGACCATTTTAAGGTCAACACAGATTATCCATTGGTGCATGTTATGTTGCCACAAGTCAATGACTTTCTTTATGTCGCCATATTCTTCACGCAAAGAAACTGAATGACCTATTCGGACTGAACCGTATAAATTTCCATTATGTAGGGGAACACACTTCAAGCTATGCTTTGAGCTATCTATAAACAATCGCCATTCAGTTGTGTTGCCAATTCTTTCATTAAAACTTCTACGTTCTGGCAATATACAAATCCGTCATTATTTCTGAAGTACTGCCTAAATTCACTGTCTCTGGATCGATAGTAAGTGACTTTAACTCCTTTGTCAAGCAATTTTTTTTCATGCAGTCTTGATGCTAATAGTTCCGATGCTTTTTTGGATAGTCCCAAATCTCGTGCTAAATCGTTTAATTTATGTTGATTGAATCCTTTACGAACAGAATCATTGAAAACGTTGAATTCTTCGTCGGTGGAGTCACTTCAATTTTCACATGATTCACCTTCTTGTATTTCTAAAGAAGGTAATTCTTGAAAAACTGGCACTGAAATTTCAGCTGAATAAGGCACAGGGCATATAGCTGAGTTTTGGAATTAGCATGTCAATTTACGTATAAAACAGCTTAAATATCGAACTCAACAGAAATTATTTTTCAAATTGTTACCCAGTGTAATCTATATACCTCTTACGAAGGGTCGGCCTCGTCCTATAGGATAGCGATGCGCTCTCAAATAAGACTCGCGCAAAACGATCTTATTTGTAAACGCTATAAGTTTACAAATGAGAAAGACTCAGACTACTTATTATGAAATGCAACTAGATGGATTACAAGACAATAGTCCAGAACCTAACTGTAAGGTAATCTGATGAAGCATGAGTCAGAAGGAACCAAGAAAAAGCTCTGTTATTTGCCAATCATCTAGAACAAAGGTCTCCAAACAACGGTCCGCGGGCCAAATTCGGCCAGCCAGTGTCATCAATCCGGCCCGCGATTAGCGAATTTAACAAACGTATGCTCGTTTAGGGCTCGTACTCTTCGACTGGTTTAGAAATTATAGATAATGGCAGGAAAATTAAAACGGTTTTGGCCCTTGGAACTTACTGGAGTAATCAGTATGGTCCTAAAGCTGGAAAGCTTGGAGACCCCTGATCTAGAATATCGATTCCAACCAAATAACATGAAAGAAATAGAAATTTTGCCGATAATGCAGAAGAAGCCTCAAGAGAGATACAGCTTGTGAATATGGAAAAAGCCATAGAGAAAATTATAACAAACATATATACGAAAAAATGATAGTAAACATTAAAAATCAATAATTAAATCTCCTTTTGTAGTCAATTTCATTATTAGCAGTGATTACCTCATTGATTACCAGTAATAACTACTTAAATTTAACTTAAAAGATTGAAATATATAAGGTGGAAACGGACATATCCAAAAAGTATCCAAAAAGACTCCAGTAATTGTATGTAAAAGAAATATTTATTAATATAAAAATAATCGGTGTAGTATGCCATTTTCAATGCTTAAGTGGGAGAAATAATGTCATTTTATAGAGAATCATTTGCACGAACTGACGTTTAGAGCTGTTCTCGAGAGTTTGGATTCATTTTTTCCAATCTTTCTTTACAAAATTAAATATTTGTTGAAGCTCTGGTAGTGTGGATTGTTTATTATCAACTGTTACCAGACCAAAAATTCGCAGAAAAACTGTTCACATCTGGGTGAATTAAAACGAGCAATCGGCCAGAAACAACCCGAATTAGCTAACAGAAAAGGCATTGCGCTCCGTCCTACCTACACGAGTTTTTGGCCACCCGATACAAACTTTTACAACTTGACTGGGATGTTTTGGTCCCTCCATCATTAATCTAAAGCACTTCAAAATAGCTTATGTGATTAAAGCTTTACTTCCATGAAAGGCTTGAAAAATCACCTGGTTCAGTTCTTTATCCAGAAACCTCAGAATCTCTATGAGTACGCGATTGTGCAGCTACAAGAGAGACGGAAAAATCATCGAACAACACGGCATATACTATATTGATTAAATGTAACTTTTAGAAAAATATTTTTTTTTTCGCTTTTGCTCAATAAATAAAAATAATAATAATAATAATAATAAGGTCAGGTAATAATAATAATTCAGGTCAAAAAACTTACATCCTCAATGCGACAAGGCGTAATATCCAAAAAGATACACCTGCCTGGAAAAAAACGAAAATAATTGCTAAAAAAATCTGGCATTGGATTTGAAGAGTCAAACTTTCGCGAGAAATTATATAGACCTGAAAGATCGATTTAGACAGAAGGCTAAAACGAAGGAAGCCAGACTGGCCATATACAATGAGACCGAAAAACGAAAACACCAAAATGCAATGTTTCAAAATAGCCAGAAGAAGTTTTATAGAGAACTAGAAGCTCAGGGTAACCAGTCAAAACATGAAAATGTGAATGTATCTACCTTTGAGAAATACTGGAAATCTGTCTGGAAAAGATCTGATGGTTATGAAAAAATGGCTCCGTGGGTTGTAACAATTCGAAAACAGACTGATGCACTTCCACAAATGGAATTCAACGGTCTTGAAGCGATTGACATCTGCACTGCCATCAAGAAAACTCAAAACTTAAAGACACCTGGGCCAGATGGATTACACAACTTCTGGATCAAAAACTTCACAGCTGTTTACCAGGTACTTGCTGATGCATTTAAAGAAATAATGGTGAATCCTGATACTTTCCCCGACTTTCTGATGGAGGGAAATACATATTTGTTATATAAAAAGGGTGATGCTAACCAACCCAGTAACTATAGACCGATAACATGTTTATCCGTGTTGTATAAATTATTCACAGCCCTGCTCAATGAAAAAATTTACCAACATTGTGACTATAATAACATATTAGAAGATGAGCAGCAAGGGTGTATTAGGGCAAGTATGGGATGCAAGGAGCAACTGACGATTGATGCTGTAGTTCTTGCGCAAGCCCGGACAAAAAAGCGCAATTTGAATATGTGCTATATAGATTACAAGAAGGCTTTCGATAGTGTCCCACATGACTGGTTATTAGAAGTTTTGAACATCTACAAAATTTGTCCGCAGATTACAAACTCTTTAAGGTATCTCATGAGTAAATGGAAGACTAATTTATTTGTCCACCAACAGTACATTGGAACAACAAATATCGAGAGAGGAATATTTCAGCGATATTCATTTTCCCATGTTTGGTTTTGTCTAGCGTTGAATCCGATGTCCACATTACTTAACAATAGCAATATTGGCTACAAACTTGACATGAGAAATTCCAGGAAACTATCTCATTTGCTATACATGGACGACTTAAAACTTTATGGAGAAACAAGAGAGAAACTAAATTCATTAATAAAAACAGTCGAAATATTTAGTAAGGATATCAAAATGTCATTCGGACTCGAGAAATGTTCTACTATCAGCATACAAAAGGGAATAATAAAAGAACAACATTCAACAGTCTGCGGTATACAAGAACTAGCATCAGAAGACTCATACAAATATTTAGGAATGCTTCAAAATCATAAATTTGATCATAGCCTATTAAAGAAGAATTTTTCCACTTTGTACCAAAAACGACTGACAAAACTCTTAAACACCAAACTGAACGATGGAAACCTCATTAAAGCGATCAATGGCTGGGCGGTGCCAACTCTGAAATATTCTTTTGGCATTGTTAAATGGTTTGAAGCAGATCGTGATGAACTGGATAGATTGACACGAAGAACATTGATAAAGTTCCGATGTTTACATCCCAATTCGTCCACAAAAAGGCTATATATTCCAAGAAAGTTGGGAGGCAAGGGGCTTGTGAATGTCAAGAATCTTTGTCTCAATCAGGAGAATAGGATGAGAGAGCGCTTCATTAGTTCACATAGCACACTAATGAAACTGGTTGTTAAGAAGGACCAGGGTTTCACCCCACTAAATCTAAATAAACAAAATCGTGTTGATAGTAGAACAGCACTGACGGATATCGTTCAAGAATGGAAACAACAGACATTACATGGGAGATTTCCTAAATCACTTCAGGATGACTCCATTGACAAATATTTGTCTCTAAACTGGCTTACCGATGGACTATTATATCCAGAAACAGAAGGCTTCGCGACAGCTATTCAAGATAAGGTAGTAAGGACAAAAAATTATGAAAGACATATTCTACACATGGATGTTGTCGACAAGTGCAGGAAGTGCGGTGGTGTAGGAGAAACAATTGAACACCTTGTTGGAGGGTGTCCAGTCCTTGCCCCTAATGCTTACCTAGGCAGGCATAATCTGCTGGCCAAACTTATACACCAGCAAATCGCTTTAAAGCACTCGCTATTTGATAAGATGCCTCCACCATATTACAAGTACACGACTTCCCCCGTACTTGAGTCAGCCGATACAATTCTTTACTGGGATAGACCAATTACAACAGATCGGACGGTTGACTATAATAGGCCGGATATTGTTCTAATTAACAAAAAGCAGAGGAGAGCTTTCATAATTGACATTGCGATACCACTCTCTCATAACATCAGAAAAACTGAAATGGAAAAGGTCACGAAGTACGAAAATCTTGCAATTGATCTGAAAAATCAATGGAAACTCCAGAAAGTGGAGGTGTTACCTTTTGTTATATCCGCCGAAGGCCTAGTAAGCAAAACCTTTTCCAAAAATCTGGAAATTCTTGGTGTTTCAAAATCGATTACCACAGTAGGACAACGAGCAGTTCTCTTACAAACTTGCCACATTATATTTATGGGTGCGACGCCAAAATCCGGATAAAATTCAATTCGAATTTGCCGCCGTTCTATATCATTTGTAGACGTTGATTGTCATCCAAATAGCTTGACGCATGTACTAAACAGTTATAACCTCAAAACAGTCGCAATGTTGAAACTAGATGCGAAATATAACCAAAGAACCGCGATTATCGAAAAAGGTCTGAGACGGAAACCATTCGGTTCTTCGAGTATCCGAGATCTTCTGTGTATGATGTCGTCAGGAAGTATTATGAGTCGGAGAAGTCTAGCGAATGTTTTGCAACACTGAGAAGGAAAAATCACTCGAAGGAGCGCGTTGTCAAGGCGCCCGACATCATTCAATGGGCTCAGGCGCTGATTTTTGAGAACCAGGGCAGTCTATCCGAAAAATTGTTATCGGTTGGAAAGGACCAAACGAGTTGAACGCTGCAACCTGCTTTTGTGTTCCTTAAAAACAATGTTGCTGGATGCCTCAGGTTTTTTCTGGCGAAAACATTTTTACTCTCGATTTGAAAATCAATCGAAGAAATAATCGCTGGCTTGCACATGACGCTAAAGATGTTTCCATTGTTTTCAGAGCAAAATTTCCGGCGAATGTTCACGTTCTAAGTGTTGTGTCCAGTAAGGGTGATGTAATGCAACCGCACTTCTTTAACAAAGGTGAAAATATCACAAAAGAAGTTTATTTGCATGTTCTGATAAATGTAATGAAGTCGTGGTATGAAACTATGTCGTCTGAAAAGCCGTATGTTTTCCAGCAGGACGGTGCGAAGAAATCCAAACGTCGCATCATTGAGAGCCGCTATTGAAGCGGAATTCACCGATATGGACCATAACGCATTAAAACGAGCCTGCGGGCGCTTTAGAATGCCAATGAAGCCGGTGATTCAATCACCGCCGATTTTATGTTTCCCTCCCACACTTAGTTCTAGTTCTGCACTATTGATTATTTCCTTTGTGTTTCAAGGCATTCCTCGAAGATCTCCATCCAAATTTTTACTTATTAAAATGTGTCTTTAAGGTTGTTAATGTTAAATCTTGTCTTTAAGCCGTTCCTGCTACTGTAGATTTTAATAAAGGTTTTATTCTACGTATATAATTCTGTCAGTTCTTGTAGTTGGGAATGCTTGGTTGTAGTTATTTTTTTAATAGTTTATGCACTCTACGTTAGGAGGAAATTATATTGGAGAACGAGAAAGAAAAATTGAAACAGGAATTATTTCAGACTAAAAAAGGCTAGAAAAGCTGGAAAAGAACAAAATAAGAAACAATATAGTGCATAGTATTGTTTAGTAGAAATAAACATGAAAAATACTAGAAAATATATTCGAGAAAGAATTAAACGTAAAGGTTTTAGCAAAAACACACGGAACAATAGATTTATGGTGGAAGTGAACAGCTCGTGTGACAAACTTAAAATTTGGAAAAAAAAGTAACAAAAAAAATATATATTCATCGATCCACAGTTGACCTACAGGGAAAGGAGAATCTAAACATATATAAGAGATACAGTGGAGAAAGAGAGAAATACGGATACCAGAGTAAAATTACACTACCAGAAAATGGAGACCAGCGTAAAAATATGGAAATTGAATGATGGAATGGAAAAATCAACTGGAATGCTCGGAAAGCAACGCCATAATAGAAATGTCAAAAAACTAACGGAAGAGGAAAACAGGACCGGAAAACACTCAATAACCAGGCGATGAAATAAGAACACGAGTGGGGAAATAAAAATTATGAAAAAACAAAATGTTGAATAAAAAGACACATTAGGAAGGCCTATTTTCTGCCCTAGAGGACAAGATGCAGACAAAATGGACGAGATGAAAAAGGAAGAAATAGAGGACAGCAAGTGGGAAGTTGAAAAGGACCAGACAAAGGAAAAAGACACGGCATGGGAACAAGCAGTCATTATAAAGGATAAAGAAGAACCTAATAGATGCAATAAAAACAAACGAAAGAATAATATACAGATAAATATAGCAACTTGAAATCTTAATGCTATGCTGAGAATAGGAAAAATTGAGGAAATAGAAGGAAGTTTAGAAATATAAGATATATATTACAGCTACTCAGGAAGTTAGGTACGAGAAAACAGGAGAAATCGTGAAAGACGGTTATACCTTTTTGTATAGTGGGGAAGACAAACTTGGAATGTTAAGATATGCTGAGGCTATCCTCAGCATATCTTAAGATTCCAAGTTTGTCTTCCTATGAAAGACTGAGGAAATAGACGGAAGTTTAGAAATATAAGATAGACATCACGGCTGATCAGGAAGTTAAATACGTGAAAAATGGAGAAATCGTGAAAAACAGCTACACTTTTTTGTATAGTGGAGAAGACAAATGAGACAGTAATTGCGTGGGTTTTTATATAAGGAAGAATTTACAGAATAAAGAAAAATATAAACAATGACAAACTTAACATAGCTGGTTTACAAAATGAGGAAAAAAGAAAAACATTTGAGGACAAAAGTACGGAAATAATTCAGAAAAAGGAAACAAACACTATAAATATAGAAAATGTGTGGAAGTAAATAAAAAATGTTGTTCTGGAAACAGCAAAACAGATATTGGGAACAAGAAGTACACATAACATAAAAAAAGAATGACCGTGAAGAAGTTAGGAAACAAAAAAGTGAAGTTAGAATCAAATGGATAAATACAAAGGAAGAACAAGATAGAAATGAATATAAATCAATAAGAAATAAAACAAACACATTATACAAAAAGAAAAAAACTACTGGCTAAATAAAAGATTAGAGGAAATTTAAGAAATCCAAATGAATGTACCAAATAAAATAAACAGAATAAACGACTAAGAAGAAAATAAAGTATGTCCCACAGAAGAAGATATTCAGATAGGAATATGAAAACTGCGAAATGACGAGGAAGCAGGAGAGGACGGGCTCTCAGTAGAGCTGTTAAAATATGGAGGAGCGCTACTGTATAGAAATGTATACCAACTACTAGTGAAGATTTCGATACAGAATAAAATGCCAGAGGAATGGGAGACCGGTTAAATTGTACCAATTGACAAGAAAAGGTTATAAAGAAATATATAAAAACTATAGGCCAATAACACTATTAAATATAACCTACAAAATCCTTGCGAATATTTTCAATAGTAAATTGAACATATACGCAGAAAAAATATTAGGGCACTACCAAAATGGTTCTAGATTGAGCAGGTCAGCAATAAATCCAATACACATCATTGAACATATAGTAAAAATCATGGCAATATAATAAGAAAGTGCATATTGTTTTTGTAAATTTTAGAAATGCGTTGGTGAATGTTAATTGAACTAAAAACATTAAGAATGCATAAAAATTGGTAGAGTTATTGGAAATTACTTTGAAAAACACTAAGAGTAGAGTAATATTTTAAGGAATGATTCAAAACTCAATATCATCAACGATTTTTAATCTGATGTCGGAGGCTATTTTAAGGAAGGCTAACTTGACCAATAAAACATTATAACAAAGGATATTATCAACGAAGAAAAAACGAAATACATTAGTGGAGAAGGGAACTTAAGAATAGGAATACTCACCTGATAATAGGGAATAATAGGACCAGTTATTACATCTGCACTAGAGTCAGTCAACATAAATAAGAAAGAAGAAGAAGACCTAAAAATAGTGGAAAGGAAAATATTGAGAAAAATACTTGGACCAGACATAACAAAACATAGAGAAAGGAGACTTAAAAGAAATGAAGAAAAAGAGGAAGAATTAGGAAGAGAGAATATAGCCAGATACATAAACGCAAGGAATGGGCAGATTACATAATGAGAAGGTCGCCCACAGAAAGAATTAAAATAGTAACAAAATAGGTCCCATTGGAGAGAAGAGCAAGGGAAAGGAAGAGAGGGGGGTTGTTAGACCAGGTGGAAAAGGATGCAAACACATTGGGCATTTACAGACTGGAGAATGGAATGCGAATGAAACAGGAAGGAAAGGAAGAGCATACCTTTGGTACTAACGATGATTGATAACGATAACACTAACGATGATTGAAAGAAGACAAGTAATCTACCTCATTAACAGGATTAAAAAATGTTTGCAAGTGTTAACCATAATTCCGAGGGATTGAACGGTTATGATTATGATCATGATGATGATAATGCACACTCTTCATGAAATCATTCTGATTTTTTTGCGATATGCTTTGTTTTACCGGTAATTTTGCCTGGAAACAAAACGGATGGCAATATCGAAAAAATCGGTAATCTGGTTCGATCTAACCGTCGATTCGTGCGATTGCTAAAACTGTAGGAATTGACAAAAATGCATACGGCAAATTTTAGATAACAATTTTAACATGCAAAAAATTCGCACGTTTGAACAACAAGAAGCTCGTAAAAATGTTTGTACTGACACTTTGAATGCCATTGAAAATGACCCAAACTTATTGGAAAGAAAAATGACATGTGACGAATCGTAGTCTTTTACTTATGATCCTGAAACGAAGCGCCAATGATGATAGTTTTTTTCGATATTCATGGGATTGTGTACCTTCACTGGGTTCATGAAGGTCAAACTATTAATCAACATTACTACCTTCACGTTTCGTGAAAAAATAAGGAAAAAACTTCCCGAATTGTGGAAGGACAAGTCATAGGTTCTCCACCAAGACAATGCGCCGGCTCATTCCGTATGGTCTGTCAAGAGATTTCTAGCCATGTACAGAATCCCAGTGTTAGACAATCCACCTTATTCGCTGGATCTTGCGCCGTGCGACTTCTATCTGTTTCCTAAGGTGAAATCTGCATTAAAAGAGACAATATTTTCGTACTTTGAAGCTGTGAAAGAGAAAGCGCACGCGTTCTGAAGGAGCTGACAAAAGAAAACTTCCAGCACTGTTTCGAACAATGGAAGAATCGCATGGAGCGTTGTAGGGATAGAAGAGGCCTGTACATTGAAGGTGATAATAAGTTAATATGTATGAAATCAAAATAAAATGTTTTACAGCTTCAGTCGTGTTATTTAATAGTCGCACCAGGTATCGTCGACTTTTAGCTGGATGCATAATTTCTCTATATCATCCTGTAACTGAAGACAGTAAGTATACGTCGTTGTACTGTCGGAAGAAGTCGTTTGTGAACTTGGTTGGTCCGATGTGCAACCGAAGAAATTGTCATTGTTTCGGGTCCATATGTACCAATAGAAAATATAATCCAAATTATATTCCAAACCGGCCTTTTACTTTGCAGTCTTCGCAGTCTTCGAAGTCTATCGCATCATTCATTATGCACCCATCCAAATAGATAATCCCACCTTTTTGGAAAATATTAGGTATCGCATCAAATTTGGAGATAAAGTTTTGGATCAACTAAACACCATTAGACAGCATTTCATTCTATTCAGTTTAAGACTTACTTTTGCGTTAAATATTCCAAAGATCCCCTAAGATTCTACTAAGATGATGTTGGCACAGTAGTCTATTTTACATTCAGAAACCCTGGAGCTGCAGTTCTGAGTTGTATTTGAATGGCATCACTTATTAGAAATATTTTCAGCACAGTTGCATGTTGAGTTTTCTTGGCATATATTACCTATAGGGTCCTGCTATTGTTTGTATGATCAGCATCACCGGCGATTGAATTAATATTTGATTGCTAGCCGTGATTGCATATTATTAGGCGTATTGATAAATTGATTGACAATCTTAATACAGTAATGACATAGCTGCAGCCCCATATTGATATAATCAGTTGATAATCAAAATGTTTTATTATCTCTGTCTTATTTCCAGGTGTACTGTATATTTGCAGGATGTTCCTTATCAATCATTAGTGGGAGGTTGGTATATCTCGCGAACCGAGTTAGTAGTTGAGTTAGTAGTTGGAGGGGTGATCCTTTCAGGAGAGACCAAGCTTGCGTACTGTATTTTAACAGGCAATAGTGTAAAGTTTGGCTAGAAACTTCGAGGTTGGGTAAAGTCGGATGTCTTCTGAAATGAATTCTACGTTGGTTACTCGCCAGTTGGTAGGCTTCTGGAGACATTTAAGGTTAAGCACAAAGCATGGCTTCATATCCCCAGGAAGGAGGGAAGTGAAGGGAGGGTGGTGAGTGTTAACAGGAGTTAATCGGCAGTTGATGACCCTGGTTCGGAACGCAATTTAAGCTGTAGGTCCAGTAATTAAAAAGCTTTTTACTATCAGTCATTGGGACGTATGGTGTAGTGAAGTGTAGTAAAACCCTTGTAACTGCAAAGTCTTTCGTCCGAGAAAACTGAAGACGAACACGGAATATTTACGTTTTAGTTAAAATCGAAGAATATTAATTAATGATAAAAAATATATTTGGATAACATATTTCAGACTACAACCATATTTACTTCAGATAAAGAAAATGTAGCATATCCCGCTGAACCATGTTGAAGCTATTTAGACAACTCGACTCAAGGATTTGGGATTCAACTCTCCTAACTAAAAATATTTCATTTCATTTAACGTAAAAGATATTTTACACTTATGTCTCTTACAGGGGCTCAATATGTCCATAAAGTGCTGGTAGACTATGGCTTTTTTTGACTGTGATGAGGTTGGAATGCAGATCTGGTGTTTCGTTTTCGGGTCGTATGTTTTCCTCTTGTTGTACCTTTGATCCTGCAGAAGGCATTTCTTGACCATTTTTGCCCTGATTTTCTTGATCCCCAATACATTGGTCAAAATGTGATGTGAGTCACATTGTGATGTGAGTTAAAACGGTTGTGTGAGTCCAATTCAACTCTTGGTTCCATTCGATCATTCTGACCGTCACTTCTTGCAGTTGAAAGCCTTCCGCTGTAAAGTTATGCCTTAAATCATTTAAAAACCTGGTCATTTGACAAAATGCTGTTTGAATATTGATGGCGCACCGTTGCTTGAAATTGTTGTCATTGATTTTCAGAATGGTATAGAGAAATCCGGCTCACAAAAAGAATTGCTACTGACCCTCAGATTACTCTAGATACTTCAAACTCGTACTGAGGACGGCCTGCCTTCCCTCTAAAGGAGAAGCCAACAGATCGAACGCTGCGTCACCATTCTCATTCCTATATTTATACATCTCATATTTTTATTATGTTATGAGTACATTTCTTTTTGGTTTTGTTTATTATTTTCAAAACTAATCATAATTTTTATGATTCTATTATAAGTTTTACGTTTTTATTAAATACAATCATTCGAATTTGAAAAGGGACTATTTATTAGTTTGAAACAAGCAGGTATAAGTTTTCGTAAAATAGAGAGACCATTTGGCATGGCTACTTTTACTCTTATGAACTACATGGATAGGACAGTTTAAAGATCGGAGTTATGCATTAGTATAAGTAGAGGCGGCGTAAGGCATTGGCGACGTGGGCCACCGCCTACGGTCTCGCGCCTCAAAGTTTTATGCAGCTTTCTTGAACTCATGAAAAATATATAGTTACGACCATTAAAAGCCGTGATCGCGGTTAAAGATTTTACTCATCATAATAGATAAATCTCAACGGCTATCAAGCATTTGGTAATAGTAACCTACCACATACGTTTTTTATAAATCTAGTCTACCTAATAGCCACACTTGCTCTGCAAGTACTTGCAGCTAAGTGATTTTTCGGCCTTTTCATCTTGACGCCAGGCTTATGGCAATTCACTGAGTGAGGAGTTGGGAGATTAGAAGCAACTTGACAGCAAGACTTGCAGTTAATTTGACGTAAATCATTCGATCAATTTAACGTCAATAATTGACAAGCAATTTTTGAAGTCAAGTTGAATTAATGTTACTAAATAATTTGATACCAACTTAAACGCAACTTCTTGCTCTCCAATTATTTCTGTGAAGTTCGCTTCAGATTCCGGCTGTAGATTGACGTTAATTACGGGTAATTAAATTGATATCAAAACATGATTGATATCTAATGACAAACAACTTGCACACCACATTTAAGCCACGATATTCAAAATGAATTCATCACATTGATGTCGAAAACAATTACCGATGAAGTAATTTGTAGGGTAAAACAGGCAAACTATTATTCTATTTTGCTCGACTGCACTAAAGGATGTAATTAAGTTGAAGAAATGTCAGTTATTTTAAGATTTTGTAATACATTAGCCGGGATAATAAAAGAAAACTTTATCGGATTTCTTGGCTTTCGCTGAGACGACTGGAGAATATCTAACAAATGCAATACTGAAAGAGCTAGAAAAAATGGGATAGATATTCAAAACTGTCGTGGCCAAGGACAGACAATGGTGCAAATATGGTAGGCATAAATAGTGGAGTTAAAACTCTAATATTAAATATTAATCTCAGAGCATTTTTACACCTTGCTGGTGTCATAGTTGGAACCTACTGTTGGTAGATGCAGCTAATTATTTTGCGGAATCAAAAACATGTTTTGGTTTTAATTAAATTTATTTGCGATTTTTAAGATCCAGCAAACGCTGGGAAATAATCAAAGGCAAATTAAAGCTTACTATAAAGTCTTTATCAGGCACAAGGTGGGAATCAGAGTCAGAGAATCGAGGCAGTGGAGTCCATATTGCCATTGAATGCATTAAAAGCTAAAAAAACCACATGGAAGAATCATACGCACTCAATGATTGTGATTCGGTTTTGAACGAAATACTCAGCTTAGAATTTATTATCTCATTACAATTATGGTATGATATATTATAGCGTGTTAATATTATAAGCAAATTATAACAATCTGTACAAGTTCCTTTAAATATTGCTCTTGAACATTTTCGTACATTTTGTGACTGGATCAAAGAATATCGATAAACTGGGTTCGAACAATGTTTGTTTGTCGCTCGTCAATTTATTGAAAAAAAATCAGTTATGATTTGCCAAAAGAAAAGACTAGCCAAAAAGAAAACAATGTTCGATTATGAAAGCAGTGATGAACCTAAAGAGTCTCTCAAAAGCCCGTATGAAACTGATTTTTTTAACACCATGATTGATTCCATAGTGAGCAATATGGATTCAAAAGTTATATCTTTAAATCAACATTTTAAAAACTGTGGTTTTCTGTATCATCTAAGTTAAAAAATATTCTAAAACAGCATATATTAAAAAACTGTCAATATTTATATGCAGTTTTACGAGTGGGCGAGACCAGTGACTTCCAACCTTTCAAATTATATAAAGAATTACAAACAATGATCCCAAATTTACTCAACTTCATTAAAGATGAGAAACAGCTGCTCTAATATATGACAGAAAATAACTTAAAATAAATTTACCCAAATATTTATATTGTTATTCTAATTTTGTTACCAGTACCAGTAAGTTTAGCTTTCGCTGAAAGGAAGTAAGGTACAGCCTTCGCTTTTCAAAATTAAAAGTAATAAAAAATTATTTAAGAAGTACAATGGGTCAGCAAAGACGTTCAACTTTAGCAATTTTATCTTTTGAAACAGACGGCATTTAAGCTGGATTACGATACAGTTATTAAGGTGTTCAGTAAGGCTGATGATAGATCGTTCTAGAAGCATCTACGAATTCGAGGAACAGCATCTTAAGACACATCTTCTTAAGACGGCATCTTCTTGTTGTACTAAATCGACATGAAAATATAATGATGTGTTTGAGGTAGCTACATTTATAACTTTTTCCAAAATAACTGTTAATCGCCACTTACTTAAATATTTAAATAAATAAACAAAGATTAATATATCCATTACGGCATATACCAATCACTTCAGGAACTATAGTATGATGGACTATATGTTTGGAAAGCAGACCACACCTAGTAATTATCAGAGAAAGTTTAAATATAGCCAATTAGGCTTCTCGTTTTTTTTGTTTTTTCTTTCATTTAGTCTGTATGTCGTCCAAGAATAAGCATTAGCCTCCCTCAAAAGATTCCATCTCCCTTCCTGTGTGATTTTCATCCCTAATCTAACTCTATTACTTTTCCCCATCCATGATTTCCATTACAGCATCTTTACATTCCATCTACTATATATTGTTCTTGTCACATGACCTGCATAATCCCATGTCAATTATGTCACTCTTTTCACATCTGTTACTTAAGTTTTCTAACGAATCCAGTAATATATTTTTTTATCTCTACGTTTATCCCTACCATTGACCTCTCTATGGCTCTTTGGGTAACCTCTAGCTTCGTAACTATTCTGCTTGTTAAGATCCATGTCTGGGCAATAGCCCGTTATGTAACCGAAAAATTGCCGAAATGTAACCGTTCAAATCTCATTTTTCAACAAGATCAGTATACTGGATCTATTTATTATTTATTTTATTCTATCAAATGTAAGTGGAAAAATAAATTACAAAATTATTTTAATAAAATATATTTTTTGATTTAATAAAACTTTGAGTTCGGTCCAGCGCTCTTCGAATTGTGCCAGTTGATACATTGGCGTGGCATTTTAAATATATTATTTTTAGATTTCACACACCAAATTTTTTCTTTTTCCTACATTAAACAGAAATCTAACATTTGCGCTAGACTTATCAACCAAAATTTACAAAATTACCAAATTCTCGCTTTATTCACACGATATTTTAAATGCCATTTTATTTAACACTTAATAATCTAATTTATTGCATTCTAATAAAAGTTTGATTAAAACAAGACTACATTTCTGTATATACGGTGAAACATTTTCAGGAGAGAGTTGGTCTGAAGTAAGATGTTAGCTGTAGTAAAATTGTGATATACTAAGAACTGAGAAATGCTAAGATTCAGGTATATTAAATATCTTGAATTCGTAGTTATAAAACTTTTTGTAAATGGGATTGGGTTTTCACATTTTTTGTTGGGCACTTTTTCTTTTGTTTTTTGGGCTAGGTTAAAATAGACAAATACTACTAATAACCGCTTGGTGACCGATTGTTATTTTTCGACCATATGTTTGACTAAATAACTCTTAATAACATATTTTGGAAAAAGTTATCTGTTCGTTTTCTTCCTATTTCTATACCTATCTTCCTATTTCTCTTTTCTCATATCTACGGCAGCAAGTTTAAATCTGTGTATATTAAGTTGCATACCTAATTACATTAAATATTTCAAAAACAAATACATTCAGTTACACGTAATCACTAAATATTATTTACGATAAGTAAATAAAATAGAATTGTTTTTTGCTGTTTTGTTCGAAATAGTACTTATTCATAAATATAAATACTGAATTCATTTGCACATTTGCATTAATTCTGAAAAAAAAAACTGATAAATAATAAATCTGAATTTTTCAGTTCTATTATTCAAAAATTTAATATATTTATGCAAATAATTTTAAATATACCTTTCAACATAAGCTCATAATTCATTTATATTATACATATAGGCTATGCTAAGTAACAAACTATGTATTGACGCCTTGTGCCGCAGAGAAACAGATGATTTTCAATACCAAATTTCCCGCGCGTCTCTCGGGTGAAGATAAAGCGTTCTTTTTCAACCCCTTGTCGCTGTGGTGCTATTGCCATACTTTATAGTAAGCTTTTTGACACTGTCACCGTCAATGAATAAATACATATTGACTCTTAATCTCCTTCAACATTCGCCTCCAACTGAATCGATCTCGAATAACCCCTTACCAGTTTTTGATATGCAGTAGTTCTTCAGCATATTTTCTTACATTGTTTTACGTGTCTTTGGTCTACCTGTTTTCCTGTTACCCCTTATTCTGTCCCTAGTCTGTAATACATAAACATCTGGAATAAAACAGTATCAAACGTGGTTGTTTTCTCAGTTATTTATTTAATGGACTATGAAATGGTTTATTGTTGAACGTCCCCTTCTAAACCCTGCTTGATACTCGGTCATTCCTTCTTCGATATATGGTACTATTCTGTGCCTTACTATGTTTGTTAGAACTTTGTAAGTCGTGCAAGCAATGATATGCCACTGTAGCTCTTGTATTTTAGTTTATCTCATTTCTTATAAATGGGGCATATTACCGCTTGCTGCCACTCTGGATACATTGACCCGTTATTTCAGATGTTAGCTATTAATTGATGAATGGATTGATATAATTCTTTCCCTGTCTAACCTGTTATTATAATTTTCTCTGGTGCTTCCTCTGGTGCTTCCTCTGGTGCTCAAGGTGCTTCCGTGCGTTTCACTATATGCTTTCCACTGCTCTAATATGCTCTCCATGTTAGTTAAAATTTCGCCATTTGCATCTTTGACCAAGGTCTCTCTAGGGTGTAAGCATTTTACTGTCTTAACGTTAAGGCAGAATTATCTGGTTTCCTGTTTGTCGAATGCTTCTTGTATCTTCTCTATTTGCGTTTTTAGAAACTGCCGTTTTTTTCCTCTTGCATACACCTTTGGCATCTCTTTTTAGTCTCTGTTGGTCTTCTTTTTGTACTATTGCGAGTTTTTCTTTGTTATTCTCCATCGTATTTTTGCACTCATCGTCATACCATTCGCTTCCTTTGTTTTCCCTTTTATCTCGAGCCCAAATTGTCTCTTCTGTGACTTTTTCTATTGCATATTTTATTGCTGCTTATCCTCACTGTTTCCACTAACTCCTGCTTCATTCTACATTGGTGTTTCTCCCTAGCGCTTTGGTCTGTTTTTATATCTTTTAATGTCGATTTTTTTTGTCTTGGTTTCTGTTTCTTTGTTGGTGACACAGTTCTTTTTTCGTCTTTTTGATACTACCCGGTAGTGGTCTGACTGTGATGATACTCATCTATAGGTTCTCATGTCAAGCACACTTGAGTATGATCTACTATCTATAGTGACATGATTTATTTGGTTTAATGTATTCCATCAGGTGGGACCCATGTCTCCGTAAGCATATTTTTACGTAAGAACTTTGTATTAATTACTATAAGTTCCTTGCGTACAGTACTGTATTTCTCTTTCCCCATTGTCATTTGTGTTATCATGAAGACTACACTTTCCTACTATCGGGGCATATTCCGATTCTTTTCCAATTTGGGCAATAAAGTCACCTAAAACTCATTTAATATAGTTACTGTGATCTTGTCTATCTAGCTTCCTAAAATTCTTCCTTCTCTTCCTCTGTTTTGTCGTCTGTTGGTGCATGTTCCTCTTATTCTCATATAGCAGAGTCTTTCACTCAATGGTTTAAAACCTAATACACATGACTCAAATTTTCTTCCTATAATAAATCCACACCCAAATTCGTGCTTGTTGTAATGTCCGCTGTAATAAATTTGATACCTATCTTTTCTTAGAGATCCTATACCTAACCATCTCATCTCTTGCAGTGTTACTATATCCAAATCATGTTTTCTTACCTGTTGCAGGGTATTACAAGAGCTCCTAGTTGATATATGGTTGTTCTGTTTTATATACCAAATCTCATATTCGTATTTCGTTGCCGGGTCTGTTTATATTTCATTATTCCAGTTCGAGGCTGTTTTGCTGTCGCTTTATTTATCTATTCGATTTATTACGTTCATTAAATGAATAAATTAAAATTAAGGACAAATTAAAAATAAGCTCAAAAACATAAATATTACAACAAAACATCTAATATCGATGGAAAAGCACCTTAATAATAAAATACAGATTATTTGATATGGCTATAATAATCCTCCTTCCGGCTATATATCGAACCATATATATTGGAGATGCAATAAAATCTAACGTCGTTTTACAACAAAATAAACATGATAGGTGGAATGAGAGGAACAATTTAATAACATGCAACACTTTAATAGCTTGGAATGTTTAAATTAGCATGTAAATGTATCATTCTTATACTAGTTGTCACAGAAATATTTTTTGATTTTTACGTTCTACAATTCTATTTGACCAATATTTGATGTATATATGTTAAAATAATGATCTATGTGGTAAGAAAAGATCATGGATTACTTTTAAAATTGTTGTATAGCCTTCTTCTAAATGTTGTCCTATAAAATCGTAAATAGTTACTTAGATATCTCAAATTGGCCGTACGACTAAAATAATGGTTTTAGCAGAATCATAAATTTCTTTGTTTGTAGAATAGATGAATATAAGACGATCCCTTTTCAAAGCAAAAAAGCAAAACAGCTATACAGAATGCAATAATTAAAAAAAAATTGGGCCATTACAAAGTACACGCGTAGACGATGCGTCTATAATATAATCAAACAAAGGAATTATTAAATTAGATTTGAAATATCGATGTCCAGTTAGCAAATTACAATAGGCTAGAATGAAGTATAGAAGGAATCAACTCCCATTCACGCTAGTTTGAAATTGGCTAAGACTGGAACGTTGGTCATTTGCCAGTTTAATTTTGCAATGCATGTTGCAATGTTGCTTTCACGTCCACCTTATAACACATAGTAATTCTTATTATGATACAAGTACATTGTTTAAAAATTTAAGTCACGTCAACAATCTAACGTTCTTTAGCGACTATCTAATCCATGTATATATATATATATATATATATATATATATATATATATATATATATATATATATATATATATATATATATATATATATATTTCAGTTTCTATAATTCAGATTTCAGTCTTATTAACATTTGGTTTTGGTATTTTGTTGGATCGTAGTATTCGCGCTATATCTTGTCTGATTATTTCCGCTTCTTCATCTGACTTGTCGTCTAGGGTTGATTCAACGTTCAAAATTATTTCTTTTATTGGTATGTACTTTTGGGTAAAATTGAAACCTTTGCTTAGTATGGATTCTTCATCTGTGGATAAGTGGTAGTTAGATACATTTATAACTAATTTGTTATTGTCCCGGATTTATTTAGGACGTTCAAATCTATTTGTTTTAAATTAGGGAGCTTCCTTTTTTTGTTTTTCCGTTTTAAGATTGTAATCCAATTTGCTGCGCGAGAAAGATACTTGTCTATTTCATTCCACAAAATAGGATGGACCTTGTTGATTAGCATCGACTGTAATAGATAGGAATCCTTTTTCGTTTTGTCCAAATACCTTCTTTTCTCTCGGATTTGTTCTCGGAGAAGAGCTCGGCTTGCCTTTCTTAAGATAGCGTTGGTTTTTCTTGTTCTTGTATGATAGGCAAGTTTGTGCATGTCGGTTGGAGGTCGTTATGGCGACATTTCGTTAAAAAGATAATGTCGCTAATTAAAAGTGAAATACTAAAACTGACTGTGAGAAATTTACCAAAAATATTTTTAAGCTTCTAAAACGACCGCAAGAGGGCGTGACGAGCTAAACATTTTTAAAAATCTTTTTTTTGTGTATTTTCAAGTGTTAACCGAGTAAGAAAAATTCTCAGTTATAATTAGCAAACTGTCTCCTACAACTTTGTTTTATGACATTTTGTCGTAACTTCGCGAATATAGAAGGGGGGGGGGGGGGGGGGGAGTTTTACCTATTTAGATAAAATTCGTCTAATGTCCGTTTGCCTAAACCGATGTTCCTCAATTTGGGTTCATTTAAAAGGCAATTACTGGGACAATCAGATAATCTGGGAGATAAATTATTTAGTTTATAAATGAAACCGCGAGGTGGCGTTACATTCAACAATAGTTTTTTGAAGTTTTGTTCAGTTTTTTCAAATGGAATGGTACAGCTTTTATTACATGGCTAGAAAGGTAATTTAAAGAGGAATCATCCAGTGAAAACCCCAAATCGATATCTCTGACATGTCAAGAGATATTTCGATTTTTCTGAAAAAAATCAGTTATTATTTCACTACTACCTGCATTAAGTTAAAAAAATATTAACCTAATGTTTGCCTTCCTTTACACTTTACGAAAAATCGAAATATCTCTTGACATGTCAGAGATATCGATTTCGGGTTTTCACTGGATGATTCCTCTTTAAATTACCTTTCTAGCCATGTAATAAAAGCTGTACCATATTAAGACCAATTTTTAATTTAATATTACGGTAAAAATTAAAACTAACTGATTTTTTCAGAAAAATCGAAATATCTCTTGACATGTCAGAGATATCCATTTCGGGTTTTCACTGGATGATTCCTCTTTAAATTACCTTTCTAGCCATGTAATAAAAGCTGTACCATTCCATTTGAAAAAACTGAACAAAGCTTCAAAAAACTATTGTTGAATGTAACGCCACCTCGCGGTTTCATTTATAAACTAAACAATTTATCTTCCAGATTATCTGATTGTCCCAGCAATTGCCTTTTAAATGAATCCAAATTGAAGAAAATCGGTTTAGGCAAACGGACATTAGACGACTTTTTATCTAAATAGATAAAACTCTCCCCC